>APFE030769304.1:0-44001 GCA_000404065.3 Pinus taeda | reverse complement strand
AAACCCCTCACTAAAACCCTAGTTTCCCAAAACTAATCCCTTCATTCCCCAATTCCATTTCCCAAGAGTAAATTCTCTTCATACTCATCACCCTTGTCCTCCCTCATTACCATGTTTCACCATATCATCTTCACATCATTTTCCTAAGATAAACATCAAGCACCATGGCAAGAAATAGTGAGTCAAGCTATGAAGAAGAAACAAAAAGTGACAGTTCTAGAGACAGGAATGTACAACCTAGGAGACCTCACAAGGGTGGGAAAATAATCAAAGAGGAGCCTATTAGCATCGCTGAACTTCTTGCTTGTCCCCTTGCCACCATTTGTTTCAGATACCAATCTTGCTCTGAGTTTTGTGAGATGGTTGAGATGGTTAATTATCATCATTAATTAGCTAGGAAATTTGTCATCAACATGGAGGACAATATGGTACACCTTGCTGGCATCAATTTCACTCTTTCATGAGCCATTATTGCAGAAGCAACTAGGATGCCAGATGTGGGGGAAAGATGGAACAAAAGACAAAATATTAGAAAGAAGCACTATGAACTCTACATTAAAGCCAAATATCATAGTAAATTGGGCAAGATGTTTCCTTTCAAGTTTTTGGAGGACCGGTATGTTCCACTTATGAAACTATTCATCAAATACTTCACATGTGAGGGAAGGTTCTCTAGACTCTATGCTTATCATATCAGATTGCTCATGCATTTCACCAGGGTTAGGATGATGAGTATTCCATATTTTATTTATGAGAGCACAGAAAGGATGATTGTGATTGCAAAAAGAAAACCATACCCACAACAGCTCAACGGTATTTATCACTTTGTTGTCATAAAGATTATTGTTGTGCATCGGCTCACTCAATTGGGAGTGCCATGGGAAATCTTCATTGCTTGTGAAATCTTCAAGGGGCCTCATATTTTTGCATATCTTCAGGAGGAAGGTGGACCTTCCGGGAAACAAAGGGAGCCTGAAAGCAAAACTGAAGAGGCTCACATTCTTGTGTTTATAACTTATGAAAAAGGCACCAGGAGACATTTTGCAGCTGCCAAACGAGTATTATCTCCACCAGGGGTGGAAGGGGTCTCGTTTCCTTCACCAGATCATAGGAAAATGCTATCTTCACTGGGGGTGAAATGGGATTTGCCTTCTTCTTCAGTAGAACAGGTACAATACAGAGGAGAGCAACAATTTCATGATGAAGGGCCTTCTGAAGGCCAAGACAGGGACTTTGTTTTAGTTGAGGAAGATGACACTGATTTGGGCTCTCAAAGCTCACGACTCAAGGATATGATCATCAAAGAGAAGGAGGCTGAAATCCAAGCCTTATCACTTGACCTTGGAAGGGCCAAATGGATCATCAACTTCCTTGAGCAAGAATTCAAATAGTTGACTGATAAACAAGAACACCTGGAGTTACAAATCATCAAAGAAAACCAACACAAGTCCAAGAGGGCAAAGGGAAAGTTGACAACCATTGAAGAAGATAAGGACCAAGAATATTTGTTGGAGAAGGGGAATATCCACCTTGAGAAGCTGCTTGATAAGGATAGAAAGGAGAAGACAATGTTGTGTCATATGGCCTATCATTACTTAACTCGAAACAAGATTTGCAAAATAAGGGTTAAGCAGCTAAAAACCAAGTTAAAGAGAGCCTTAAAAGCCCAAAAAGGAGCTAGATAAACTTAAAATATTATTGAAGCTTCCTTGGCTCAGCGAAGCAATTGATAAGCTTACCTCTTGCCACTTTTGAAGCAATTTGGAGAAATTTTTGTCATTTCATAAATTTTAATTGCAAAACAGAGGAAATTTCATCTGAAACGCGGCGCCACTGGCGCTCTGCATTGAGATGGTTGGGAATTTTGCAAAATGGCTTGCATTTTTGGATTCCTCATAAAAAAATACTAAAACCTAGAAAGTTTCATGAAATTTGGAGGAGATCTGGGTCACCTAAAGGGAAACAAACACCTACACAATGCCCTCTCTGCCACTTTTTGGACCCACAGGAAGCAGTCTTGGGAGAACTTATTTTTGAAGGGGCAAATGGACACCAAATCCAAAAATTCCAGTTGTCCTAGAAATTAGATGGATAGAGCTTCCCCAAAATCCATCTTGGAGCTAATTTGGTGAAGGGGAAGGCCTTCAATCTCAGCCTTGAAATGGCGTTGCGCATTAGGAAAAGTTTTGCCAATTTTGCCCAAAAAACTTAGATGTTCGCCTAGTTTTTTACCAATTTGACTTTTTCTTCTCTCATGGTCAAATTCATGATATAATATGATGTAACGTGATGTAATATGATGTAAAAATGATGAAAAATGACTTAAGGAGGTATATACATCAGTTATAGGTGGTTTTGAGCTGAATGAATCAGTTTCGATAGTTTTAGAGGCAAGTTGTTCCACTGCCTATTTTTCAGTTCCTAGTTTAGATCTTGTTGAAACAGCTCCTCGAATCATGGATTCAATCCCTGATGGCTAGGATAGGAGGTTTGATGCCTATATCTTGTACTTTCTTAGTCATTTGTCAAGGTTTGAATCTTGTGGATGCATTGAACACTATTGTACATCACTTCTATAGTTTGGCAAGGAAATAAACCAGGGTTTTGCAGCATTTTGTGGGATTCTTGTGGTAATGTGAATTAGCATTGTTTTCTCTTCTATAATTTAGTTTATCTTATGTTTATATGTGCCATCATCTCTCTCTTTCTGCATAACTAAATGAATCAAGTTTAAAGGGTGGAATCCATTGGTGTTTCAGTGCTCTGCCTTGGGGTTTATTTAGTTCTAAATGTTTTCTACTGTTTGAAGGGGACTCATGACATTTCCATTCCCTCTCCAACTCCTCACTATTCTTTAGACTCACCATTACATTCATTTCAAAGTGCTAAAACACTTGCCTACCTCGCCCCACATAAGCCTCTGCAAATCTGTGTTGATTTCCCAGACCTAAAGCTGCCTTCCCATATGATCTAGCACTCAACCATTAAAATCAACAAAATTCCTTTGAGCTCATACCTAGCATAAAATTAGTATTTATATCAATCATCTCAAGCCTTCCTTGATATATTTTCATTGAGATTGACAAGGAGAGAGCCCTCTCCCGACCTGGTAGGGCTAGCTACCAGGTTAAGCGTGGTTTGATGTTACCATAAACCTGCCTTTCTCAGCCTGAGGTAGATTTAGGCACTAACACATGGCTCTTGCTATTGATTGTGCTCATAGCATGGGAGCTACCGGAAGAGAGCCAATTCCCCTTGGTCGCACTCAACCTTCCTAGGAAAGCAAAGTACGCTTCGCTGTGGGCGACCAAGGACACAGAGTGCATTCAAGACAACAAGATTCTCTAGATCTTGATGGAAATGAATATCATGATGGCTATCAATCACAAGCTGTGACTGTTGCCCACAGTATATGCTAACCTATAGATCTATGCCGAATTCAAATTTGATTTCCATCGGATATCAATCAGGGCATGGAAGGACCCTGCGCAAAAGTGGTACGATTTGTTGTACCTAGCCACAAATGATGCCATTGATGTGGTGTTGGATAAATGGTCAGCGGAGTGGAACACCACGACGTTCTTGGCATTAGGTGGAAGCAAGTCCGCTACACAAAAGAAGAAGGATGAGGCCAAGCTGAATATGGTGTTGCTAGTCGAAAAAGGGAAGAAGGAGGCTTCTAAGAAGGCTAAGGCAGAACAAACAGGAAAGGAGACAGGAAAATAGACAAGTGGAAGAGAACAGGGCTCTAAAAAAGGCGCGTGGTCGCCTTAACCTGAAACTAAAGAACAATACATAGAGAAACATGTCGTAGACCCTCAGGTCAAGGTCCGCATTCATAAATTGTCCACACGGGTGTGCGACACTCGGACGGAGATGGCGCAGGCTTAGTTGGAGCTGAACCTGCAGATTACAGAGCTCCAGTTTTCAACCTTCAACACCACCAGAGATGAATGAACAACAGGTGGATGCTGTCATAGAAGCAGTTGTGGCAGTGGAGAGTGTAGTAGCAGACTGCACACAGTTGTTTAAACAATCGTTTGAGGTCCTGACTGGCTTGCAGGAGGACCCAAACATCCAGAGGCTAGAGATGGAAGCACATAAACTGCAGCAGTGCTACAATGAAGTTAAGGGCACAACGCGAACCATCGCACTAACACAGAGGTTAGCCAAGCTACAGGAAGCCAAGCAGCTGAAGGAATAGGTGGACTCAGTGCTGCACAACGAAGCAGTGCTGAAGGCAGGACTAAACCCCTGGCTGGAGGAAGCTTATGCAGTCACAGGAAATATTGAAGGCCAACTTGCAACTTTGCAAGTGCCACAACAACAACTTCAGGCTGATAGCATAGGGGAAGTAACCGAAAATACAGTCGAAGATGTGAAGCAAGTAGCAGCTCATTGTGTAGCCAAATTTGCAGTCATCAAGGTAGAGCTGGATGGGCTTCATGCAAAGATCTCTACGCCTACCAAGTGACTCGAGGGCGAGTCATGATGTTTGTGTTGGGGGCCTATTTGGAGCAGGATCCCCCAAGGGCAGTTTTGGGGCTAAAATCCCATGTTTAATTCAAAGTTTTGTAATATTATTGTAGAGACTTCGCATTTTGTGGTCGTGGAGCCTGAAGGTGTTATTTGTCACAAAGGGTAGTCCACCCTTAGTTTTGTAAAGTAAAGTCAGTTGTAAGAGATCTACTCATGGTCCGTGGACCATGGGATTGTATAAAAAGAGCTAAGCTCTAAGTAGTTAGAGGAAGCAAAGAAGTAAGAGAGTCATAGCTTTAGAGAAAGAAGTCTAAGTCTTGGATTGTAGCGTAGGTAGAGGCTCTGCAGCTGAGTGCATAGAGGCCTAGGGTAGAAGTCCACAGCTGAGTGCGCGAACCCCTACAACTGTGTGCATAGGGCGAAAAAAGTTTGTAACACTTGGAAGATATTAATAAAAGGAGTTATTCTACAATTTCTATGGATTTGTTCTGTTGATGGGTTTAGATATTTTTTGTATGAATTTCCTTTATTACGCTTCTATGATGTGCAAAGGAATACAGTTACATTCAATAATTAAACGCAGTTATGGATATCTAATTATACGGTGATAACTTTAAGTATTCAACAAAATAAGAAAATCACTTAGGGTAATTGAGGAATCTACATGGCGCACTGCCATAACAGCGTGCAAGTACCTAAGCCCTATGTTAGGGTTGTGCAAAGGTCACTCGTATACTTTCGCGAAGGTATTGAAAGCCAGAATAAAGGGCTTGTGTTACAATCCCTAGAGCGATATCACCCGCGCGAAGTCAAGGGTAGAAGAGATGAAATGACATCACAACCATCTAAAGGTATGGAAACTTGGTTCCAACATCCCCCCATACTGCTTCAGGTGAGACTTTAGTCTGCACTCCGTGGGTTGATGCCGAAAGGGCCAGTAGTGTAGGGATTTGTTTAGCTAATTAACACTAAACCTGGGTCAGGCCCCCTCAGGCCAATAACAGATAGAGTTTGTTTCAAATTGGAAGATATCAATAAGGAGAAGTATTCTACAATTACTGTGTATTTATCCCTTGTTAGTGCATCTAATTATATTTCATTTTGGGATTAATCTATAATGTTTATTTGATGCGTGAATATATGTGATTGTATCAGTTAATTAAATGCAAGTAAGGATATCATTTTACGCGACACTAACTGTGATTGGTTACTAAGATAAGTAAAACACTTGAGATAACTTGGGAACCTATACAATACATCATCATAGATGTGCGAAAGTACCTGGAGCACAGGTTAGGGCTACACGAAGGTCAATCATACACCTTCATGGAGGTACTGAAAGCTGGAATAAAGGGTAGACTGGCAGAGCTCCAAGGCTTAATGACCTTCTCGAAAGTAGGGGTAGAGGGTATAAACTGACATCACGACCATCTCAAGGTGTGGAAACTTGGTTCCAGCATCCCCCCCATACTACATCGGGTGAAACTTTGGTCTGCACTTTGCGAGATGATGTAAAAATGGCTAGTAGTGTAGGGATTTGTTTGGCTAACTAACGCTGAACCTGGGTCAAGCCCCACAAAGCCAACAAATGGTTCCATTTCCAGGATTAGAATCTACGTGAGAGATGTGTGATGTTGTATCACTGGAATCCAACTAAGAAAGAGGTCAAAGATTGGTTGGCTAGGACGATCCACGAATTTGCGAGGTAGGAGAAGAGAAATCCACGGTTGATAAAGGAACAATGGGTAGACAGATACTTGTATACAAAAATCCATGAGATCTTTTTCTTTTCCTTTCCAGTTGTTTTATATGAGTCGATTGCGAAGCTAGTGGAAAGACAAGGAAGGTGGAGGCTTGACTGTCCTATTTTTTGGACCCTGGAGCTAGTACAAAGATTGGAAGCCTCTTAGGATAAGATCTCTCGCGTTGTCTGTCATTGGCTCGATCGTATCATTGGGGATTTGTGACAGAATTCTCGGTCGATACATTAGTCGGTTATAGCAAAGTGGCGCGACGCTTTTTCAAAGGTCTGGGAGGTAAGTACTTGAAGTCTTTAAATACTTAGATTAAGATGTTATTGTGCGATAAATGGGTTATGCACTTACTTTGATGTTCGAAGCTACGCGAAGAGGAAAACTTACAGGAAGGAAGAAAGAAGGGTCCTGAATATAGCCCACTAATTTCACCTTCGTTGAGTGACGAAGAGGGAGTGGTGCAGGCTTCTCTATGAAGTGCAATGCAGTTAATAAAACGAGGGTTCTTGTGACTACCACCTCCACTCACACCGCCTCCACCTTCACCACCATCGCCCCTCGCGACTTCGCCCCCATCACCACCACCTCCACCACAGTTCGACATGGTGAATTCAGTGAAGCTGCCTTTGTTTAAGGGCTTGGGAAATGAGGACCTGGACCAATTCTAGTTCGTTGTAAAAGCTGTATGGGAAGATCAGGGCATCACAGATGTTCACATGAAGAAGGAAACATTGGTTAGTTCTTCATAGGATCGCACGCTAACTTGGTACATCAAGTACTCTAATGATAACCCAAACGCTGGGTTGGCAGAGATCAAGACTGCATTGAATAAAGAGTTCAATAGGCCTAAATCCAAGGCACAGTCGATTGTGGGGTTCAAGGAAATCATGATGAAACTAGGTGAGATAACTTGGGAATTGGATCAGAGATTGAAGTGTAAAATCCGAGAAGCTAATATGAACATAATAGATGGAAAACACTGCGAGTGGTTCATGGCTTCACTCCTACCTCACCTAAGGGTTGCACTGTCACAACAAAAGATTACGACTCAGGAAGAGGCCTTGGAGATTGCAATAAGACTGCATAAAACACCAATGCAAGACCTGAATCTAGGGGTTCTACAGATCCATGCGCAGTTGCAAAATATTTGCCTCGAAATACAAAGTTTGAAGCATGATATAACAATTCAACCAAAGGCACATGAAGAGATATGGTGCTTGAAATGTAAAGGTCAGGGGCATGACAAAGACCACTACCCAGTCTTTGAGAACTATATTGCAGGAGGAGGACCGATGCCTTTGAGGCCGAAAGCTAAAGTAGGACCAAGCACGGGGCCTGCGTTGTGGTACGCTATATGTCAGGTAGCAGGGAAACATATGATTGATAATTGTCATTTGCTGTAGAAGTTTGTACAAACACCGCAACAACTGTTTTGCAACTTTTGAAAATCAGTAGGGCATGATGAGCACAATTGCCGAAGTTATGAATTGATGATGGAAAAAACACCTGCCTATAGAGTTCAGGAAGAAATGTGTCCCCCTTACCAGATCACTAGGATGGTGCAAATAGGCTTTCACAGGTGTGGATGAGGTTGAGGCAGAGGAGGACCTGGCAGAGGTCAGGAATAGCTAATTTGTTACAACTGTGGAGGACCAGGGCACTATGCCCATGAATGCACTAACCCAACGCGTCCACCATGCAAATATTGTATTCAATTTGATCATGAGATAAAGGACTGTCCTACACTGATAGTGAGTATATGCGACAAAGGGGTGCTACCACCGTAGCTGACTCAGAACCTATAGATGATGAGGGTTGAGCATTGCAAAGAGGATTGGAATGTGAATATAGTGCTCTGAAGTGGAATTGAAACGGGCAATGATAAGGGGAACAACCAGAAGACAATGCATGGGTTCGTAAAGCTCCGATGAATGAGGATGAATTTGATTTTGGAGCACGTGCACGAAACATTCATGGAAGCAAAGAAGAGCTTCATTGAGGCCTCTACCTCAGGGAGCTGGGATAATTCTATCAAGGAAATGAACCCTTCTATACTTATGACCTTTCTAGAGACCTTCATGAAGTTGTTCCATGATAGAAAGGCTGTGAAGGGGTTACAAGAACTTATAAATAGATGCGCCAGAAATGCTCCAGGTGAACCGCGTGTGGTACTGAAGGTTGGTAAGCTTAAGGCAAGGATAGGGCGTGAGATGAGCCTCATCGTGCAGATAGGAGAATATGAAATGGATCAAGTTATTCTGGATCTCGGGTTAGACATGAACGTTTTATCGAAGCAGACTTGGGAGCGGATGGGGAGACCCGAGCTACAGTGGTCTCCGATTCAGTTAAGGATGGCCAATCAGTAGAAGATCATCCCCATGGGATGGCTACAAGGAGTAACTATGGATATTGAAGGCGTGAGCACATTGGATGATTTTGAGGTAATAGAAATTGTGGATGACAACAACCCCTACCTTGTGCTCCTTGGCATTGATTGGGCTACTGACATGAATGGGGTAATCAATCTAAAGAAGTGAAAGATGATATTTGAAAAGAAATCAATTCGCATAATGGTACCCCTAGATCCTATTGAAGGATCACGTTATACAAAACCAGTCTGCGATTATGAAAGCGATGATGATTTGAATTGTATAGTTAAAATAATAGCACAAGACCAAGGTTGGATGAATCCGACAGCAAATGGATGAGTTACATCAGATCGCGAGAGTTCCTGCAACTCAAACTCAGATGAAGAATTAAAGTGCTAGCAAAATCAACTACATAAATAACCACGCTGAGCTATAACATGATGGCCCGGTCACTGCACTGTGTGTCGTCAGAGGTAAGAAATTTGCCCACTTATGATGGCTTGAATGGTGTGGATGTGTTTTTGGATGCATTTGAGAGGGAAGTACCAGAAAAGTAGCACCTCCATGCTTTGGATTGGGCACTACGTTCTACACCCGTGAGATGGTAGGGTACACACAATGGTAGTTTTGATGATTGGCGCGAGTGTAGGAGGATGATGAGAACATGCTTTAGGAAGCCGAAGGTACGAGTGACAGACAAGTATGACAGGAAGGATGATCCATGTGCACACTTGGCAAAATGAGCTAAGGCCTATGGAGTGAAGCCCCAACCTAAATGGGTGCACTTGTTCTCTCACACCTTGGATGTCATCCCGATGAACTGGTACTTAGAGACAGAGCTCCCCCATGGCACAGGTGAATGGGATATTCTATGTGAAGGGTTCATAATGATGTTCAACTTTGAAGACAGATTTGACTGTATTAACAAAGTGCTACATGAAGTTAAAGTTGCAATCTTTAGGATACCACAAGATCCTTTGGATCTGATTCAACCTGATTGGAATACTTAGTTTAGCCCTGCACTGGAATGCTATAATATTATTGCTGAAGAAGAAGACAAGGATCCATGAAATATTAATATCCCTAAAACCAAGGGTCACCTAAAGGTCGAAGGACCGTATATCGAGAATCCTGATAGAACCACACCACTGAAAATGAAACAGGTAAATATTGGTACGGAGGCGGAGCCCAAATTCGCGACGATTGGAGATTATTAGGATGACGAGATGGTAGATAAGGTGGTCGAATTGCTCCGCGAATACCAGGATTTGTTCCCTACCAAGTTTATGAAGTTAAAGGGGATAATAGGAGCCCTGGGCGTTATGAAGATCACATTAAAACCTGACACAAAGTCAATTAAGCAGGGACCTTACCATCTCAATCCAAAGTATAAGGAAAAGGTCTGCTTGGAGTTGGATAAGATGCTCATGGTAGGAACCATTGAGAACGTAGAAGAATCTGATTCGGTAAGCCCAACAGTGGTACAAGAAAAGAATCAGAGGATGAAATAAGGATATGTGTAGAGCTCAGGAAGTTGAATGATGCTTGCATCCATGATCCTTTCCTAACTTCGTTCACTGATGAGGTATTGGATAATGTAGGTGGCCAGGAAGTGTACTCCTTCACTGATGGGCTCTCTGGGTACCATCAGATCAAAATCGTGCCTAAAGATAGAACAAGACGGCGTTCTTGACTGAATGGGAATGTTTTCAATACACTGTAATGCCTTTCGGATTGAAGAATTCACCTACGATTTTTTTGCGTGTAGTCATTGCTGCATTGAAAGACTTTATTCATAAGTTTATGGAGGTGTACTTTGATGAATGGAATGTGTTTGGGTTGGTAAAATTCCATGTGGCTAGTTTTCTCATAATGCTAGATACTTGTCGAAGGTACCAGATTGCGCTCAATCTAAAGAAATGTTTGTTTTGTGTTCCTTTTGGGACTCTGCTGGGTCATGTGGTTTGTAGACAAGGATTTATGGTAGATCCCATGAAGATTAAAGTGATACTTAACTTGGAGGCACTAAGGAGTGTGAAATAGCTACATGCAACCTTGGAACATATTAAGTACTATAGGAAGTTTATCAAGGGCTATGCCCAGATCACTGCACCTATGGAGAAGCTGTTGAAAAAGGATGTCACGTTTTTTTGGAACGAGGACTGTTAGAAAAGCTTGGATGTGCTGAAAAGAAAGATTGTCATTGTGCTGATTTTAGTCTTCCTAGATTGGAAGGAGGAGTTTCATGTACATGTAGATGCATCATGTATAGCACTAGGAGCAATACTGACATAGGACGATGGAGGATAATTTGACCATCCTATAGTGTTCACAAGCAGGAGGTTATCCAAGGCTGAGAAGAACTATTCCACCATTGAGCGCGAATGATTAGCCATGGTATACACACTCTAGAAGTTTAGACACTATTTGCTGGGTGGACACTTTAAGATGTATACAGATCATTCTGTGTTGAAATACCTGGTCAATAAGCATGTGTTGGGGGGAATAATCTGTAGGTGGTTGTTATTATTCTAGGATTATGATTTTGAAGTTATTGTGAAGGCTGGACGACTGAATACGAGACCAGATCATATGTCACACATCGAAATGGGGGAAGAGCCCACTAATTTGGAGGAGGGATTGCCTGACGCGCAACTATTTTCAATAGACATCGCGGATGGTCACTTCGAAGACATCATACACTTCCTAACGATAGGAATTGCCCTTAAGGCTACATCATCTAGTAGAAAAAGGACTTAGTGGTGCGCATGGAAAAATTTTCTGTCATTGTCAGACATCTGTATAAAATGTGGTGTGATGAACTATTACAACGACATAATACCTCACAGATGCTCATGGGGGCACCACGGGAGGGCATTACGTAGGAAGGGCAACCACACATAAGATTCTATGTGCAGGGTTGTGGTGACCAACCCTCCATTAGGATTCAAAAGCTTACTACAAGACATGTGATGTGTGTCAAAAGACTAGCATGACATCATGGAGAGATGAGATTCCTTTGAACCCACAGATGATGTTACAACCTTTCGAGATATGGGCCATAGATTTTGTGGGACCCATTCAACCCCAACGCAAGAAGACGGGAGCATAGTACATTATCACCGTGACTGAGTATTTGACTTGATGGGCAGAGGCACAGCTTGTGAAGGACTGCACAAGTGCGACCACTACAAAGTTTCTCTTTGAGTGTGCACTGACACGATTTGGGTGTCCAAATATTTTGATGAGTGATCATGGTACGCACTTTCTGAACAAGACGATCAACGCACTGACAAAGCAACTTCAGGTATATCACTAGAAAAGCATGCCTTATCACATAGAGGCTAATGGGACGGTGGAAGAATTCAATAAGGTACTGGAGAATGCACTAACCAAGGTTTGCAATGCTCAACAAATTGACTGGAACCTATGCATCCCTGCTGTACTATGGCCATATCGAATGACATGTAAAACATTAACTGGACAGACACCCTTTAGGCTCGTATATGGTGTTGAAACAATGATGCCCATGGAATACATTGTGCCTAGTCTGCACATAATGGCACTCACAGGCATGAAAAATCACAAAGCCCTTGAAGGGAGGCTCCCGTAGCTTGATGAGCTTGAGGGAAAAAGATTTCTAGCTGGATTTCACCAATAGGTCCAAAAGTAGCGTAAAAACGCATGGCATGATCAACGCATTAAGCTGCGCACCTTTAAGGTAAATGAACTAGTTTTGTTATATGACAACAAGTTTGATAAATTTCCAAGCAAATTCAGAATGCACTAGCTAGGGCGCTATGTCATTAAGGAGATTACCGACAGTGGAGAAGTTCAGTTGGTTAAATTGAATGGAGATCCCTTCCCAAGAAAGGTGAATGGTAGCAGATTGAAGCCATACACCGATCATTCGGCCAAGTGACTATATGAAGGTAGCGTAATCTTAGCACTCCAAGTAGCTGAAAGGAGGCATGGGACTATAAACTACACTGCCCGGGTTGGGGAATTACACAATTGGAGGATTGTGCGTAATGAGGAAATGCCACAGGGTTCACGACAGCGCAGCTACGCTACCTAAGGAAAAATCATGCAGGTCAACTGGAAAGTGATGTTAAAGTCACTATTCATGATTTGACAATAAGAATGCGACCAAAAGGAGTAGGCAACTGCCATTTAAGACAAAATTTATGGGTAAGATCCTTGGAAATCTGCCACCAATCTAACATTAATGAACCGAATGATGGGGGAATAGTCGGATTCGAATTCAAAATGGCCTGTAAATTACAGGTGGAGGCCTAGTGAAAAATACTTGGCATTTTGAACATTGAGTTGGTGAGCTCTCAAACGTGCATGATCCACACATTCCTCGAAGCATTACTTGACTACCCAGTGTTTGATCGATTTCCAGAGTCCAACCACAATTTCGTTCGTGATTTTATCCTAGGATTTGAAGCTATGGACGCTGAACAATCGAGGGGGCTGTGCTAGAGGTTGTTATGGAGGTAGAAGGAGCTACTCCAGAGGTTGCAAAGGTACTAGATGAAGTCCCCAGGTCACGATGGACACCTAGACCGAAGCCTACCTTGACCAAGGAGAGTGTGAAGGATAAGAAGGGAAAGCAGGCTGTGATACCGGTGTGCACGTCGCCTAGAAGAAACCCAAAGAAGGACAAGCCTTCCACATAGGAAAAGGGAAAAGCCATTAACCTGGATCCAGAGGAGGAAGAAATTTAGGACATACCAATGGATGATGAGGATTTGGGGATGGAAGTGGAGGAATTTGAAGTTGAGGGTTCTGACGTTATCACTAAGTTGCCCAAGTACACTCCTCCATGCAATGGAAAGATCAAGGTGCCAAAGGACATTGAGAAAAGTAAGGTCACCTTGCACATACCTCTGCTGCCAGACGAGATTCTCTTTGAAGGACTGTGCTTGGGGCGGGTTCCACTATTCAAACTGGAAGATTAGGACTTAGCTGACCATGAGAAGTTCCTGCACTTGGCAATAGAATAGCTAATGCACCTTTCTGTTAACCCAATGAAAGGGATGATTGCATTGGAACTGTGAAAGTGGCTCAGGGGAGTAGATAAGGTAGGTCTACTCAACCTGCTATGGGTGTCAAACCACAATCGCACACCCATTACAGTACTACTCATCAAGCAGTTGCTATGCTTGGTGCACGATGGGTGTTTGTGGCTGGAGGAGCTGATACCCATCACTGACATGTTTATCCATATGATTACACAGCTACCTTATACTGGGGAGAATCTGACCATGATGTTTGGCGAAAAAGGTGGAAAATAGGCCCTTGTGGAGGCCATAAAGGATAAATTCAAGCTCGTGAAGAAGCCACGAGGCTATTCCATCTCGAGTATCTACGACCCTGTGATCAAGGTGGCCACGCAGATCTTGGCAGGAAAAGTTATGAGGAAGTGTCGCACAGATGAAGTGTTGGAACTAGTCATCGCGCTAGCAGCCCAGTGTGCTGAAGGAGTCCAGTTTAATTGGGCACGCTATCTCTGCGGTGAGTTCCTTACAAACTTTTGTGAGGCACAAGAGTTCAAAATGACCTTCCACTATGCGTGGATCTTGTGGTCTATTGTGCTAGTAGCCTGTGAGCTGCTAGAAGACAGTGAATTGCCCTCAGTCACACCGGACCTGCCAGGAGTAGTGAAGTATGCTTCACTATGGGTGACCAAGGATGCTTGTAGGTTTTAACCCCATACAGAAATTACCTGCATAAAAATTCTAAAACACAGAAAATAAACAATGTCAGAGCATAACACATAAAACACATATATGCAGAGATTTCCCTTGGACTCCAAAATCGAGACTACGAGCTTGATTATTCCTTATGTTCCTTTCAATATTATAATACATATTTATACATGCTGAAGCATCTAATACCATGGACCGAAAACCATTGCATCGAAAACCATGGATCGAAAACCATCACGTCCAAAAACATGTGCAAAAATCATGCACAAAACCATAGGTGGGTCTGCCCAACCTAACATAGGTTCCAAAACCAAATTTTTCTGGGGCGCTGCCCTGGACCCCATAGAGTGGGGTTACCTGGACCCTTCAAACCCCCTGTGACCTACCTCCTATTCAATCGGTGGAATGAAGCGGGGGCTCCACCCCCCCTCTAACCCTCGGTTAACTATGTGGGCTAGTCGTGGAAATAATATAACACAACACAACATTCTCCCACTTGTTGTTTTCTTTCCACAAGGCGGCCACAAGAGAGCTTATTCATTTATGTAGCCCTGCAAGGCCCATTTTTTCTATACACCAAGAGGACTTCTTAGAGCTCACAGATTTTGTCAAAACATCTACAGTATTCTTCAAAGTGTTGACCTTTACCAGCAACACCTTTTTGTCTTCTATCATATCCCTCACAAAGTGATACTGAACATCAATGTGCTTTGTCTTTGAATGATATGCAGGGTTCTTTGCGAAGAAAATTGCACTTTGGCTATCAGAGTCTATCCTTATAGCTCCCTGTACTAACCCCATACTTGAACACAATATCTACAACCAAACTGCTTCCTTGCTTGCATGAGTGGCTGCCATGTATTCTACCTCTGTAGTTGATAGTGCCACTACAGATTGTTTCTTACTCATCCAATTCACTACACCTCCAAATAGGTTAAAGACATACCCACTTGTAGATCTTCTTTAATCCAGATCTCCAGCCTAGTCTGCATCAACAAAGCCACGAATATCCAACGCTCTGTCCAATTCTTGTCTTCCTTGGTAGCACAAACCATAATCACTAGTGCCACGCAAATACCTGAAAATCCGCTTCACTTATGTCCAATGCTCCTTTCCTAGTTTTGACATAAACCTGCTCAATACTCCCACTGCATATGCAATGTCTGGTCTAGTATAGAACATTGCATACATCAAGCTACTGATTGCACTTGCATATGGAATAGTGGACATGTCCTCTTCCTCTTCTTGTGTCTTGTGACACTGTTTAGCAGATAGGTTTACACCTACAGGAATAGGAACCTTCACCGGTTTACTATCCTACATATTAAATCTCTGCAATATTGTCTCGACATACTTGCTCTGGTTTAACTAGAGCTTCCTCTTTGCCCGATCTCTTTTAATTTCCATGCCCAAAATATAGTTTGGGGTTCGTTGACTAACTCCAGCCTAACCTGCTAAGTGAGACAATCCTGCTCACTCTAGCTCTTACCCCCTTCAGATTTTTTACCCAGGGTATTGTTAACCTGACGTCCCCCCTATCACCTAGGTCTAACCTAGAATTTATCGGTGATCACTAAGGGGTACACATGCCTTACTAGGACTTACAGTAGTATGCCCCTTTACATGTAATAATGTTGACTTCATTAATTTTTTTTTGTTTATTGCTGCTGTGATTTTGATCCATCCTCTCTCAATTTGATTTGCTCAAAAAATTCTATCAAATCGCTCCAACTGCGAGCCCGATGAGAACTTCATAGATTCTAGCATTGGTGGCCTCACATAGTAGAAAACAAACAATTTTCGAAGCCGCATGAACAATTTTCTTCTGCTAACCTGCATGCAGCCCACGCCTACTCCATCTTTCAACACGGCATAGAGCACATAAGAAATATCCCTTATCGATTCCCTATGAAAAAAGCTCCGAACAAAATCAACCTTGAATTTTAATATTACCAAAGGTATCTCTCAACCTTCTATAAATATCCACTTGAATCCCGAACAATTCGTCAGCATGTTCAAACCGGTAAATATTGCAAATGCACTGCGATCCCTGGCAGTTACGGCACTATCTTCCGCACATTCTCCTCAAGGTTCTTCCGCGTACGATTGTTCTACCATTATTTTCTAGGCCAAGATCTGTAAAAAGGTTGCATTGATCTCATCAAGCACTATAAACCCCTGGCATCAAAGAATCCCTTTGAAGCCAATATCTAGCTCTGATACCAGTTGTTAAGAAATTTACTACATAACATAAATAATTACTAAGAGGAATATGTATAAGAAGATAACCAACAACAACCAAAAACACATAAACACAAATGTTTCTCCGAGAAAACCCCAAATTCGAGGAAAAACCCAACCTAATAAGATCTCATTAGCATTGGCCAAAACCCTGTCCAATCCGACCAAGTGAGCCTTCATTGCTCACCTCCAGGTCTTGTATTACAATGAAGTCCTTCCAACCTTTTATAAGCTCCATTACATATAATACCACGGGCAGAATACTATGGGTTCACAATAACATGTGCCCCAAAACCATCACTGTTTAACCTGGTCAACTTTGACTCTATCTTAAGTCAAGTTTACCTAATAGAACCATATTGTAGGTATCCATCTTGAACACTGTTTTTACACCTGCATCATCCAACTTTCTTATAGAAATCAGATTTTTGGCTGATGCAGGAATATGTAGAACACCCGAAAGTGTTCTAACCCTTCCACCTTGCAACTACAACTTTACCTTTCCACGACCAATGATTCTAGCCTTCCTATCGTCCCCTAAGAAGACATCACCACCATTGTATTTCTCATACTCACGGAACCACTCTCTATGGGGAGTGAAGTGAAAGGATGCACCTGAGTCAATCAACCATGCCCCATGATCTATATGTGTACTTGAGGAAGCCAAGTACACATCCCCACCTTCATCTGAGGTGGTTTTCACCTCTGCAGAAGGAGCATCATCAAATCCCTTTCCTTTATCAGGAGCTTTATATTTTACAGTCCCTTTTGTAGTGCCCTTCCTTTCCGCATTTCCAGCACACCACCTTTATAGGTTTTCCTAGAGATTTAGATCTCCCTCTAGATTTCGATATCCCACTCGATGACTTATTTTTGTTTCTGTTCTGGGACCATCCTCGTACAGACAAGGCATCACCATTCTCGCTCTCCATATTTTTGTGTCTCATCTCCTCCGTCAGCAAGGATGAGACTCTTTCATCAAACTAAAAGGCAATTTCATTGCTACCTATTGTAATAACCAAACTATCCTACAAATCCTGTAGAGAACACAACAAACTGATGCAATAATCTTCATCTGAAATTTTAATATCAACAGATACTAACTAACTTACCATAGTATTCACTAGAGACTTAGATTGGTACAAATTCCATCTTTCATCCTCAAGTTATACAACGTTTTCCGCAGGAACAATTTATTCACTAGAGACTTAGATTGGTACAAATTCCCTAACTTGTCCCACAAAGCCTTCACCGTAGCTTCCCTTGATACATTCAACAATACTAAATATAAGACACACAATTGTATTGTGCTATTTTCCTTCCGATCGAACTTCTTTCATTCTTCATCGGACACTCCCGTTGGTTTAGTACCTAGATCTACTACGATCCACTGATATTTATCCACCAATAGATCCTCCATATTGAGTTTCCACAACTCAAAATTCTGACCATTAAATTTCTTGATCTCTATCTCTCCACTACTTGCCATCTTCTTTCACCACCAGAATCGATCTCACAGATCTCCCACTAAACAAGGTCTACCACAGGCTCGAGCGAAACCCCTTAGCAACAAAGGAATCCCCTTGAAGCAAAACAACTCTGATACCAAATGTAGGTTTTAACCCCATACAGAAATTACCTGCATACAAATTCTAAAACACAGAAAATAAACAATGCGAGAGCATAACACATAAAACACATATACATAGAGATTTCCCCTGGATCCCAAAATCGGGACTACCAGCTTGATTTTTCATTATGTCCTTTCAATGTTATAATACATATTTATACATGCCGAAGCATCTAATACCATGGACCGAAAACCATCACGTCCAAAACCATGGACCGAAAACCATCTCATCCAAAAACATGTGCGAAAATCATGCACAAAACCATAGGTGGGTCTGCCATAGAGTGGGGTTACCTACACCCTTCAAACGCCCTGTGACCCTCCTGCTACGCAAATGACAGAATGAAGGGGGGGCTCACCCCCCCCCCCCCTTCTTTACCCTGGCTAACAACATGGGCTAGTCATGGAAAGAATATAACACAACCCAACAATTCTTAGTGCATCAAGGACAACAATATCTTCTAGATCTTGATGGAAATGATATGAATGACGACCAATCGTAAATGACGATTGTCGCCTACTATGTTTGCAAAAATATAGGAGTATGTGGAGTTTAGGGCAGACTTTCAGTGTATATTGATTAGGTCATGGAAGGACCCTGATAAGACATGGCATGACTTGCCTTAGCAAGGGACGCCACGATTGGTGTAGTTCTTGATCGTTGGCCGGCAGAGTGGCGCGCTTCCTCAGACTTAGTGGCGGGGTCGAGCAAGTCCACTGCACAGCGCAAGAAGGAGGAGGCCAAGTTCAAGATAGTACAACTGGCCAAGAAGAGGAAGAAGGAGGCCACTGACAAGGCCCAGGAAGAGTGCAATGCTACCCAATAGGCGGAAAAGTATACAGGCGAAACAAAACATGGCTTTAATAAAGGTGCAAGGTTTCCTTTACCTAAAACAGAGGAAGAGACGAGTGAGAAAATAGAGCAGCATGGAGCGGACCCACAGATGATATCGTACCACATCAAACGTCTAAGAGAACAAGAAAATGTGGGGTTGTGAAAGAAATCCAAGGTTAGTAAGTCGTCGTTGGACCCAATCACCTTAACAAAGGGAGGTTTGCATGACATTGGGAACACGGTGCGGGATGTCACCACAGAGGTACTGTAGCAGTTTGAGCTACAAAAATAACAACTATTGGGGGCCATCCACATGGGTCTACATGAGCTACAGATCTGTGCATCACAAGCTGGCACAATGTCCACCAGCGTCACTATTGGTACTTTAGAAGCTATCGAGATGCTGTGTGCGAAGGACTCTCGAGCGATAGTGCTACCAGATGGAGCACTGACCACAGAAAACGAAGCTGACAGGATTGTTGTTAGCACCATCAAGGGAGTGGAGTTGAACTTGGCAGTGCTCCATGGCGAGGCACTCCACCTACTATAGGTTGGAGTGATCATGGAATCGAGGGCCCGTGAACACAGCACTGTGTAGGTAATCAGTGAACAATAGGTCAATAATGTGCAACTGGCCCTACATCAATATTCTGCCATCACGGCCTTGACCGAGGTAAACGACTGAAACAAGTGCATAGTTTAGGTCGTGGAGGAGGCATACCAAATGGTCCCAGAGTTGGCAATTCATGAGGGAGAACTGGTTGAGGTGTGGATTTGCAAGGTTGCTACAGGGGTCTACGATGCTTTCATACAATTGACTAAGGTTCAGCTGGAGCTAAACCTATAGATTACATATTTACAATTGAAGGCCCAGCCTTAAACTCTATAGGAAGTAAAGGAACAGTGTGCAACCACTGTCACAGAGGTGATAGTGACAGTAGAAAGTGCAGAAGCAGACTGCACACGGATTTTTGAACAGTTGTTTGAGGTCCTGAAGAGCCTACAGGAGGATCCTAATTTCCAGTAGTTGGAGACAAAGGCGTGAGAACTGTAGCACCGCTATGAGGAAGTAAAAGGTACAACACGCACCGTCACTCTCATGCAGAGATTGGCAAAGTTGCAGGAGGCCAAAACATTGAAGGAACAAGTAGATGTAGCAACAAAAAGATCCAGTGTTGAAGGAATGCTTGAAGCCCTAGTTGGATGAAGCTTATTTGGTCATGACCTCTATTGAAGGCAAGATTTCTAATCTGCAAGTGACTTAGCAGAAGCTTCAGGCTGATAGTTCAGGACCAGCGACAGAGCAGTTCATTGAAGAAGTGAAGCAGGCGACCACACATTACACTGCCGAGGTTGCCGTCATACAGGTTGAGATGGGAGGTCTTTGCTCCAAGATCTCCGTACCCACAGAGTGACTCGAGGGTGAGTCACCATGTTTGTGTTGGGGGCCTATTGGGAACGGGTTCCCCCAAGAGCAGTTTTGGGGCTAAAAGCCCATGTTTTGGGATAACTTTGTAATAAAATTGTAAAGTCTCTGCATTTTGTGGCCATGGAGTGCGAAGGGTTCAAGAGTCATAAAGGGTTGTCTGCCCTTATTTTATAAAGTGGCAAGTCGGCTGTAAAGATCTACACATGGTCCGAAGACCATGGGATTGTATAAAAAGGAGCTAAGTAAGTAAGTTCTAAGTAGTGAGTAGTGAAGAGTGAAGCATTGGAGTTTTGGTAGAGAAGTCTAAGAGAATTGGGTCTTAGCGTAGGTAGAGGCTTTGCAATTGAGTGCGTAGAGGCCTAGGGTGGATGTCTACAACTAAGTGTGCGGACCCTTGTAGCGGTGTGCACAGGGTGGATAGACTCTGTATTAAACTAGAAGATATCAATATTATGCAATTATTGTGTATTTAATCCTTGTTAATGCATCTGATTATATTGCATTTTGGGATTAATTTACAATGCTCATTTGATGTGCGAATATATGTGATTGTATCGATTAATCGAACACAAGTAGGGATATCGGTTTACACAGTGCTAACTGTGATTGATTACTAAGATAAGTAAAACACTTGAGATAACTTGGAAACCTATACAATACATTGTCATAACTGTGCAAAAGTACCTGGACCACGGGTTAGGGTTGTGCAAAGGTTAATCATACACCTTTGTGGAGGTACTGAAGGGTGAAACAAAGGGTAGATTGAGAGAGCCGCAAGGCTTAATGACCTGTGTGAAAGTAGGGGCAAAGGGTATAAACCAACATCACGACCATCTCAGGGTGCATAAACTTGGTTCCAGCATCCCCCCATACTGCTTCGTGTGAGAATTCGGTCCGCACTCCATAGGCTGATGTTGAAAGGGCAAGTAGTGTAGGGATTTTTTTGGCTAACTAACATTGAAGTTGGGTCAAGCCCCACAAAGCCAACACTAGTCATTCTATGTAAAAGTAAAGGAAAATATACAAAATCCCACAATGGTAGAACCATAGGAGAGCACATGTATTTCATGATCAATGGAAAACTACAATAATGAGGAGTACATAACCACACAAAATCTAAAAACCTTGTATGGCTTCAAGTGAGCAATTGAAAGTGCACTTAGTAACCACCACAATATAAACTTTTATATAGAAAATGTGAACAAAAATACCTATTGAAAGCTAGAGTGTACTCCTACACCGATAAAACACATTTGGAAATATGGTGTTTTAGAGAAAATAAAGAATAAAACTTCATTCTAACAAGCATCTCCACAAAGCACACAAACCGAAGGGTAACCCACAACAACAAGAAATATGAACTCTTAGATTTGAGCTCTTTAAAGAGCACAAAATACAACATTATAAAGAACCTATCACATTATTCATATTTTACTATATGTAATGAATGTTAACTACCATCCCAACCACCACCATAAATGCATTTTGAAGCAATTTCCCCCTCAAAGTACCAAAAGGCATGTAACATGTATAAGCTTTTCATTGTTTCTTCTTGGTTCCTTCAACATGCTACCCTAATCATGATTTTAATATTTTCAACAATCCATATCCAATCAAGGGCATGTAAATATAATTTATAATTAATCTTATTTTCAAATAATAGGATTGTAACGAACTCTATGCATGGAGGTGGGTTAAACTTTTTGGCAAAGGAAGGGTACATTTAGGTGGAAAAAGGAAGCTCAATCAAGCCATTTTAAGCGCTCGATTGAGCCATTTTAAGCTCTTGATAAGAGATTACTTGAGAGAGCATTAAAACAAACCCTCTATCAATCTTGGGGTAACCCAATGTTTCGATCTCGATTGAACCTTAGGGATCAATTAAGTGTAAGGTCTTGATCGAGCCATGATTTCCTTTTAAAACTAGGCCGCGGTTAATTTTTAAATGGCTCGATCGAGCTATAAGCTCGATTCAACTTCTCGTTAACCACTATGATAGCTCTATCAAGAATTTCTTTAACCATCACTCAAGCTACTTGAATTTATAACTCAAAATGCTCGATTGAGTGTTTTCAGTGCTTGATCAAGCTATTGAGGTCCTAACATTTGCGTCTTTAGCACCCCTTTTGCAGATTTCTCTGCAACACCATTTTGTACCCTAACAAATTTACGGAAAAAAAAATGTCTTTCAGTGGCGGAGGTTATCATGTTGGATTCAAGAAATAATCCCTTATCCAATGGCATATGATTTTAACACTTTCAAATTGATATGATATTTTTTTATCTAATTTCTTTTAAACATAATGCTTGAAATTGTTTTGGACAATTTCAAATGGGTTGCTTAAAAAATCAGTAACATAAACTATGTGCAACGAAAAGAATTCAAAAAATATCACTATCTTCACTTACGAGTCCTCTTCAAAAGGGTACTATTTCTTTTTCAATTTAGGTAAATAGTTGAAAAAAATCTTATGTGAACACGTGTCTACAAAATGCAATTGAAATATTACTCGTCAACTTCAAAAATAATAAAAAAATATAATTTGCATAAAATAAATGATTTTTTAATATTAATAACTTAGTTCTCTCCACTTAGATTATGCTCAAATATATATTTTTTTTAAATTACACATTTTATACTAAGTTATGCTATGTAAACACATGCATATATCTTAAGATGTGTGGAAATTTGCAAGGACAAGCATTTCATTTGATGGAAAATTGACAAATTGTATGACAATAATTATTTTTTGTTCAAACAACATTAGCACACAATGTAAACTTGTTAGTATATGAATTAGGACATATTTAAACATGACTGCTTTTTATTTATTTTTTAAATTCAATTATTTTTAGGTAGAATTTATTTAAAATTACGAAATTTTTTACAAATATCAGCCATCCAAAAAAACTTATAATTAAAAGTAAAAATTTAATAATAAAAATTTATAAATTTAATATATTTCTAAATAATAATAATTTTTTTTTCAAAAATTTTTTAAATTTTAAAAGTAAATTAAGAAAAAAATAATTTTAGATTATTGAATTTGAAGAATTAAAATGTTCTAAAATTTTTGGAATTTCCCATAATAATAGATCTAAATCTACATTCAAAAATAGAAAAATTCATCTAAAGAGAAATGAGGGAAAACCATATTTAATAATAATAAAATTACCACTTTCTTAATTAACAACCATATTGTATGTCGTATTTCCACTTTGCAATTGTCCCAAGTACATGGAATGTGTAAGTAGTAAGTTGTTGATTAGATCAAATTGAGAACCACTCGTTCTAGTTTGTTTGTTTGTTTTTTTTGTTTTTAAATTAATGTGGTTTATTATATCAATGAGGCAGTAACTACATGTAGGAATGATATCTGGTTGTTATTTCAAAGAATTAAGGAAGACAATTGTGTTACATAATCAAACATGTCATAGCATGAGATTAAAACATGGACGAGGAGATGAAGACAACACCATTAGAGAAATTTTGAGGTCTAAAATGAGCCTCCTAAGGAATATTATAAAATAATAGTGGAAATATTAAAATAAAATTGGATTACCTCATCAAATTTTGGAGGGAAAAAAAAAAAACTATTTTTTCAACTCATATTTTGAATTTATTTCGCCATAGTTTTACTCAAATTTCAAGTGAGAGTGATCACATTTTTTCATGTATTTCTAATTTTTCATGTAGCAAGGTTCATCGAAAGTATGCAACATGGGTACTCCTTGGACGAGGAATTAAATACCGCATCCAACGATTCCTCCCACTCGAAATTTGAGTAAACTTGTGGCGAGATAGTTGAAAACACAAGTTGAAAAAATAGTTTTTATTTTTTATTTTTTTATCTTTCTATATTTTTACTCCAAAAATGTGAATCGTTCCCCATGGCTAACATCATCATCATGAGTCCTATTGGTTCTTTTAAAGTTGATTTTGGTTGTAGATTTTTGTTTTGAGGCCCATTTTTTACCTCAACATTTTTCTAATGATTGTCCCCACCACATCACGTACACTACTTGACCACTAATTCTAGTTATCTAGCCACAACATGTTCCATGAGTAGGGAGTAACAAGGTGCTTTACAAGTCAAGTCGTTGGAGATTTACATGTGTTTTCAATGTGTGTGTATTTGTAGCGGTGTCTTTTAACTCTACAAATTAGGTTGCTGGAAATTTACATGTGTTTTAAATTTGTGGAAGTGTGTAGCAGTGAAAGCCTAGAAGCAATGTTTTGAACATTGATATAGAATAATCATCCACACAGTGCAAGGGCACTAAGAATGATCGATCGGTTGACTTGATTAACTCTACTACACCACATCTCTATTCTGTTCATTGTATCCTAGTTTGGTTTTTATTGTTTATTCAAGACTGACTATTCTATTACTTTTATGTATTTTCATTATTTGATTTTTGATATAATAAATGAAACAAATTGACAGTAGGAGTCAAAGAACCAAAAGCATAGAACATAAAAGTAACAATTTAAAAACCCATAATTTACATGGATGCAAAGGTTTATCCAACATCTTTGCGTGTTTCAGAACAACTTCACCACCTACAATAGTGCACTACACTTTGTATCACGATAATGTCAATTCCCATGGATTTCCTGCTACCTTATCCACTTGCTCGGTCATCGGAGCCTACAACACTTCCCTGATCACTAGATCATTGCGTGGGAAAATTATAGACTTATAATTTGACAGAGATAAATTATCAACCAAGGGTAGGTAACCTTGTGAGATGTTGTGCAAAATATATGTAGGCTAATACTTAGTGTTTTCCTAAACAAAATCACATGCACACACATCTTCAATATCCCTTTTTCCCATCAACACTTGGTAGAAAAGGCTATGGAGGAGATTTAATCATCCCTCTAAAGCTTTGAAAATTGTTGATGCTTATAAGAAAAAGATAATAGATCAATCAAACAACAATTGAATCAATTCAATAATTCACAATATAAGATTAAAGCCTACTCAAATACTCCAAACATATTCATCACATAAGCTTCACCATTTAATTATCACACATGTGCTTCTATAATTTAGAAAATAGGAATCAAAAGTTGTGTAATCACTCTATCATATGATGAAAATAATTAAAAGAACACAATTTGCAACTATTGGAGTTGTGAGTAAAAGGGGCCCACCATTACTCACAACTCCTTCAACTGCTAAAGGAGTTTACACAACAAGATCAGTAGAACATGAACTTTGTATTAATCTAAACAAGTATTACAGTAGTATCAAAGTCTGGTATATCAACCCCCCTCTACAAATGAAACATAAAAGTGTTGGCTTGTTGGGGCCTGACCCAGGTTCGGAGATGATTTAGCCAAATAAATCCCGATAGTGCTGGCCCTTTTGGCAACAGTCTGCGGAGCACAGACTGAAGTCTCACTCGAAGTAGTATGGGAGGGTGCTAGAACTAGGTTTCCGCACCTTGGGGATCTCTAAGGGGTTCCTATTGGTCCACAATTTGACCATGCGCGTACGTCGCTATGCACACTTATTAGTACCTCGCAGCCTGCGGTGCTGCCTTCACGCAGCCCTACCCAGGGGTCGAACAGTTTATTACCTAAATCCTTACTAGTAACTCGATATTAGTTGATTAACTTAGCTTATCTGTATGTTTTCAGTTATACTTAACAATATTATCCTTTCACACAAGTACGCACAGTAAATAAATGGTATAATTGCAAATGATATCAAACAGGAAATAACACAAGAATAGATAAACATAATTCAGATAAAACTTCTCTTCATGATTCTACTTCCTTGGTTACAGACTCGACTCTGCCCTGCGCACTCAGTTATAGGGGTCCGCGCACTCAGCTATGGACTCTACTATGCCTCTTCGCACTTAGTTGTAGAGACTCTTCCTACTACTATGACCCAAGATACTACTTTAAAACTTAGAGCCTCGCTCTATTTATACAATCCCATGGTCCGTGGACCATGGGCAGGCTGACGCTACATTCAAAACTTAGGGCAAATAGCCCTGTGACTCTAACATACAATTCACACTCCGTGCCCACAATTCGCGGAGTTTTTACAACAATATTACTCAAAACTTGGGCTTTGAGTCCCAAACCATGTTGTGGGGGGATTCCATGCCCAACAGGCCCCCAACAAAAACATTCGGACTCGCCCTCGATTCACTCTGTCGGTGCGACAATCTTGGTGTGGAGTCCCTCCAGCTGTTTCGAATGGTCATGATGTTTGCGGCGCACTGAGCTGCTACTTGTTGAACCTATTGCATTTGTTCCTCCGTGTTTAAATTGTGTCCTTACATCTATATTGGCATCTGCTGCGTATGATTATAGTCTCGCGCCCTTTTCTGGCTCCTCGGGTTGTGAAGATTGTACTTCGGCCAGTTAGTCAGATAGTCGACCCACCCGTGTAGAGCTTCAAGCAGCTACCATTTACTTTGCCTAGGAAGGGTTATCCATTTAGTTTGACTAGCTAGACCACGCCTCCGTTCGTGACCTCCTTAACCATGTGAGTGCATTCTGAATTTTCTTAGAAAATTTTCAAACTTACTGTCATATAACAACACTAAGTTGTTTGCCTTGAAGGTGTGCAACTTGATATGGCGGTCATGCCAGGATTTTTCATGCCGCTTTTTCACCTACTGATGAAATCCAGCTAAAAATCGTTCTTCCTCAAGTTCTTCTAACTGCGTGAGGCTTTCTTCCAGAGCTTCGTGGTCCATCATGCTTGTAAGCACTACTATTCATATACTAGGTACGATAAATTCCATCGACATGATAGCTTCCACGCCATAAACTAACCAGAAAGGTGTCTGTCCCATCAATTTCTTGCATGTTGTTTTGTAAGCCCACAACATGGCAAGTATACGCAGGTCCCAATCGTTTCATTGCACGTTGCATACTTTGATCAACGCAGTCTCCAGTATTTTGTTGATTGCCTCTACTGTCCCATTAGCTTGTGGGTGGCACAATGTACTTTTCTGATGATACACCTAGAACTCCTTTGTGAGCACACTGATGGTTTCATTTAGGAAAAGTGTTTCGTTATCATTCATTAAGATTTTCGGGCAACCAAATTGGGTCAACACGTTTTTGAACAAAAACTTCGCAGCCATGGTGGTCGTGAAGTATTTTACCGGCTGCGCTTCCGCCCATCGTGTTAGGTACTCCATCGTGATGATGTAGCGTGCGCCCATCTTTCCCTGAGGTTTGATTCGTCCAACAAAATCGATTGCCCATTTCTTAATGGATGCAGTGTCATTTGTGGGTTAACGGCATCTCAACCCTTCACGATGGTTTTCCAATCCTTTTACATATATCGCAGGCCTTACAGTACGCTTTTGAACCTTGGTGCAGGGTTGGCCACCATAACCCTGCACGGAGAATCTTCTATGCGGTCGCGCGTCCTACATAGTGTCCTCTTGCAGCACCCCCATGTGCTTCCACGAGGATCTGGCTTTGTTCGAATTCAGGTACGTATCTTAGCAATATCTCATCATTTCCCATTTTGTATAGGTGCCCCGTGATGACAGAAAAATTCGTTGCGCGCACGACCAATTCCTTCTTTTGTTGGATGGAATATTCCTTCTGCATCGTCCCTGTTGTAAAAAAATGGATTATATCTTCAAAGTTCCCGTCCGCGATGTGCACCGTAAAGTGTTGTGCATCAGGTAGTCCCTCCTCCAAATTAGTGGGTTCCTCGCCCGTCTCAATTCATGACAAGTGATTTGGTCTTGCGTTTAGGCCTCCTGGCTTGACTATGACCTCAAAATCATATTCTTTGAACAATAAGAGCCACTTGCATATGTGCCACCCCCAACACAGGCTTATTGACCAGGTATTTCAGCATGGAATGGTCGATATACATCTTGAAATGTCCTCCGTGTAAATAGTGTTGATACTTTTGGAGCACGTACACCATCACTAACCCCTTGCGCTTGGTGGTGGAATAGTTCTTCTCTGGTTTGGACAACCTCTCACTTGCAAACGTGATAGGGTGATCCAAACCTTCCCCGCCCTCCTGTGTGAGCATTTCTCCCAACGCAATACATGACGCATCAACATGGACATGAAACTCCATATCCCATTTTGGGAAGACCAGGATTGGAGCGGAGGCTAATTTCCCCTTCAGGACATCCAAACTTTTCATACAATCATCATTCGAGCAAAATGTAACATCATTTTTCAATAATCTTTCCATTGGCACGGTGTGTCCCAAGGTAGCGCGTAGTTGTTTAACACTTCGTGGTGCTTCCAAAATTTATAATAATGGCAATCTTCACAGGGTCCACCATCAGTCATTGTTTGCAAACCACATGTCCCAGTAGGTTTCCAAAGGGAATGAGGAATGTGCACTTCTTAAGGTTCAGCGCAATCTGGTGTCGGCAACAACTATCCAGCATCAAGCGTAAGCTTGCTACATGGTGCTTAGCTAATCCAAAGACAATCCAATCATCCAGATAGACCTCCAAGAACTTTTGGATGTATTCTTTGAATGCAACCACAATGATGCGCAAAAAGATTGTTGGCACGTTCCTCAATCCAAATGGCATAACAATGTATTGAAAGCAGCCCCATTCCATTGTGAAGGTCAATTTTCTCCTATCTTCTGGTGCGATCTTGATCTGATGATACCTTGAGAACCCATTCTGGCTGAGGTACTTCCATTGGCTCCTGGGTTATTTTGAAGATAGCTACTTTTACTGCTTGTAGCACATCATCAACAGTATCCCACCAATGATCTTCAAACGTGAAAGTTAACAGAAATCCCTTAGACAATACATCCCATTCACTCGTACCATGGCAGAGCTCCATTTCAGTATACCAATTCATGATCATGACATCCAGGGTATGATAGAACAAATGTACCCATTCAGGTTGTGGCTCTTCCCCGTAGACCTTGGTCTGTTTCGCGAGGTGTGTACTGGATCACCTCGTCCATCATACTTGTCTACTAGCGGCATTTGTAGTTTCCCAAATCGTAGGTGCAACATTATTTTGCATCTGCGCCAGTCCTCAAATCTTCTCTGATGTGTACCCCACCACCTTGCGGGCATCACGCATAGTGCCCATTTCAGAACATCAAATCGATGTTGTTCTGGCACTGTGCTTTCAAATTTGTTCAGGAGTCTATCCATCGTTGTCAACCCGTCATACATAGTAGATCTATTACCTCTGTTGTCATGCAACACAGTGATCTAACCGTCATGTTACAATTGAGCATGGTTACCTCGTGTAACCGATTCTACCATCGTTCTGTTTCCTCATCCGAATCTGATGTGTACGAGCTTTCACACTCCCACCAAATCTGGCCATATACTATAGGATTCACCTAAACCTATTCCTGAGCAGTTATCATGTAAGCATTGTCTAGCTTACCATCACTCCCATCGTCGTGCACTAGCTCTGTGTAACGCACTCCTTCCGCAGGGTTTAAAGTTACCACTATGCGTAGTGACTTTCTCTCAAAAAGAATTTTGTGCTTCTTTAGATTTATTACTCCATTCATATCGGTTGTCCAGTATATTCCCAATAGTGTAGGATATGGATTGATGTCATCGACAATCTCTATCACTTCGAAATTTGCCAACGTGCTAACACCTTCAATATCCACCGTTACTCCTTGCAATCTTCCCATGGGCAAGATCTTCTGTTGGCTCACCATTCGCAATTGAATAGTAGACCATTGTAGCATGGGTCTTCCCATGTATTCCAATGTTTGTTTTAGCAGTACATTCTCGTCTGATCCTAGATCTAAAATTAATTGATCCATTTCATACTTCCCGATTTGCGTAGACAATCTCATTTCCCTTCCTGTTCGTAATGTGTGCTTTTTAAGTTTGCAGACTACGCACGGTTCTCCTAACCTAGTGCACCTAGTGATAAGTTCCTACATCCCTTTCACAACCTTGCTGTCGTGCAAAAGTTTCATACATGTCTCGAAAAAGGTAGTGACCATTGAAGGATCCATCTCTGGCCCTAGTTGATCCTTACTACCTGAAGGGGAGACCTCCGTTAAGCTCTTCTTAGCTTCCATGAATGGCTCCTTTGCGTGCTCCAGATCAAATTCAGGTTCCTTTGTAGGAGCCTTGTGAACCCATACACTTTCTTCAGGATACTTACCTTTGTCCTCTCCTGTCGTGATACCGCTTCTGAGCACTATGTTTACATTCAGGTCTTCTTCGCGTGGCTCAAACCTCATCATTTGCAAATTTTGAGTTGGGGGAGGTTAGAGTACCCCTTTCTTGCGCAACCTTGCTATCGGTGTAGGGTAGTCCTTTGCCTCATGATCAAACTGAGTACAGTATAAACATGATGTTCTCGTTGGATTCATACAATCATGGGCATAGTGCCCTGGCCCTCCGTAGTTGTAACAAATTAGTTGTCTGCGCTGCTGAAATCCAGCACACACCATTCCTGCATTTGGGTCAAGGGCTCATGTTTCATCCTCCACCCTGTAGGCAAGAGTCTGATCCATCATTAGCTCATAACTTCTGCAGGTGCGCTCATCATGGCCTACCGACCTACCGAAATTACAGAACAATTGTTGGGATGTCTGTGTATACTTCTGCAATAGATGACAATTATCCATAGCGTGTTTTCCTCCTATCTAACATATCGCGCACGATAATGCAGGCGCCACACTTAGTCCAACTTGTGCCTCTAGTCTTAATGGCATCGACCCTCCTCCCACCAAGTAATTCCTGAATACTAGACAATGGTCCTTGTCATGACCCTGACCTTTTCATTTTATGTACCATACCTCCTCATACACTTCTGGTGAGTTGTCCTATCCTATTTCAAATTTTGCATCTCCAGACACAAAATTTGCAGTTGCGCGTGGATTTATTGGACTCCCAGGCTAGGATCTTGTATTAGGGTCTCGTGTAGTCTCATTGCAATCTCCAAAGCTTCGGCCTAGGTGGATAACTTCTGCTGCGACAATGCCATTCTTAGATGTGGTGTTAGTGACGTTACAACCATGCGAGGTGCTACCCATCTGTGAAGGTCATGTTGGCTTGCGAATCATACTCTTCAGTCTCTGATCCAGATCCCATGGAGTCTCACATAGAAGCATTGCGATCTCATTAAACCCGATAATTGATTGTGTCTCTGACTTTGGCCTGCTAAATTCCATGTTCAGTGTGGCCTGGATATCCGTGATCCCCGCGTTCGAATGCTCATTAGAATTCTCAATGTGCCATGTCAGTGCGTGATCCCACAACGCGCTCACCAACATGGCCTTCTTTATATTGTCATCCACGACTCCTTGTGCTTCCCATACGGCCCTTACCATGAACCAAAATTGGTCTAGATCTTTGTTCCCTACTCCTATGAATATCGACAATCTTATCGCAGTTGCCATATTGAACTATGGTGGTGGTGGAGATGGATTTGACGATGGTGAGACTGGTGGCGGTGTAGGTGGAGGTGGTAGGCATGGAATTTTCTGCCTTATTAGACAGACCACACTTCTCGGAGAAACTTTCGTGAGCTCTTCCTCGCTTTCCCGCCAAGGCGAAATCAAGGGGCTATTCTCTATCTCTATGCTACCTTCGTTTCTATAGATCCTCCCACTTTGCGTAGCCCCAAACATCAATTTATTTGCATAACCTGCTTTTCACACAATAACATCTTTATCCAAGTGTCATTTCACCTCGCTATAGCTAACTGTTGTGTCTACCGCAAACTCGCTGATAAACCCCCTATAATTTGTTAAGCCAATGGTCCATAGCATGCACAATCTTATCTTCCGATGTGTCTAGTCTACACACTAATTTTGGATTCCACACAATTGGTTTGTTGAGCCTACATCTTCCCTGACTATCTGCTAGCTTCGCGATCCACTCATACAACTTAGAGGGAAAGGATGCAAAGAAAATTCATGGATTTCCATATATAAGTAGCGCTCCAACCACTATTCCTTTGATACTCGTGGCTTCCTATTTTCCTACATTGCAAGCTCATCAATCTTTCTATCTAACCACCCTTAAATTTCTTTCTTCGTTGGATTCCAGTGGCATGACATGAGACATCCCTTTTGTAGATCCTGGTCTCGGCAACGGAACCATTTGTTGGCTTGTTGGGGCCTGAACCAGGTTCGGAGATGATTTAGGCAAACAAATCCCGCTACTACTAGCCCTTTCGGCAACATTGCATGGAGTGCAGATTGAATTGGCACCCGAAGTAGTATGGGAGGGTGCTAGAACTAGGTTTTCGCACCTTGGGGATGTCTAAGGGGTTCCTAGTGGTCCAGGGTTTGACCCTGAATGCACGTCACTATGTGCACTTATCAGTACCTCACAGATTGCGGTGCTACCTTCGCACAGCCCTACCCGGGGCTCAAACAGTGTTATTACCCAAATCCTTACTAGTAACCCGATATTAGTTGATTAACATAGATTATCTGTATGCTTTCAGTTATACATAACAATATTCACCATTCACACAAGTAGGCATAGTAAATGAACAGTATAATTGCAAATGACATCAAACATGAAATAACACAAGAACAGATACATAGAATTCAGATAAAGCTTCTCTTTATTATTCTTCTTCCTTGGTTACAGACTTGACTCTGCCCTGCGCACTCAGCTGCGGACTCTACTAGGCCTTAGCGCACTCCACTGCAGAGCCTCTTCCTACTACTATGACCCACGATACTAGACTCTTGCTCTATACTTTGCTATTTTTCAGACTAACTACTTTACAACTTATAGCCTCGCTCTATTTATACAATCCCATGGTCAGCGGACCATGGGTAGGCCGACATTACATTCAAAACTTAGGGCGGACAACACTATGACTCTAATGTACAATTTGCACTCTGCACCTGCAATTCGCGGAGTTTTTGCAACAATATTGCTCAAAACCTGGGCTTTGAGCCCCAAACCATGTTGTAGGGGGATTCCATGCCCAACAAAAAGTATGTATACAAATACAAAGGCATAAATTTGCCCAAATTAGGAAAACTGAAATACTACAACTATGTGCTAATAATAACTAGAAAAGATAATAAAAATAAGAATGTTCAATTTAGTCCATGATTGCAAGCATGGATCAAATTGATCTCGTTGGGTTGCTGAGGTTGTTTCCCACTATGGCCGTCCGTTAGAGTTATGAAGATCTGGGTGATTTCCATCGCAGTTTCGAGGCAACCAATAAGACATCATCCATGTAGACAAATTTCTTGATAAAACCAATGTTTTCATTTTCTTCAAGGCTGACCGGAACATATTCAACTATCGAGATTGCTGTAGGAAATTGGAGTGGCTATAGGAAATATGCTTTTCAATAGGAAATCAGTGACTCTGTAGGAAATCACGGTCTGTTTGCAGGAAATCGTGGAACTGCTTTAGAAGATAATTGATCTACATAGGATTAGCCCAGCACTCTTGAAGTTGTAGATAATTCAATTAGGTGTCATTTAACTTCAGAAATACTCAAGAAAAAAGTGAAATGATAATTTTAGACTAGTTTTCATAGCTTAAAGCCCACAACAACGTTTTGTTAAAAACACATAGGATATGGAAAAAAGAGAGTCATGAAGGGTGACAAACAGTTCAAAATAGGGGGAATCATGGCCTTAGAAGATTATGAAAAATGGACAAAATCGGGACTCAACATCTCCCCCAAGCCTAGCTCCTTTCATGACCCTTATTCATGAAAAAGTGTTGCACATCAGAAGAAAAAATCATTTTGTTCCCTGTGCTGCAGCTACTGCAGCTAGGTGATCCAATTCCACTCTGTTGGACTCAGCTTCCTAAACCCTAAGTTGATATTCTTCATTCTTTTTCTGTAGGTGCTTGATCTGAGCCTAGTTTTTCTTCATGACTCAACATGCCTTTTGATGCTTCGCTTTCCACTCCTCCAGTTCTTTTTGGTGACGTAGGTTGTTCTCCTTTAGAGTTTCATTTTCCCATTGAAGAACTCATTCAAACACAGTGAGCTTGGTGATGGCTTCCTCCATCTCCTTCAGGGAATTCTTCTTTTTAGAGCTTTCCTATCCCCATGCTACCCTTGAGAGGACTAAAGAACACTTGCTCTTCCAGCACTCTGCAACCTTCGACTATTTTTTTCGCACTTTCCTGTGGGTATTGGAAAGACATGGACTCCAAATATTCTTTATCAATTAACGCAACTGACATGATATTTACTTTCTTCCCCTTAGACAAGTCTCAGGGTTCCTTACCCTTCTTATTAATTTCAATTGGTTGTACATCTTCCTTTGGAGTTTCCTTTATCTCTAGCTTTGTTGCTTGGCTTCTCATAAAATTCCTAGCAGGAACAGGGGTACCTTTTGATAGCTTAGGCCTCTTTCCTTTAGTTTCCTCGATCACCAGCACCTCTTCATCTTTCTTAACTTCCTCTGTCGGTTGATCACAGGTTCGAGGTTTCTTTCTCAGCTTCTCCCCTAGTTCTACCTCTTTGGTTTCTGGTAAATCAAGCTCTTTCTCGTCTTCTACAAAGTAATTCTCTACTTGAAACTCTCACCATGTTTTATTTTTTTTCTTAAAAACCTTTGTCATGATAATCTTGACAAGACCATGATGATAGAGGTTCTCCTCTATATGTGATACTGTCTCCTTGGTAGAAGTATCCATCTTCAATATAGACATTCGAAGATAACATGGTAAATTCAAGTGTTTATCTTGGAAATGATCAAGCAGATGAATATGGAACAGGAAAGCTAACCCAAAATGACCTTTGCAAGTGATATACTTCTGAAAGAGAAACAATAGATGTTGGTTCTTACTTCTAAGATAATCCTGCAGAATGCCCTTACTCTAGTCTGGGTCTGCATGCTCTTTTCTGAGGTAGGGTGCGCAATTATCCTTTTTGAATCATTGGATTCTAAACCAAAGCTCTCCTTCCTATGGAATTACAGAAGCTCGGACCACCAGCTCCTCTATCAATCTGAACTTAATGTTACCCACCTGTTCCCTATCGCTATTTAGGTTTAGAGATAATGACTTTGTCACTTCATAATTATGCCCACTAAACTTTAAGAACAGAGGTAGCCATCCTACCTTCTCCAACCTCTTATTACTATGTGGGTAAGAATCAAGTAATGCCAGACCTTGAGGTTCAAATCTAACGGTGGACCACATTTTCAATATTGGCTAGGAGTGGGAGAGGCCAGAGTTCAATCAATTCATTGATATGCCTTTGAGAAAAAGCGAATTAATTCAAACACAAGAAGAACAAGAATGTTTCCTGTTAGTAAAGGTGTAGGGTAATAAGGAAACATCAAAGAATACGGAATGTGATCATGATTTCCATCATGATCTGTCCTGCGGGATAAATGTTGGGAAGATAATCGAAATAATAATTGGGAATGGGAACTCGTCTTATGACACAATGGCTCATCACCGCCTTATTCCACGAGGGTGGTCGTGACTTGTATTCATGCTTCATGAAAATTAAAAATTTTAATACCATTGCCTTTTTACCTTAAGTACTCTGATGCCAAATGTACCTCCTTGATCTTACCTTACAATGGTTGAGTACCTTGGGATATGGTTTCACTCGCTTTGGAATCATAAAACACCTCGAAACCATATCATGTGAAAGATCAATTAGCGTCAACTAATAATGGCAATGATCAGTACTTGCTCGATTCTTTTAAGAAAATGTTCTGCTGGAAATTTGTTCTTCAGGAAATAAGTTCTTTGCTATAGAAAATGCACTACTAAACTTCTTTACTGGAAATCCTTTTGCAAGAAACCATGTTCTCCCCTTTTCTTATACAGTTTACTGCACATGAATATAGGTGTTGAGGTCTAATGTGTAGTAATTGTGTGGATTACCAGCCACTAAGGTCAGTTCTTAACCAATGTGAGGTTGATTACCATTTACGAAAGCAAGGACCAAGGTACCTCTGATGCATCCTATGAGGTGTGAATGTATGAGATGTTGTTGAACCCCCTGTAGGATCCAACAGTCAAGGAGCCATGATGAATCTCCATTGCTTCTGATGAGATAACCTATCATTGAGGTACACAAGCTTCAAGGCATCAAAAGCCTGTAATGTTGAACCCATATAATTTGCTAATGTTGATGGTCTAAGATTGTTGGAAGGAGGGCCTTAAGAGATCCCACATCAGTACAACACGAGCAAACAAAAAATTAACTGAAAGACATAATTTATTTGATGATCCAAAGGATCCACTATCCTGTGATTTTAATAAGACCAAGGCAATTCATGCTTGCCATATTTCAATTTTAGAGAGTTTTAAATACTGAAAAAGAAGACTCCAAGGGGGCTCCTTTTCTGTAATTAGTCTATTGTGGCCAGAAAAAAGGAATAAAACTATACCCAATAGAATTACCTTTCATGGTTTACTAAGCATGAGAAGGAACAAAGAAAGCAACATTTATTATGGCAGAAAATCAAGAAGAGTTAGTGAAAGGAATGACTCCCTTCTCCACCACTTCTAGCTCTTTCTTCTTCACAATCTCTTCCACAAATTCCTCCTTAGACTGGGGTTTCTGATATAGTTTGAGTCTATGCCCATTCACCAAGAAGGTAACATTTCCATCATCAATTGTTTTAACCCAAACAAATCCACTATCAAAAACTTTTTCAATTTCATAGGGGCCATGCTAGTGTGTGTTAAATTTCCCATTAAAATTCTTAAATTGTGAATCAAACAACAATGCCCAGTCCCCCTCTTTGAACTAATTTTTCTTAATGTATATGTCATGCCATCTAGCCCATTATTGTTGGATTAGATCAGTATGCTAAAAAATAACCTCGCCTAATCTCATCTAACTCATTAAACTATAGGATTCTCTTTTGATGTGCTTCATCAAGGTTTATGCCCAAATCTATTTCCATCTTAAAAGTTTTGATCTGAAATCCAATTGGCAACAAAAAAAGAAAATCCACACACCAATTCATACGACCAGAAGCCAATGGTGTTTTTCCAAGTGATCCTATAGGCCCATAATGCCTCAGAAAGTCAATCAGACCAATCCTTCTTATGTAATTGCACTGTCTTAGTCATGATAGTCTCCAACACCTTATTTTTTGATTCCACCTGTGCATTGACCTGTGGATGCTAAGGGGTGGACTTCTGATGAGTAATTCGATATTTTTGTACAATTCCTTGCACAAGATTTGAAACAAACTAAGTACCCTGATCATTAAGAATTTCCCTTGGTACCCCAAATCTTACACAAATATTAGAAAGAAGAAATTATACCACTACCTTCTCCATTGTCTAGGTAGTGCACTCGCTTACACCCACTTCATAACATAATCAGTAAAAACTAAATTATAATTCTTACATTTGGACATAGGATTGAAGGGACCTACGAAATGAAGAGCCCACCTCTCGAATGGTTCTATGAGAATTTATGGCTACAAAGGAATTTCATCCACTTGAATAGGTCACCCTATCCTCTCGCAGCTATCACATTTACAAACATACTCCTTTGAATCTTTGAAAAAACTTGGCCATTAGTAACATTAGTAGAGGATCTTATAGGTTGTCTGCTTATTTGCAAAATGTCCTCCACAGTGTTCATCATGACAAGTTCTTAAGATATCATACATCTCATCATCTCTAACACACTTGTGAATAATCAAGCCAAGTACGATGCAAAATAGGTCCCCTTTTATCCAAGAGTAATCAACACTTTTTCTAATAATTCTCTTTTTCTGACTAGATGAGAAGTAGGGTAGTAATTTTCCAGTAGCAAGATAATTGGCCATGTCTTTGAACCAAGCTGTTTTGACAGAAATATCAAACAAATTTTCATCAAGAAATTTATCATTAACAAGAATATCCTCACCTACATGGTTGTTCCTAAATAGGAAATCAAATACCTGATTTTCTTTTCCCGCCCTCTCCAATACCGTGATATCAAATTCCTGAAGAAACAAAATCCACCTAGTAATCCTGTCATTAGTGAGTAGCTTGTTCATGAGATATCAGATAGCAGAATGATCAGTATGTACAAAAACTTTGAAACCAATTATGTAATGTCTAAACTTATTTATAACATAAATTACAACAAGGAACTCTTTTTCAGTTACAATGTAATTCAGTTATGCAAGAGTTAAGTTTTTACTTACAAAATAGATAGCATGGGTTACAAGATTTTTCTTTTGACCCAATAACGCTCCTATAGCTGAATTAGAGGCATCGGTGGAAACATGAAAGGGAAATTTCCAATCTGGACCTCTCAAGACAGGTGCTAAAGAAAGTTTTTCCTTGAGTGTATCTAATGTAGCTTGACACTCATCACTCCAATGAAATTCATATTCTTTGGTCAATAATGTAAACAATGGCAAGGCTACCTTTGTAAAATTCTCAACAGACCTTCTGTAGTAGTCTGCATGTCCAAGGAAACTTTGAACTCCCTTTCGACTGGTTTCTGGGGGTATATTTTCAATTACTTTGATCTTAGCCGGATCAACTTTAATTCCTACAGTAGAAACATGATGACCCAAAAAAATACCCTCAGTCATAATCATAAAACATTTTTCATTACTCAATGAAAGATTAGCTTCTCTACATCTCTGCAAAACTCTCCTAATATTGTGTAGAGCTTCCTCAAATTATCTCCCATTACTGTAAAATCGTCCATGTAAACCTCTATGCAATCATGCAAAAGATCAGAGAAAATACCAAGTATTGCCCTTTGAAATGTGGTTGGCATGTTACATAAACCAAATGTATTATATGCATAGGTTCCCTAAGGACACACGAATTCCATATTCTCCTAGTCCTCTGGAGATATCTAATTTGGTTGTACCCACTGAACCCATCTAGGAAAGAAATATATCTCTTCCCTGCTAGAGTGTCGAGCACTTGGTCTATAAAAGGTAAGGGAAAGTGATGTTTTAATGTAGCTTTGTTTAGTTTCCTATAATCCACATACACTCACCATTTACCATTAGTTTTAGGGACAATAACCAGTGGGGATACCCTCTCGCCATCTCAAATAGGATAAATGAATCCTCCATTTAACAATTTCTGCAATTCATTTTTTACAATTTCTCTCAAAGCGGGGTTCATTCTCTTTTGCGGTTGTTTCACAGGCTTGGCATTTCCCTCTATGTAGATATGATGGATTCATGTATCTGGGTGAATACCCCTCATGTTTGTATATCTCTAAGAAAATGTATCTGGAAATTCTTTTAATGTATTAATTAATTGTTCCTCCTATTTAGGAGTCAAGTGAGAATTGATATTTAGGGTTTTTCCAGAAGAAATTTCAATTACCTTAACTCCACATTCAATCATTGAATACGCAAGAAATAAATATTAGAGGGCTAAATGTAATTCAGTTGTTGTATTATATTTATAAGAGTTCTACAGGTTAGCAATGATATCTAGATTAGGACTACACTGCTCCTCTAAATGTTGTGAAAAATCAAGATTAGGAATATGCAAATTTATCAGATTTTCCTCCAAATTTTCCTTAAGGCTCATGGCTTTGGTTATTTTCAATACTGGGTGAATAGCATCTCAATTATGTTCTTCATCATCCCAATAGGTATTTTCTAATTTTAGGAGGGGTTTGGTAGGGTTTATAGGTTCATGTGTTTAGTTTCAGCCCCATGAGTGATGGCCATGTTTCCAAACCTACATCCTATGTAGGGATCAGCCGTAGCCAACCAAGGTCTCCCCAAGATGAAAGGATTCCCTCCCAATTTGGTCTTAGGTTGAATAACATAGAAATCTGCAAGGTACTTCCAGGAATCCAATGAAATGACAATGTCTTCTAATAGAACCTCTGGCTTTTCCTTAGACCTGTCTGCCAATTCTAACATGGTAGGAGTAGGAAGTAAGTCAAAGGATCCTATGTGAGATAATGTATCCATTGTCATCACATTAATGGATGCACCTAAATTGATTAGAGTGTTTCTTATCAGATACCCATTGATAAAGGTGGTAACCATAGGGATTCTAGGGTCTGCATATTTTTTAGTAAAAAATCTGGTGGACATAAGAATTTCAAGTTTTCCACCTACTTTAATTATAGAAGGTTCCTTCTTTTGTCTCCCTGGTTTCTTGGTACATAGCTCGCTCACTGTTTTGGCATAAATAGGGATATCCTTAATTTCTTGTAGTAACATGATCTTAATGGATACATTTATCAGTTCAGACATAAGATTGAAATCGATCCATTTTATTTCCATCTCCAACCTCTCTAGAAAAGGAGGTTGTAGAGTATGAGACGAGCAAGGTTCTTATGACTTTGAAATTATTTTTTCTACTAGTTTTGGTGTGTTTTCTACTTCAGGTGTATCGAGAGTGTCTTCCTTTATAACGTCTTCAATTTTTCTGGGTAAGTCTCCACTTTTCCTGATCTGAATTTGATTTTCCGTAGAGGCACAGGAAATTCCTATAGTATAGGAACATAAATTTCCTATAGAGGTTGTGGTTCAATAAAATAGGTAGGAAAAGTGGGATAGGTGGCCACTCCAATATTATAAGTAGAATGGACAGATTTATTGTTGAGATTGGATAGTGGCTAGGTAGGAAGTTGTGTGGTTGTGGTTGATTTGGTAGGGTAGGCAACTAAAGTTGTTGTTGTTGTGGTTGAACCATTTGTTGTGGCATGGGTTGTGGTGAATACATGTTTTGAGGGAGATAATTTAGTGCAGAAAGGTAACGAAAATTCCCCTGCCAAGGTTGTTATGGATGCCAGGGCTGCTAGGGAATTGAAATGTTCCACATCTTATTATAGGCATTAGGAAATTGAGAATGATATTGCTACGTACCTGTAGGACGTGGCTGCCTTGGGTTTTGAGATGCCATTGCATAGAGTGCATTGACAACTTCTTGATATGCTAGATATGCTGCTTTAATATCTCAAAGAGAAGGACATTGATCAGTAGAATGATCAGCCTCACAAATTCGGCATACCTGTATACTCTATGCAAGACACTCCCTCAAGGGATGTGTTTTATCTACACTTGGAGCAAAACATAGCGAAGGCTTTCTCCACTTCCTCCTACTTCTTCTTAGCATGAAAAACATCTAAATATGAAGACAAAGTGCTAAGAATGTCAATTTTAAAACTTTCAAATAGGTTTCCCATTTCAGCTCTGGTTACCCTAACCCCTGCCACTAATTTAGTGAATCTGGAAGAGGTACCTATTGATCACTTTCCAACCTTATAATTTCTCCTCAAATATTGTCAACACAACTCACACACATCATCATAACTCAATTTTGATACTTCACCTACTCCCATCAAGTTCAAAACCTTAAGAAATTCTAGTCTTATGGATCTTATCATAATTTTTCTTGGGGTTTCCTTGTTGAGCTCGTTCATCTTGGATCTTTGTCTATTATACTGGAACCTTTCAAGGAAGTCTTCCAGGATTTCTTCCTCCTTTTGGGTCCTGCCAAAGGTTTCTTCCTTGATGTCCCTAATTTTACAATAATCCTGGTACTTTTTCAGAAACACCTTCGTCATGTCATCCCATGTCAAAATGGAATGAAGTTAATCCAATGAACCATCCGAGAGTTGCATCTTTTAATGTGGTCAGACAAAACTTCAACTTTTGAGCATTTGAATAATAATCGTAGCTCCTGCACAATACATCAAACTCGAATAAGAAAGCATCATGATCTTCACTAGCGGTACCATGAAAAATAGGCAAAGTAGATGGAGGAATGTTATTCATCCGACTGGTCCTAACTGAGTATTTGATAGGAAAATCAAATGTAAATAGTTCCTCTTCCTTCTCCTTATTATGCCCATTTGCAGTACCAGTACCCTCTAGATGAGCCATATTGAATCAAAAGGGAGTGCGACCTCGGTAAACTACAGATCCTTCAAAGTCAGCTTTCTGGAACTCTAGTTCTTGAATAGGGTTGAAGAGGAATTCCTCTTCAAGTTGACCACTAAGCAAAGATGATGTCCTCTTAATAAGAGGAGATTCTTGATGAGCAACAACAGAGGATTTGTTATGAAACCAGCTCAAGAAAATATAGAAAAGATAGATCAATGCCTTAGAATTCAGCCTCTTCGAGGAGGAACCTCGTTTACATTACATAACTGAATAATTCTTGGATGATTCAAATGAAAAAACCTCCTTTCTATATATAGGTGTCTAAGGAGTCACAATATAACCCAGCCGACCTAACAATAATAATATAAAGCTACAAAAATAACAATAGAGGGATTCTATGGGGCACATTAATAAAAATATGGGGATAATAGAGGCACAACAATATTAATAAGGGATGCAACTACAATAGTAATGGGGTAATCACTAGTATTAAGGGGACCCAACATGCCCCTCTCCTTCAAAAAAGTGTTTTCCTCAACGCTTGAGTAGTTTTGGATGCTTCTGTATAAAATTCTCATCCTCCCACGTGGAATCTTCAGTAGATAAGTTCTTCCACTTGATAAGATACTCCGAAATTGATCGATTTCGTAGCTGTCAAGTTCTTGTTTCTGTGACTACTTCTGGTTCCAATATAATTTTTCCTTCCTCGTCGAGTTCTGGCAATATTGTTTGAACTGGGAGCTTGTCGGCTATAACCTTCTTTAAACATGAAACATGGAAAACTGCGTGCAATTGAGAAGTTGCAAGAAGCTCCAATTTGTATGCCATAGTACCAATCTTTTGCAACACCTTGTACAGACCATAATACTTTGGTGATAATTTATTATCCTTCTTAGCTTGCTTGAGGGGCATTTGCTTATATGGTTGTATCTATAGGAATACCCAATCACCTACATCAAAACTTCTTTCGCTACGATGTTGATCTGCCTGTTGTTTCATACTATTCTGTGCTGACATGAGGTTATCCTTTAAGAGTTGGAGGACTTGTTGTTGATGATCGATGTGATGTTCCACTGCTTGAACCTTAGAATTTTCTCTTAAATATGATGTGACGGATGGTAGCCGATATCCATAAAGTGCCATAAATGGGATCATTTTTGTTGTTGTATGGAAGGAAGTGTTATACCACCATTTAGCCAGAGGCAACCATTTGACCCATTGTGTTTGTTTATCAGATACAAACCAACGAAGATATCCTTCCAAACATTTGTTTACTATCTCAGTTTTCCCATCAGATTGAGGATGATAAGATGAGCTATGAGCTAACTGAGTACCAAGACAAGAAAATAATTCTGTCCAAAAATTTCCAGTGAAAATGGGATCTTTGTCACTTACAATAATCTTTGGGTTTCCATGTAGCTTTTGAATTGTTTCCATAAATGCCGTAGAAACTGTAGTGGCTTTAAATGGATGTGATAATGCACAAAATGTGCATTCTTGGTAAGTCTGTCAACTACCACCATGATGACACTCTTCCCTCAGACTTGGGTAAACCTGTGATAAAATCCATTGAAACCTCCTCCCAATGTTGGCTTGGAATGGATAAAGGTTGTAATAGACCCGGTGTCTTAATTGTTTCAACTTTAATTTGTTGGCAAACCAAACATTCCGCCACAAACTTTTGAATATCTGATTTAAGGCCATCCCAAAAAAATTCCTTCTTAACCCTGTGGTAAGTTTTTAAAAATCCTGAGTGCCCTCCTAAGGGAGAAGTGTGCAATTC
>APFE030769300.1:106771-182663 GCA_000404065.3 Pinus taeda | reverse complement strand
ATTATTAACATGCTGCTGATGGGTGGTTGTCTCAATGTTCTGAACAAAAACAGGTTCAGAATGGTGTCTATTTTGATGTAGCTCTTCTTGCTGTAGTTGTGATTCAAGCTGCAAAAAATCAATCTTTTCCTCTGCATTTTGTAGACATGTCTGAATTTTTGAGAGAGATCCTATGCTGATTTGTAATGTGTCATCAACAGTAGATTGTATAAGAGTCTTCATGAACTCTAATACTTCACTGATTCTGGCCATTTTTCTTCAATGTCACTTAAAAACTGATCACAATTATTACTTAATGCAGAAAAGTAATATCCACGTATAGTACACATCAATATCTTGTATAAACGTGCAGCAAATGAATCAGGGAATCAATGCATATATATGTAGACAGAGACTATAATGAGTTTTAATACCACAACTAGGGCACCAGCAACTGTAAACTTGCTTGGATCCTTCAAGTTCTCCTTCACTTTCAAATAATGCTACCCTAAGTGATTGATTTGTTCATTCGATATCTAATAGCATAATATTATATGAGATAATCATTGCCACAGATCATTTTTGTTGTCAAAGCATCGGCCAGATATGATCCACGTCTAGTCACAAAGTAAAAGATCGAGTCATATGTGATAGAATACGATCCATGGTGATATGAATGAGAACCATAGAAATTTATGCGATTCATGGCTGGATAAATACTAGTCATGGCACAGAGTATGTGAGCCAATGGTGTGAGCCTCACAGTATGCAAGCTCAAAGAATTGAGGGCCTGCAAGCCTTGGAAATTGCGGACCTTATCATGAAAAAATGCAATCCCTTACTTGGAGAAATGCAGACCATACCATAGCAGAATGCGGGTTATACTGGTCACTCAGTTATATGCCTATTCTCAAGTCACAAGGATACGAGTTACAGAGATGCCGTACGATCTTCCAGACGATCTAATCAACCTGAGCTACAGACATGCCATACAAGCTATAGAACCACATAAATTCAGTGTTTGAGAATATTTCTAGCTACAACGAATCATATAAAAAGCTACTGATATATATATATAAACAAGCCACAATGAGCCTTTGTCGATCATATCAAGCCACAGAGCAAATACATCGAGCCATTATATTGCATGCCACTGTATTCGATGCTACTGAGAGAGTAATCAGATCTCGAAGAATAAGATCCATAGTCATTCCTCATGACGTAAGAGCCATACCATAGTCATACCTCATGCTAGTGATACTAGTCATACAATACAGTGTAATGTTGTCAAGCCCCACACCTTTGTTTGGAATATTATAATCTTTGGATCTTTGGATAGCATTCCAAAGAAGATGAAGACTAGAATTCAGATGTTTTCCACAGGAGATCAAGAACAAAATTTATATGCCTTCATATCTCGGGAAATTCGCTGCACATATTTACAGCGAATAGAAGTGATCTTCGTGCCATTTTCTTCATACTTTACTTCTGGCTCCACGAACGCCACCATAGAAAGAATGCAACTTCTACTCAGTTGATACCACGACTCTCAATGATTTCATTTGCAACATACGAATTCAACAATAAAAGACACTGGGCATCCCCTAATGGGCGATATACTTCGGATAGATTTACAGGCATTCAAAATTCTTTTGGTATCCCATGGTACATGTCAAAAACCGTTGACTATACCAATAGCCGCTATAGGAGGTAACGCAATTAGGTTTTTAAATTTCGAAGCCTGGCCTAGAAATCTGAAGGCGGGAAGTCTGGTAGCTTACCACGGCTCTCAAGAATGCAGCTTCAAAACGTATCAGGCAGCGTCTATATCATTACCATAAACGACTACGACATGGCAGTAACGAGTACGAGACTTTCTTCTGCAGCGATCTCTTGAAATGCTCATTGATCCAGTGGAAAAAACAACGCCCAAAATGGTGAAAACAAAACCCGAAATTAAGTGGCTTCTGCTTACTCCTCCTGGTCTCTCGCCACTGGACTAGAGTCTGGATAGAGCAGCATGAACGACAAGAACGATGATTGAATTCAAAGGACAATATGTTATCCCGTGCACAAGTAAAAAAGAAGTTAACAACTTACTGCAAAACCAGCGTGAAATTGAGCTCGTAGTGATGATTTCATACAGTCTCTGGACTCGTATCAGTGGAGCACCTGCATATCGTGAGCGCGCTGAAAGGCTTATCGAAGAGCTCAAACATTTACTTTCTCATTACTTGGATAACAACTTTACCACAACGCTCATAATTCTGGTAACGGTCCTTCCTCAAACACACAATTCTGGTAACGGTGGACATAGCAGGAGTGCAGCGTTTAGGCAGAGACAGCGCTGGAAAAGAATAGAGGCAGAGAAGCGGTGGAAGGACAGAGGCAGTGGTCTGAACAACGCTCAAACGTTTCAATGTCAGGTCAGGATGACAGTGCAATAGAAGAGCAGGGCACAGGTTTTATAAATGGTATATTCCAAGTAGAGAAACATATGTGCAGTGCGGCGGAGGTCAGGTAACACAGAACCATATATAGAGACCACAAAAACAAGTGGCTCAAATTGGAGCAGGACCAGCAATCGCCTGCTCTGATACCATGTTAAACACACATGGGGAGCGAGAAAGATAGGAAAGATAAAACATGCAGTTCAATTTTTATTCACAAATCATGTATATTTATGGTACATTATGTGACCGTTGGGATTCACATCCCAAGGTCTCTTGGGCTGCTTTGTCCATTCGGCTTCCACACTAACCCATTTAGGATAAGGTGTCCAACATGGCGCGTAGGATTGGGAGCTCCAAATGACCAATGGCTTGATTTTTTGGATTTAGCATGAAAAATCATGACTACTGGCAGTTGGGCAAGAAATTTGGGCATGATTTGAGTCCCCAGGAGGTCAAAAACACTCAAAAAATGACCTCTCTGCCCCTATTTTGACTCACAGGAAGCAGTCTTGGGAGAATGAAGATTTGGAGGGCCAAATGAGCACCAAATTCAGAAATTCCACTTGGGTTAGAAAGTAGACAGGACAGGCTTTCCAACAAGCACACTTGGGCACATTTTGTACTCCTAAAAGTGCCTCAAAATAGGCTCCAAATTGGCGCGGCGCATATAGAATTTGGCGCGGCGCATATAGTAAAAAAGGCCCAATTCACCTCCGTTTCACGAAATTTTGACTCGTGACTTTTCACAAGTGGGCCCTCGAATATACACTTCACTGTTTCAGCTCGTAGGGTGGCATTTAAAGTATTTTCACTCCAGATTGGCTTCTATCCAAGTGGCAAAGGAAGGCGAACGATCACCCAAAGCCATTTTTCATGTTTGTAACGCTGCGCCTGTAGCTAATGGTTGGCTTTCCACCTCCATTTTGTAATGATTCAAGTAACTCCTGAAACCTTGGGCATTCTATCTCTTCATGGCACATTCTATATATTGCATGCAAACTATTTGCAAAGGGTTGGTTGGCTTGTAATTTCTGGGAGACTGTGGGAAAGAAAGTCTGTTTCTTCATTGTATATTTTGACAGAGGATTAATGAAAGGTAGTGGCTCCGTTTCATGAGATTCATGTGGTTGTGAGTGTAGCAAATGTGTCTCTTATGTTTCATATGTATTTTGTTATGTTTCACAGTTCATTTCATATTCATTTCCAGTGAAATTTTCTAAGTTATATAAGGTAGAATTCATTTTTATTGCTCTGCCTGTGGGAAAATTTCATGTTTAATGTTCTTCTTCTGTTGAAAAGGATTTATGTTGTCCATGCCCTTTTCACCCTCCTAAGAAATCTCTCCATTCTGGATTATTTCAAACTGAATTGCTAGAATTTCCGCCTATCTTGCTTCACGAAGTAATCTGTGCCTTTGTATTAAATTCTCTGCTCATTGCTATCCATTGGTCCCATACCATCCCAGAAACTCAGTGATTCATAAAAATTACTTCTTGTATACATATTTACGTACTAACCTAAGATCAATATTTCACTGTAAGTCATCTTAGACAATTTCACTTATCTATTCATTGAGTGTGACTCGGAGAGAGCCCTCTCCTGTTATGGTAGGGCTAGCTACCAGACTGAGCATGGTTTGTGGTTACCCTGAATTTTTCCTTCCTTCAGCCTAAGGAAGATTTAGGTGCTAACATAGTGGCAACTCCACTATGGTGAAAATGGTTTGCTTGAAGATTGTTTTGCCCCAGTACATCTATCAAGCTCAGATTTGATGGTTGATGGTGAACAATGATCAAACATAAGAAGATGGCTGAAATCATTCACCTGGCGACTCCATTCACTGAAGAAACTAGCAATCGGTGCTTCATGGTGACTCCACTGGAGGACTAACTCTTTCTCTCTGAAAATGGAAGGATCTTACACAAAGTTCGGGTATCCAAAGTGGAATGGTATTCAGGTTCTACTCTGCTTTCTTGTAAATTACTTCTTCGTTGTTCTTGAAGTTTCCCTAAAAGTTTTTCAGAACTTGTTGTATGATAGAGGTGATCAAAATCTTCACTCGATCTATTCAAAAAGTGTAAATAGTGAGTTTCCCTTTGATCTTGGCCTCCTTACTCTTCCTACATCTTATGATGATTCTCTGCAAAGTGATGAGCCTAAAGAAAACAAAATTGATCCCATAGCTCTTGTATATATTCCTACAGCTGTTATAATCCCAAATAGGTATAAACCTCTTGTTTTACCTTCTGTTCTTCATGCTTTCCCCAAAAAATATGATCTATACTTGCCAAGATTTGACGGTGAATGTAAGAGTGTCAATGCTGAGCAACATGTGCAGAATGTTGAGACTTTTCCAGACCTTTTCGAAATTGATGAAGAAGATGTCAGTATAAGGCTTTTTGGTCTTTCTTTTCAAGGCAAATTCAAGAGTTGGTTCAAATCCCTACCTGATGCGAGCATCACAGATTTACAGTAGTTCATCAAAGTTTTTCTTGGTAGGTGGAGGATCGAACAAAACCTTTTCCTTATCGTAGAAGAGTATAATCAGCTGAAAAGACTACCAGGGGAGACAGTACAATAGTTTTCAACCAGATTTAATGAAGTTTATTATTCAATGCCAGTTGATATAAGACCCCCTCCTGGATCTGCTCTCTTGCACTACCCGGGTGCCTTTGATCTGGAAATGGAGTTTCAGCTGAGAGAAAAGAATGTCACAACACTTGAAGAAATGCAGAACGATGTAGTAAATGTAGAGGCTCATTTGCCGATCAGAAGGGCAAGGTTGAAAGAAGAAGAGATGAGAAACGTGGATCCAGAGAAAACTACACCTTTAGAGGAAAAGATTGACATTTTGGTGAGTGCAGTAGAAGAGATGGTGAGGAAAATGACCGCAAAAGATGAAAATGACGTTCATGAACAAGTGGCTGATCCAAAACATTTTGTTTCTTATCTCAGTAGTCATAAGGATTGTTTTGTAGATCATCTTGGAGAAGAAAGACCTGTTGATATGACATGTATGCTTGATGACGTGTTTTATACTAATGATTTTCCTCAGTTTGATCAGTATGATGATTATGATTATGCTCTCCAAAACAAAAGCTAGTTTGTGGGATGAGGAAGTTCTCTTACAGCAGCTTCAGTACAATGATCAACGAATGCATATCAGCTATGGAAACGATGAGGAAAGTGCAACAGATTTTGAAGTAAGTGAAGGATCTTTGCCTTTGTGCTTTGATTCATGTTAGTTCATCAGAGATAATTTCCATGCAATCAGACATCAGCTATCGACAAATCTTGATTTGGATCCTCTTGAGGGCAATGAAAACTTGGTTCCAAACTTCTTATATTCAGAGGTCCAACCCCCAAATGCCATTAATATTCAGGTTTCACATGAAGAAATAGAAGCTGGCCTATATGATCAAACAATACAAGAAGATTCCTTAGCTCTCTGTTTTGAATCATTTCAGTTTTTGCGGGGTAAATTGCATAGTAAATCTTCAAATGAAAAGCTTGTAGGAAATCAACAATCTCTCAATTTTAATGTTGAGGATGAGACAGATGGCGAAATTTTTGAGCAGGTCGTTAACAAGAAATCTTCCCCTGAAATGATTGATCAAATCATTTTGGATACAGAACTAGATTTGCAGCCACCACACACAATTCAAGGTCAGATTACAAATGAAGGTGAGGCAGCCGGAATACATGAGTTAATGATGCAAGAGGATTCTATACCCTTGTGTTACAAAGAATTTCAATTTATAAGGCAGAAGCTTCATAATATCTCTAAAGAAAAGGATGAACCGCCAATAGGATGCCATACAGTTTCAATAGATACATCGCAGCAGTCTCCTCAAGTTTTTGACAATCCTTTTGCTCATGTGTTAGATTCTGTTTGTAAAACTTCTTCTCCATCAGCCAACCATGAGACAAAAGAGAATGTTGATAATCATTTGTTTCAAGGGTCACCTTCATTGTCTTCTTTAATAGATTGTTCATTTCATAGCCCATACCAAAGTTTGCAGTCATATGAGGAGATTGATAAAGGAGGCTTTGGTTCTGTTTGGAATCAACAACAGAGTTTGGTTCTTCACGAAATTGAAGATCGTTTTGACCACTTGCTGCAATCACCAGAGAAAGACAGTGTAGATGTGAGGAAAAGTTTAATATCCAACTATGAAGATTACTTGGACTAGAGCAGTAATGTGTTAATGGAAATCAATGGTGATGCTTATGAAGATCCTTTTGCAGTATTCTTGAAGTCATCCAGCGAATTCATGCTTTGCAATTTTGTCAACAGTGAACTTGATTCCAAGTTTCCATGGGAGTTGCCTTTCAATTCTTCCCTTTTTTGGCGCATCAGAAAGCATTTGGGAAGAAATCAAATATCAGCCATAATGCTTACTTGGTTGCATTGGTTGTTCCATCTCACTTGACTGGGTGGTGGAGAGTAATTAGGGTAGGTTTTCTGAATAAGCTCAAATATGAGCATCTTTCCAGTTTGTTAGTTACGATTTAGTCATGTCTGTTTTTATTATGGTTTTTTGTTTGAGTCTTCAGTCAGAGTCCGTCTGCATCATGTCAGTTTCCGTGTAATGACTCCATAGCCCAATGGACGAAGGCACTGACTACTCACCCAAAGATCTGCAGTCCTTGGCACCTCCAAGGAGCTGGAGCTACCATCCCCCATTGGAGCCAATGTTAGTGTTAGTCTTTGTAGCCTTCCTCCAGTGATCAAACATGCTCTTACAAAGTGATTTTAAGGTGTCAAGGTCAAATTTTGTCATTTCAGTGAGTCTTCAAGCAAAATTTGGTCACTAGGCATTAGGTCTAGGGTTTGATTTTACCCTTGTCAAAGTTGTCCAAATGACGTTCCATGTCACCATTCAACTGAGTGTACCATCATTCAAAGGGTTTTCATCATCATGTCAAGTTCCACTGGGTCATTTTACACCTTGTTCATGCTTCAGTTGCGCCTAGGCAAGGTTCATCTCCCTCTCCTAGGATTTTGAAGCTAATTTCTCTTGGATGGTCAAATCATTGGAAACACTTGTATCCTAATGTTCATACACCTTCCCCTATCCATAATTTACCCTATTAAACACTTCCCATCACTAAAATCCCCCAAATTCCTCATTTTCGCACAAACCCTAGTTTCTTGCTACAACTTGGCAATTTTCTAGGCTAGGCCTGTGTTTTGCCTTTTTGGACCCCTTCCCCTCACTCAATTTTTAAGATTCCACTTTTCCCTAATTTATAACATCCCTTCCCACTTCCCAAAATTTTCTCAAGAATTTAGAAGCCCCCTATCCCCTTCATTTCGCTTCATTTCGACAAATCTCTTGTCCCACACATCGGGATAGGTTTCACTCAAATGATGTTTTTGAGCAATCAAAGATGAATTTGGGCAAACTGAGAGAGGTTCTGTCCACAACATACCAAGGAAGCAAAACCTCCTTCACATTTTACACAAGTGTCATGGTCTTAGAGAAATGTCAATAATACAATCGCCTTGGGAGAATTGATACACCTCTGAAGTGACCTTGGGAAAATCAAGTTTTCTCCTAGCTTGGTTGGCCAAATGACTTTCTTGAAGAGTAAAATGATAACTAGAGACAACGATATTTCCAATGAGCTATCATGAGCTCAATTTGGAGTTGAGGAAGATCTTCAAAAGTTGACTGCATCAATACTTTGCCTTGAGGCAGCCTCATTTGGCACATTTTGACTAGTCTTGGGAGATTTGAGTTTTGATAGGTCAAATAAACATCCAATTGTAAAATTCTTGTTGGGTTGGAAAGCCGACTCAATTACCTTTCGAACTAGCTATCCTACACCCAATTTGGACACTGGGAAGGCCTCCAAAAGGCTCTTGCAAAATGACGGGGCGCACAGAGGGAGGGCGGCGCACTGGGAGAAATTTTCCAGTGTAAATTTACACTGGCGCGACGCACAAGGGAGGCACGGCGCACATGGCTAAAAGGGTTGAATTTCATTGAAATTTTCCTCCAAATTTCCAGGTAGGGTCTAAATCATGGCTTTCTCATCAAATTTTATGGATGATATGGTGGTTCTTGGCTATGTTCAATTGCCACAAAACTCATAAGACCAACCAATAAAAAAACATTAAAACCATGGTGGCTAGGGTTGCATAATTGAGGTATTGAGCCCAAGGTTCTATTTTCCTACCATTTTTCCCTATCCTCCCTTTCTCATTTTTCCTATTATCCCTACCCTAAAATACTACCAAACCCTATCCCCTATCCCTCCTCTTATTTGTTAACATAACACCCCAAAACCCTATCTTGTCAAAACCCCAAAACCCTACCCTATCAAATACCCAAACCCCCTACATATCCCTAAACAAAATTCTCCACATAACCCTATTCCCATCACATTACTCCCCTCCTAATACTCCCTTTTTCATTGTTCCCCTTGGTGGCAGATATCACAAAAGCACCCAACTTCACACCATCATCAAAGGGCAGCCTAAGTACAGTACACACAGCATTCATATCATCTGAGCATTCATCAGAGTATGAGATGGAGACACAGTGATTCACCAATAGAGGTACATGCACCTAGGAGGGCTCATAGAGCTGCAAAGCATCCATGGGAATTGACAAGCTGCCCAACAAAGGAGGACCGAGCTCACTACCTTGGAGAAAGAGATCAACAAAGACCATGAGTCCTGGCTAGAGTAGATCAACATCCACCTGGAGAGACTGCTGGAGAAGGCCAACAGAGACAAAGCCATACTGAGGAGGATGGTTTATCATTACAGGGCACGGAACATGAGTGCAAAGGCCCGGATAAGGAGCTTGAAGGCAAAATTGAGTAAAGCAATAGAAGAGGAAAAAGAGGCAAAAGAGAAATATCGGCTTCGAATCTTGGCTCAAGCTTTTGTGGCCTAGTATAGTGCCTCTTAGAGAACCTCCAGCCCAAATTTCAAGACATTTGGGGCAATTTTGGTCACATGGTAATTTTTTGGTCAAAACACAGGTTTTTTCTCCCTGTGGCGCAGCGCGTAGGATTTGGAGCTCCAAATGACAAATGGCTTGCATTTTTGGATTCCACATGAAAAATCACGACTACTGGCACTCGTGCAAGAAATTTGGGCATGATTTGAGTCCCCAGGAGGTCAAAAGCACTCAAAAAATGACCTCTCTGCCCCTATTTTGACACACAGGAAGATCTCTTGGGAGAATGAAGATTTGGAGGAGAAAATGAGCACCAAATTCAGAAATTTGACTTGGGTTGGAAAGTAGATAGGACAGGCTTTCCAACAAGCACACTTGGGCACATTTTGGACTCATGTGAGTGCCTCAAAACAAGCTCTAAAGTGGTGCGGCGCGTATAGAATTTGGCACGGCGCATATAGAAAAAAGGCCCAATTCACCTCCGTTTCGCGAAATTTTGACTCGCGACTTTTCACAAGTGGGCCCTCTCATCTACACTTCACCTTTTCGGCACATAAGACAAAATTTAAAGTATTTTCACTCCAGATTGGCTTCTATCCAAGTGGCAAAGGAAGGCGAACGATCACCCGAAGCCATTTGTCATGTTTGTAACGCTGCACCTATAGCTAATGGTTGGCTTTCCACCTCCATTTTGTAATGATTCGAGTAACTCCCCAACCCTTGGGCGTTCTATCTCTTCATGGAACAGTCTATATATTGTATGCAAACTATTTGCAAAGGGTTGGTTGGCTTGTAATTTTTGGGAAACTGTGGGAAAGAAACTTTGTTTCTTCATTGTATATTTTGACAGAGGATTAATGAAAGGTAGTGGCTCTATTTCATGAGATTCATGTGGTTGTGAGTGTAGAAAATGTGTCTCTTATGTTTCATATGTATTTTGTTATGTTTCACAGTTCATTTCATATTCATTTCCAGTGAAATTTTCTAAGTTAGATAAGGTAGAATTCATTTTTATTGCTCTGCATGTGAGAAAATTTCATGTTTAATGCTCTTCTTCTGTTGAAAAGGATTCATGTTGTCCATGCCCTTTTCACCCTCATAAGAAATCTCTCCGTTCCTCGTTATTTCAAAATAAATTGCTAGACTTTCCACCTATCTTGCCTCACGAAGTAATATGTGCCTTTGTATTAAATTCTCTGCTCATTGTTGTCTGTTGGTCCCATACCATCCTAGAAACTCAGTCATTCATAAAAATTACTTCTTGTATAGATATTTACTTACTAACCTAAATTCAATATTTCATAGTAAGTCATCTCAGACTGTTTCGTTTATCTATTCATTGAGCGTGACTCGGAGAATGCCCTCTCCTGTTTTGGTAGGGCTAGTTACCAGACTAAGCGTGGTTTGTGGTTACCCTGAATTTTGCCTTCCTTCAGCCTAAGGCAGATTTAGGTGCTAACAGATTGCAGCAACATTTTCTTTGTATCACTGTTTTCAACTGTTTGCACAAAATTCTTCTGAAACCAGAGAACCAGAGAAAATGGGAAAGAAATCAAAGAAGTCTGTAGTAGCAGCTCCTACAACAGCAACTCATGCAGTCAAAGATCCCACACCAAGAAAGAAAGGATTAATCTTAGACACGACATGCCTTGGTCTAGAAAACACAAGTTGGGAGAGCATTTATAATCTAATAGAAGCCGAGGACCTTGAGGAATTATTGAAGGAAGCCACAACTGATTCAACTAACAAATCAGAAGGAACTCTTAAAGAGTTAGCATGTTCCTATCTACACAGAATAGCAGTGCGAGCTAAAATCCTACCATATACAGACATAGTAAGATGGACGGTGGAGAAAATTTCAGTCTCAGACAGAGCCTTTTGTATATTTGATGGGAGGATATTTGGCTCATTTAAGCTTGAGGATCTCATGAAAATGTACCACTTACCTCAACCTAAGAAGCGATACAACAAGGTGTTCTTGGAGGTGTTTGCGAAGGAGAACGATTCAGAGTCAGCCTTGATAAAGCAATGGAGACATTTCCTCAGAAAGAACAAGAACGAGTCATTGGGTAAGTACTCTATTGACCCTTTGGATTCTCCTTATTGTTATGCTGGGACTATGATGCCTAGGATGTGGGGAATACATGATTCAAGCAAATTCACCATAGAAATGGTTCCACTAATGGAAGCTGCAATCAACAGTTATGTGATGGATTGGGCTAATATGTTGTCCTATTGTTATAGTTCCAAATCTCACTCTTGAGGTTTGTGAAGCTGCACTCATGGCCCAGGGCAACCCCTCCTTCCAGACTTGGTCCCAAATTAAAAAAAACAGTGTTTTTTCCCTATAGGCGACATTGCCCTGAGCTAAATGTGTGTATAGGGAAAAAACACTATTTGTTTTTAAATTTGGGACCAGGTCTAGAAGGAGGGGTTGCCCTGGGCCATGAGTGCAGCTTCACAAACCTCAAGAGTGAGATCTGGAGTTATAACACCGATAAACTAGCCATAGCCATTTTAGAGTATAGAACAAATGCACATAAAACTTATCGGATTATTCCCCCATTCTATTACAGTGCTTATATTATGGATATTATTTGCTTTAATTCGGAATATCCAATACTTGGGTGGAAATCGACTGCTCAAGACCTGAATCCAATCCATATTTACCACCAGCAACTATGGAAGGTAAATTACAAAAATCATTTGTATAAAATTTGCAATGGTTTTATTCTCCCTGTATATTATTCTATTTTTAATAAACCTACTCCAAGGATATCCCCAAAAGCAAAAGTTGATTTAGCAGCAGTAGGCAGTTGGTTAAGGGAGGAGAAATTTACTTACATAACGCTTTTTGGTAGCCTTACTAAACCCCATGTTCTTCTCTTGTATGTGCCTGATAAATTGTTAGCTCGGGAGTTGGACTACCAAATAACAGTAGAAGGGACATCCAAAACCCTTAAGGATTCAAAGAAACATATTTGGCCAAACATTCCTTTACGGTGTGGCATTTTCACTCTGTATGACTATAAGCATGCAGAGAAGGAGACAGAAAAGATATTAATGCTAAATCTGGCCACAATTCCTAATAGGCCATATGATCCAAGATAGGTTGCTTATAATGTCATGTCTCAAGCCAAACTTGTTAAGTTTGATCATAAAGATGATGAATTCGATGATCTATTTTCCTCAGCTGAATCATTATTTCAAGTTAAAACATTGGCCAGGATGAGGTATCAATATGACGGGCTAGAAATGTTTAATATGCTTAGAGAGCAGAGGTTGCAAACTCTACCTCTAGACCTATTAGTCACAACCTCGAAAGTCCAGTCAAGCGAAACTAAACAACAAACTGTTGACAAAGCCCCTGTAGTGGAAAAAGTTCCTGAGAAAGAAAAAACACCAGACTAGGAGCAAGAACAAGAAAAGGGCAATGAACATATTAATTCAGATGTTCATATTGATCCCAAAATACTCAAAGAATGGCAACAGTTTGACTCAATTATCAGCAATATTGAGAGCTTGCAGGGATTTAGTAAGCAACAACTAGACAGAGGACAACAACTAATACAGTTCCATATGAAGGAACTTGCGGCCCATCCATGACTCAAACAGATGTTGAAATAATTCCAGAGAACCCTTCTGATGAGATTGTTCTATTCATAAAAGAAATACCATCCTTAGATGTCTTCTACAGCCCTAAGCATAGGGCTGTAATAAAGAGGCAAAGGAAAAAGAGAAAACTTGATCAATCTTCGCTTTTACCTACATAGATGGAGATAACTAATGTGGTATGGAGAGAGGAAGTCAACCCTTCTGAAGATCTTACTAATATCTCTCAGTATTCCAGGGCATATAAATCAACTACTATGGACAAGGCATCAGAAGTCAACAATTTGTTTAAAGAAAAGGATCAAGTGATCATCTCATTGGAGACACAAGTACAAGAAAAATAGCAGAGGATAGAGTAGTTAGAGCAGCATTTAGCAACACAGAAGCAATAAAACGAGCAATTAAATGAGCAATTGCTAAAAGAGAAGTAGAGGATAGACCAACATGCAGTGCAGAAGCAGAAAGAGATATCTCAAGCATTGAACAAACTGAAGACAATGAATGAACAATTGAACAAATCGAAAGATTAACAGATTGCTCAATTGTCATTACAAATAGAAAGGTTCAAAGAATTTCCTAAAGTAGAGTAATTCAAATCAGAGACTCTCCAAATCACTAAGGAACTATCTACTCAGTTGGGCTTGTTATGTAATAATATTTCTCTTGTTCCTCCTTTCTGTGAAATTTCCTCGTCTATAATTGATAAGTCGATTGACGACAGACAAAAGTTGGAACAGGCAGATAAAACACTAACAGAGTTTCTTTCCTGGAAAGAAACGAAGGAACGACAAGCCACAAATCTACCTAGAATTTTGGAATCACACAAGGAAATCCTGTTCCTTGAGTGGAAAACTCAACTGATGAACGCAGAAAGGGCAACATCGAGATGTAGATCGGTGACTAGTAATTTAGTGGAATTAATTAATGATACTCTTTATTTGTCAAGTTTAATTTCAAAATGTACTCCAAGGAAATTGCCATCAGTCAAAGCATTGGAGCAGACGTGGAAGTAGGAGCTGGAAAGGAGGCAGAGATTAATCACGGGCATCCAAACTTTAACATGGGAAACCTTTTGGTTCTTCCTTGTGAAACCATATAGTCAAAGGACAACAATCAAATGCCTGACCGATGCAATTGGTTACATGATTCCTGAAATTAATGATGCCACCTATACTGCCCAGCTTCATTCGCATATGAGTCATCCTCCGGAATTGCGACAGATGCTCACCATATGCTAGCTCAAGCCAAAAGATAGTCAGCTAAAATAATGAACCATCCTTACTGACTGCAAGCATATCTATTTCGGGGAGATTTTCATGTATTTGTGATTTGGTTACATCAGCTCATAACATTTTTATTTCATAGTTAGTTAGTCTAGATAGTATTTATAGACCCTTTCATGTTTTTAGAAAGGGTCCTAAAAATTTTATATTAAGACTTGGATTGGAAGTTGCACTATTGTGCTTCCAATATATTTTTTTTATGAAACTGGACCTGTATTCTGAGCTTTTAATGAAGATTTCTTTTGTGTGATATGCACTACTGCTTCCTATAAGAGTATTTCTAAGTTAGAGAGTAGGATCCAAATGCAAATTCATGTTGGAAGGATTTGAACACATATGGTACTATTATCTATGTTTTGTTTCGTTCTTTTATGTGAAATAGCATTCTTTCATTTTTGCTATTGTTGATGTATGCATAAAGTTCTTATATCAATCTCTTTTACTTATCACTATTGAATGTTCAAGAATTGTTATCTTTCATCTATATATGTGTCAATAATATATAAAATCAGTGCAATAATGTTTTAATTATTACTTTGTTCAACTATTTGAACAAAGTAATTATCATATGAATGAATATTCTTGTTTAATAGTAAAGTCATCTACATGCTTACTTTTCAATGAGAACCATTAAGAGTTGCATTAAAACAAAGATTTCTCGGGATAGATTAGTTAATTATGTTATTGAATTTCAAAATAAATCTCTCATCATTTACCATTAGATATAAGTAGAATAAACACTTATCCATCCCATTCATAAATCATTGGGAAACTGGTCCCATTATATCCAGTCGGAGCCACCACACCAAACGGAAAAGGAGCTGCCTTTAAGGTTCGGATCGGGTGGTTTTCCCCGATGTTGATGCAACTATTTTCATGGCATCAACATTTCTGGTGCTAGAAGGAGGGCATGAACTATGAATGGTGAGAAAACCCAAATCTACAACCCATTCCAAGAGTAAATCTCCCTCCACCTCACCTCCGACTTCTCCCTTGTAGGCGTGAACTCCAATTTCCAAGCAAGAAGTAGAAGAAACAATGACCACTGCTCAACCCCAAAATATCCCAGAACAATTAACTCCTGAGTCTCCTGAAGTACAGTCTCTCATCCATAAACTTCAAGGATTCTCAATATCTCCATAGATATATGAGGTATCTCAAGGCAATGTAACTTCGCAATTCATTCCTTCTCACCCTCTCACCAGACTTTAGAGTGAAAATCTTGGTATTGAACCTACTAAGTTACCTCTGCCTAAAAGGAAATGAGCAAGGAAAATAACTGAAGGGTCTGATAGTGAAACTTTCTCATCATCATCATCCATTTCATCTTCTCCAGTGGGAAGTTAACCATCCACTCCTCCACTCCAGATTGTTGTTCAACAGGGAACTGGAACTTCAACATCTATTTCTCAACCTCCTCAAACTTCAATATCTACTCCTTCCTAATCATCTGGAACTTCATCAGCACTGTCATCTAGTAGTAGTTGGACAATGGCACAGAATCCATGGAATAATCCTAGTGCAGTCACAATGCCTGCACCATTAAACCCATTACCATCTCATCCTGAAAAATGGTTGCCGAAATTTAATCCAGATGCAGGCATACAGGCCGATCAGCATATTAACAACTTTATGTTGTCAGCTAACTTGAATGAGTTACAGAGGAAGAAGTGGTTATTAGGATTTTCCCTTATACCTTACAAGGATCAGTTGGGTCTTGGTACTTTTCCTTGCCATCAAGATCCATTACTAATTGGAATATTTTTCAAGAACAGTTCTTGACTAAATACAGTGACGACAGATCTCTAGTGACATTAATCAATGATCTTTCGAATCTTAGGATAGAGTATAAAGAACCTATAAAAGAGTTCAATTCATGGTTTATTAAACTCTTGAATAAGATTCTGACTGCTACTAAACCTAGTGAGCAAATTAGAAGCGAATGGTATATAACAGCTTTACCCTCAAATATAGCTATCTTTGTAGATAGAGCTGCAAAACCAACTCTAGCAGAAATATTTAAGAGGCACTTGTTGTAGAGAAACACATCATTGCCTTAGAAAAGAAAGCTACTCTTGAAGAAAGAAAATCAAAAAATGTCTCCTTCAAAGATGATTCCAAGAAGAAAGTAGCTAAAGATCCCTATGATATGGAAGGTTTTCAAAAAGTTCTCAAAACTATGTCAAATGAAATGATAGAAATCAAGAGGCAAGTAGCTGAGACTTTAACAAAAAAGCCATTTAGAAAATTTAAGAAACCTGAATCAAAACCCCCAAATGCTATATCCAATGCAGACTTAGGTCCCAAAGAGGAAGAAGAAGAAGAGACAATGTCATCATCTGAAGAAACTAAAGAAGAGGTAACTGTAGAATGTCATGGGATGTGGGACTTTATCTTGCCTAATTCTGATACAAAAAAGGAACATGAAGCTTTCCCTGTAACTATCAGGAGTAAAGGTACTCCTGAACTTGTTCAAATAACTCAGAAGAAAAGGAATACAAGTACTACTACTAAGGAAACATTTCCCACAAAGAAGTCTACAACAATACCTTCTCAAAATCAGCCATAAGCTTCAAATCCACCTTCAACATCTAAAACACTAGTAGTCACAGACTCTATGGATTACAACATTATTGAAGACATGAAGAAAACAAAGGCAAATATCACAATGTTTGAGCTTAGTAAACTCAAACATCAACAAAAATTGTTGCTTAAAGAGTTAGATGCAGTACCTTGTTCTCCTCTTCCAAATGTTGTATTGTCCAAAGCTACTAATGAAACAGGTAAACCACCTCCTAGTAGGGTAGAAGCTACTGATGTTGTTCTAATCGAAGATAGATCAAATTCCCATACTCCTCCTTTTCTCTTGACCTACAAAATTTACAATAGAAATCTCCACAATTGCTTGATAGACTCCTTTGAATATAATGCCAGCCTCAATTTGTTCTAAACTGAATATTGAACCCCAAAAGTCTGCAATACATATTGTCCAGTTGGAGAGAACTAAGGTTAAGTATTAGGAGAAATCAATTCCATTACCATCAGGTTATCAACTGACCCAAGATTTGTTCAAAGAATTGATATTTTAATCGCTGATATTCCTGAATTCTATGGCTTGATTTTAAGTAGAGACTAGTCTGAGAAACTTCATGGCTACATTTCCACTAATTGGTCACACATGTGGCTGCCTTATAAAGGAAATCCAAATCAGATCAAGATTGATTGGGAGAAACATATGACTCATACTATTACTGAGTTTGAATAAGAAAACCAGCCAATACCATTTAACAACAATATTTTGGGTAACTATTCATTTGAATCATTCTTTGGAAATTTTACTGCTCAATCATCACCTTTCTCAGTTAGTAGTTTCACATCTCAAATTGAAAATTTTTCCCAAACAGATACATCAAGGTGTGTTAAAATTTCCAAGGAAACTGTAAATACAACTGTAGATAAACCTTTGTTTTGGTCATTATATTTTGATGGGTCTAAATCTAATGAAGGTGTAGGGGCAGGATGTATTTTAGTTAGTCCCAAGGGAGAAATGACCATGTTATCATGCAGATTAGAATTTGAATGCACAAACAATACTGCCAAATATGAAGCCTTGATTCAAGGACTTTATAAAGCCATCGGTCTTAAAGTTCAATATTTGAAAGTGTTCAGTGACTCTAAAATTGTTATAAGACAAGTTATAAATACTATACATTGCCTTTTTAGTCACCTTAAACATTATTAATCCTTGGTTCAAGACCTTGTGTCTCATTTTCTAGCATTTAATATTTCTTCCATCCCAAGATCTCAGAATGAAGCAACAGATTTGCTAGCTAATGTTGCTTCTAAGCTCCTGCCATCCGAAGATTATAGTCTCGATAAGTTTTTAGTATAATTAATTTTCAGGTCATTGATTCCTAACAATGTCACTAACTGGCGAGTGTTCAATCATGATGATGAAATTTTAAATTTCTTAACTTCTGATAAGTCCTATGATGATCAAATTATTGATGAAAGTTACCATGATCTTCAAATGAAGGAAAAGCTTGAAGAAAACTCAATACCCAAACAAGTGTTCAAACTTGAGGATCTTTATGACATTAAAGATAGGTTTAAATAGGTTACTAATTCAAAATTCTACTTTGAGATTTGAATTAATAAACCTTGGTACTGAGGAGAATCCACAAAACATGAATTTGGGATTAGGACTTACACCAGAAGAAAGAATTGCATTTTTCAGATTATTGCACAAATATAAAAATGTCTTTGCTTGGAAACATGATGATTTGAAAACGTATGATACATCTATCATACAACATACAATTCCGATGATATCTGAAGAAAAAATAGTACAGAAGAAATTAAGGAAGATTCATCCTAACTTAGAGAATCAAATAAAAGATGAACTAAACAAACTCTTGAAAGCTAAGATAAATTTTCCTATTAGACATTCAAATTGGGTGTCCAACATGGTGCTAGTAAGGAAGAAAAATGGTGACATTAGAATTTGTATTGATTTCAAAAATATTAATAAAGCAAGTCAAAAGAATAACTTCTCTTTACCTACCATGGAGCAAACTCTCCATTCAATAGCTGGTTCTGAATTAATGTCCTTCTTAAATGGTTTTTCAGGGTATAATCAAATCTTGATCCACCCTGATGACAGACTTAAGACTACCTTCAGAACCAAGTGGGGAACTTATGCCTATCAAAAAATGCCTTTTGGATTAATCAACGCTGGAGATACATTTCAAAGAGCAATGGACATTGCATTCAAAGGCCTAATCAATAAATCAGTAGTTGTCTATTTGGATGACATTACCGTTTTCTCTAAGAAAAGATCAAGTCACTTACATGATTTGAACAAATCTTTGAGTGCTGCAAAAGGTATGGCATTTCACTCAATCCCAAGAAGTCCTTTTCTGCTCTTAACCAAGGCAAGCTCTTGGGTTTCATTGTTTCAAAGGATGGCATTTATATTGATCCAGATAGAATCAAAGAGATTTCTGATATTCCATTTCCACATAATAAAAAAACAATGCAATCATTTTTAGGCCATATTAATTTTGTAAAAATATTTGTTCCAGATTTTTCACAGATTGTTTTACCATTACAAACCATGATTAAGAAGAATTCAATGTTTAAATGGGGACATATAGAAAAGGAAGCTTTTGATTCAATCAAACAATCAATCATAAATGCTCCTGCATTAAACACTCCTGATTTTTTAAATCATTTCATTCTATATACTCTCTCATCTAATTCATCTTACGTAGCAGTGCTGACATAGATCAATAATCAAAACTTGGAAGCGCCAATTTCATTTTAAAGTTCAAACCTTCAAGGTGCTGAAATTAATTACTCTGAAGTTGAAAAACAAGCCTTTGCTGTATATCAACCCATCAAACACTTCAGGCCCTTTCTCTTAAAATCTCATACAAAAGTTATAGTCCCTTTTTCAGCAGTAAGACACTTACTAGTTCAAAGGGAATTGGGAGGAAAAAGGGAAATTTGGGTCACAACATTACAGGAATATGATTTGGACATAAAACTAGCAAAGATTGTCAAAGGCCAAGGTTTTTGCAGGTTGTAGTAGGAGCTTCTAATATTCATGAACATGAAGGTACAAACGGTATTGAAGAAATCAATGAGATAAGTACCATTAATCCTGAATCACAATATGTAGATTTGATATTCTATTTAAAAAATGGATACGCTCCTTCTAATCTTTCCTATAAAAATAAATGTTCCATAAGACTAAAGGAAAAGAATTTCATGGTTGTTGATGATGTGTTTTTTAGATGGAACTATGATTCAATTCTGTTAAGATGCTTAGAAAAACCTGAAGCACAAAAGGTCTTGCAAGAACTACATGATGTTCCGGCAAGAGGACATTTTGGAGCTGATACAACAACACACAAAATCATTCATGCTGGGTATTATTGGCACACTTTATTCAGAGATACTCATGAATATGTAAGGAAATGCAAAACATGTCAAACTACGAGTGGAAGACAAAAGAGGTAAGCTTTTCCTTTGCAACCAGTCAACATTGAACAACCCTTTGAATAATGGGCATTAGATATCATTGGAGAAATTATGCCACATTCATCCAAGCAACATAGGTATATCCTTACAACCACTGATTACTTTACTAAGTGGGTGGAAGCAATCCCTTTGAAGACAACAAACTCTAAGGCAATCATTGAATTCATAGATCAGCTCATCATTACCAGGTTTGGTGTCCCAAACGCTCTTATTTTTGATAATGAATCTTATTTCTTTGGTAATTCTATACTTGAATTTGCTATCAAGAGAGGATTCAAATTGAAATATTCTGCAAACTACTACCCTCAGGGTAATGGTTTACCAGAATCTACCAATAAGAATCTTATCAAAATCATTAAGAGAACTATTGAACAGAATCATAAAAACTGGCATAAGTATTTGATATTTTCATTATGGTCAGACCGCATAACACAGAAGGCCTCATTAGGCACTTCTCAATTTAATCTAGTGTATGGAAAAGAGGTTGTCATACCATCAAATTTAATACTTCTGTCACTAGCTTTAGTGCAGTTTATTGAAGAAAATTCCTCATCTTCTATTCAATTAAGACATGATCAGATTCTGAAACTAGAAGAAGAAAGGGAGAAAGCCAAAATTACAGATGCAAAGCATCAAAAAATTATCAAATATTCTTTTGATACAACTTCAACAGGATCAAAACATTTACAAGGTTGTGATTTAGTTTTGAAGTGGGACAAAGCCCATGAGGATAAAGGAAAACACACTAAGTTTCAGAAAATGTGGCTTGGACCATCCCAAATCATCGATAAGATAGGCCCATCTACTTTCATATTGCAAGATCTATCAGGAAAGAGAGATTCTCTTCCTGTTAATGGGTTTATTTTGAAAAAATTCTTCAATTGAGGAGGTAACCCCTTCTCACTTTGTAAATATTCAATTTCCAGTTGTGTGAATAAACAGATATTTTTGTCCTAGGAAATAAAGTTGTAAATAGCCTTCTATTGGTCTTTACTAAATTGAAAAAGTGACTCAAAAGAAAATACTTTTAATATTTACTTTTGTTAGATGGAAGTATTGAAGGAAAAAGGAAATTATAGGAAATTAGGTATGATTGAATTCTGGAAACTCTTTTCATTTTTGTAAAATCTTTTCAAAACTTAAAAATACTGTAAATCATTCTAAAAGTTTTAGAAGCCTAAAAACAGTTATCAATACAAAGTAAAGACTAAATCAAGCCTAGCATCTTCAACTCTCAAAATTGTCATCCATGTTCTCTTAAGGAGAAAATTATTCACCCCATCCATCAAAGTTTATGATTTTTTAGAGTGTAATTCTAAAATATATTTGATATAAAAGATAAGAGGTCTTATCATAAGCCTTCTTACCATGTTCATAGGGGACTAGTTCAACTGACATTACCAATATTGCATACTAAAACAGGGTAATGGCTTATAATTATAAGACAAGGGGTCTCATCACCAGCCAACGTGTTTAGTTAAATTACAACCAGTGAATGGCATTGTCAACAGCTGGCCACCAAATTAGGAAAATGACTTTTTTATCTTACAAAATAAAGAAAAAAGAAAATGAAATACAAAAAAATGTGGAAACATATATTTTGGATTCATTCTTTTAAATTATACTCTGAAATGGATGGGACAATGAATGATTAAATGGTTAAAAGGTAACCCTACCGAGACTATGGACGTTTGCTGGCAGTAGTGGCTCTACCTGTGACAAAGGAGTCATTATGCAAGCAAGGTGAGAGAAGTCTTTTGTTTTATCATTCTCAACCAAGTAAGGTTTACTTAAAACTTAGGGATGTATTTAATTTTGAGATAAGAAAGAAATAGCAAAAATAGTTTTCATTACATTCAGAATTTATAATTACCTAGTTATATTAGATTTTCTCTATCTATTAAGGTTTTCAGACTAAGAAATTAACATAATATATTATTTTCTCCAAGATAACTATTTCTCCCAGTAAATTGCCAATTTCAGGCTTCTGTGGAAGTTTTTTGCAGTGGTATGATCCAGATTGTCCACAGTCTTTTGTTCATTGAAATAATTAAATAATTAATTAAATTTCAAGTGTCGGCCCTTATAAAAATTAGGGTTCTTGGTGTATTTATATCCAGGTTATGTCTTCTTCTCTCAACAATCTTTCATTCATTTTCTATCTTTCTGATTTGTCCTGATGATGGACCCCCTTTGGGGTTTGAAACGTCGACTCAATGAACAAAAGACTGTGGACAATCCGGATCATACCACTGCAAAATTGCCAATTGTTGTGCTATACAACAACCCCCCATTTCATAATTTTTTTTATACAAAATCTTAATATGAAATGGGTCCCTTAAAAATAAAATTAGTTATATGTGTCAATAAAATGGTATGTACCTCATCATAAGAAAAATCCTTGTTAAAACACCCAATGTAAATAAATCATTTTATACAACATTTTAAATAAGAAATAAAGTGTTTCTTTATAATATTGAAACAATCATCCAATATTGTGATAAAGCGATTAGAGATCGTATATCGAAATATTAAAGGAAACACACAGAAAACAACATCACCCAATCCTCCGGCCCGAAAAGGTAATTGCTATCAGCAAATCGGGGAAAATAAATGCCAATTCACAATAAATCAAAGACCCTCAATTCCTCTGATGCAATAAAGCTAATCGCAATCGGCAATCAGCGACTTGGCTATGTCAACAATAAAGGGACATTTGAAGAGGCCTAACCCAAAAACTCCCGATGCGATAAAGCTAATCGCAATCGGTGATCGACACTCAGTGGAGTCACATAATAAAGGGATAAAGCCCATGTCAAATCTTGAATGCGATCTATTAATTAGGCGCACACCTCAAAAGGAAAATATATTAAAGGAAGCTTGCATGCATTATATTGTATCACCTTTTGGTGATCGGAAATATTTAAGGCAAGTCTTAAAATCCTTCCCTTTGACACTCCCGATCGACGGTCAACGATTTACCGCTGATCATTGATCATTAAAATCTAAGGCACAGTCATTCGACATATGGGCAACGTGATGGGCATTTATGATAATATTCACCAATATTGATAGTTTAAATGGCTATTCAATATTGCAGTTAAGGATGAATCTTTCAAAGGATTTCATCCATGGTAATCCTTAACTATATTGTATTTTATGCCAATCAACATAATTATATTCATTATCATATTTGCTTGTAGCAATATTTTCTCTGTATCACTATTTGCAACTATTTGCGCACAATTCCTCTGAAACCAGAGAACCAGAGAAAATGGGAAAGAAATCAAAGAAGTCCGTAGCAACAGCTCCTATAGCAGCAACTCATCTAGTCAAAGATCCCAAACCAAGCAAGAAAGGATTAATATTAGATACGACGTGCCTTGGTCTAGGAAACACAATCTGGGAGAGCATTTACAATCTAATAGAAGCCAAGGACCCTAAGGAATTATCAGAGGAAGCCACAGCTAATTCAAGTAAAAAATCAGAAGGAACTCTTAAAGAGTTAGCCTGTTCCTATCTACACAAAATAGCAGCGCAAGCTAAAATCCTGCCATATACAGACATAGTAAGATGGGTGGTGGAGAATATTCTAGTCTCAAATAGAACCTTCTGCACAGTTGATGGGAGGATATTTGGCTCGTTTCAGCCTGAGGATTTCATGAAAATGTACCACTTACCTCAACCTGAGAAGCGATAGAACAAGGCCTTCTTGGAGGCATTTGCAAAGGAGAACAATTCAGAGTCAGCTCCGATAAAGCAATGGAGACATTTCCCTGAAAATTACAAGCACGAGTCATCAGGTAAGTACTCTATTGACTCTTTGGCTTCTCCTTATTGTTATGCTGGGGCTATGATGTGTAGTATGTGGGAATACATGATTCGACCAAATTCACCATAGAAATGGTTCCCCTAATGGAAGCTACAATCAACGGTTATGTGATGGATTGGGCTAATATCTTGTCCAATAAACTAGTCACAGGCATTTTAGAGTATAGAACAAATGCGCATAAAACTTCCTAGATTATTCCCCCGTTCTATTACAGTGCTTATATTATGGATACTATTTTCTTTAATTTGGAATGTCCAATACTTAGGTGGAAATGGACTCCTCAAGACCCGAATCCAATCCATATTTACCACTAGCAGCTATGGAAGGCAAATTACAAAAATCATTTGTATAAAATTTGGAGTGGTTTTATTCTCCTTATATATTATTCTATTTTTAATAAATCTGCTCCAAGGATATCCCTGGAAGCAGAAGTTGATTTATTAGCAGTAGGTAGTTGGTTCGGGGAGGAGAAATTTACTTTCATAAGGCTTTTTGGTAGCCTTACTAAACCCCATGTTCTTCCCTTGTATGTGCTTGATAAATTGTTAGGTCGGGAGTTGGCCTACCAAATAACAGTAGAAGGGACATCCAGAACCCTTAAGGATTCAAAGAAGCATATTTGGCCAAACTTTCCTTTACAGTGTGGCATTTTCACTCTGCATGACTATAAGCATGCAAAGATGGAGACAGAAAGGATACTAATGCTGAATCTGGCCACAATTCCTAATAGGCCATATGATCCAAGAAACGTCGCTTATAATGTCATGTCTCAAGCCAAAATTGCTAAGTTTGATCATAAAGCCGATGAATTCTATGATCTATTTTCCTTAGCTAAATCATTATTTCAAGTTAAAACATTGGCTAGGATGAGGTATCAAGATGAAGTTCTAGAAATGTTTAATATGCTTAGAGACTAGAGGTTGCAAACTCTGCCTCTAGACCTATTAGTCACAACCACGATAGTCCAGTCAAGAGAAACGGAACAACAAATTGTTGACAAAGCCCCTGCAGTGGAAAAAGTTCCTGAGAAAGAAAAAACACTAAAACAAGAGCAAGAAAAAGAAAAGGGTGATGAACTTATTAATTCAAATGTTCATATTGATCCCAAAATACTGAAAGAATGGCAACAGTTTGACTCAATTATCAGCAATACTGAGAGCTTGCAGGGATTTAGGACACCTGAAGCAACAACTGGACAGAAGATAACAACTAATATAGTTCCATCTGAAGGAACTAGCAGCCCATCCATGACTCAGACAGATGTTGAAATAATTCCAGAGAACCCTTCTGATGAGATTGTTCTACATGTAGAAGAAATACCACCCTTAGATGTCTTCTACAGCCCTAAGCATAAGGTTGTAATAAAGAGGCAAAGGAAAAACGGAAAAGTTGATCAATCTTCTCTTTTACCTACATAGATGGAGATAACTAATCTGGTATGGAGAGAGGAAGTCAATGCTTCTGAAGATCTTACTAAGCTCTCTCAGTATGTCGGGGCATATACAATAGCTACTATGGACAAGGCATCAAAAGTCATCAATTTATTATTTTCTTAAAGAAAAGGATCAAGCGATCATCTCACTAGAGATACAGGTATAGGAAAAACATCGGAGGATAGAGCAGTTAGAGCAGCAGTTAGTAGCATAGAAGCAATCAAACGAGCAATTAAATGAGCAATTACTAAAAGAGAAGTAGAGGATAGACCAACATGCAGTGCAGAAGCAGAAAGGGCTATCTCAAGCATTGAACAAACTAAAGACAATGAATGAACAATTGAGCAAATGGAAAGATGAACAGATCGCTCAATTGTCATTACAAAAAGAAAGGTTCAAATAATTTCCTAAAGTAGAGGAATTCAAATTAGAGGCTCTCCAAATCACTAAGGCACTATCTACTCAGTTGGGCTTGTTATGTAATAATATTTCTCTTGTTCCTCCTTTCTGTGAAATTTCCTCGTCTATGATTGATAAGTCGGTTGACAGACAAAAGTTGGAACAGGCAGTTGAAACACTAATATAGTTTCTTTCCTGGCATGAAACCAAGGAAGGACAAGCCACAAATCTACCTAGAAGTCTGGAATCGCATAAGGAAATTGTGTTCCTTGAGTGGCAAACTCAACTAATGAACACAGAAAGGGCAACATCGAGATGTAGATCGGTGACTGGTAATTTAGTGGAATTAATTAATGATACTCTTTATTTGTCAAATTTAATTTCAAAATGTACTCCAGGGAAATTCCCATCAGTCAAAGCATTGGAGCAGACATGGAAGCAGGAGTTGGAAAAGAGGCAGAGATTAATTTTGGGCATCCAAACTTTAACATGGGATACATTTTGGTTCTTCCTTATGAAATCATATAGTCAAAGGACAACAATCAAATGCCTGACTGATGCAATTGGTTACATGATTCCTGAAAGTATTGATGCCACCTATACTACCTATCTTAATTCACGTTTGAGTCATCCTCCAGAATTGCAACCAACGCTCGCCATACGCCAACTCAAGCCAAAAGATAGTCAACCGAAACAATGAACCATCCTTACTGACTGCAAGCATATCTATTTCGGGGAGATTTTCATGTATTTGTGGTTTGGCTACACCAGCTCACAACATTTTTATTTCATAGTTAGTTAGTCTAGATAGTATTTATAGACCCTTTCATGTTTTTAGAAAGGGTCCTAAAAATTTTATATTAAGACTTGGATTGGAAGTTGCACTATTCTGCTTCCAACATATTTTTTTAATGAAACTGGACCTGTATTCTGAGCTTTTAATTAAGATTACTTTTGTATGATATGCATTACTGCTTCCTATAAGAGTATTTCTAATTTAGAGAGCGGGATCCAAATCCAAATTCATGTTGGAAGGATCTGAACACATATGGTACTATTATCTATGTTTTGCTTCGTTCTTTTATGTGAACTAGCATTCATTCATTTTTTCTATTGTTGATGTATGCATTAATTTCTTACAGCAATCTCTTTTACTTATCACTATTGAATGTTCAAGAATTGTTATCTTTCATCTATATATGTGTCAATAATATTAAAATCAGTGCAATAATGTTTTAATTATTACTTTGTTCAACTATTTGAACAATGTAATTATGATATGAATGAACATTCCTGTTTAACAGTAAAGTCATCTACATCCTTACTTTTCAATGAGAACCATTAAGAGTTGCACTAAAACAAAGATTTCCTGGGATAGATTAGTTAATTACGTTATTGCATTTTAGAATAAATCTCTCGTCACTTACCATTAGATATAAGTAAAATAAACACTTATCCATCCCATTCATAAATCATTGGGAAACTGGTCCCATTATATCTAGTTGGAGCCACCACAACAAATGGAAAAGGAGCTTCCTTTAAGGTCCAGACTGGGTGGTTTTCCCCGATGTTGATGTAGCGATTTTGGAGGCATCAACACTTTGCTAAAAAATGTTGAAAATTAACCTCAAAAAAAAAATGTTATTCCAGCATCAACAATTTTTTTTAGTAGTTTTTTTAACAAAAAAAATTGTTTTTATTGGATTTTACTATCATTTTTTAAAAAATGTTGAAAATTTACTCCGAAAAAAACGTTATTCCAGCGCCAACACTTTTCATTTTCGACTTGTTTTTCATGTTTTTTTGGGGTTTTTTTGCTAGAGTTCTCATTTTGAGTTTACAATTCCCATTTCAAAGTTTACACTATGGCTAAAATAATAAAATGAATATAAATTTGAATGAAAGAACGTCATCCCAAGAAGTCTTGGAATCCAAAAAAAAAGCTTCAAAGATACTCCCAAGCATGCAAATGAAGAAAAAAGAGAGGAAGGAAAAGCAAAAAAGAATTAATATAGGAGATAGGGGATGCACTTATCAATTCTAGACAAGTGGCTCTCTTAAAATAGGTGTTTTCCTATACCCAACATTCTTCCCAATAAAGATAATTTCATGGAATATAAGAGGCCCTAATTTGTCGAGGCAATAAAGGCTTCTCAAAGAGGGAACTTGTAGGGAATTCCCTAAAATGGTAATGCTACATAATACTAAATGTGACAATGATAAAGTCAGTTCAATAACCTCTTATTGTTGTAGAGGATGTCAAATCATGGGACTAGATGTTGTAGGTAAATAAGGGGGACTGGCTATCTTATGAAATCCAAACAAAGTGAAATTTACAGATTGGATGGCTACCCAAGGATAATATTTGGGGGATTCCACTACTTAGGATTAAACTAAATGGGATGCATAACAATAGTCTATGGGCTAAATATGGTGAATGAAAAGGAAAAAAATTCTTAGAAAGTTGGCTAACATGAGAGAGCTTCACCAAGATAATCTATGGATTCTAAGGAGGAGACTTCAACATAGTGACATCACTTGAGGAAAAAATGGAGGTATTCATTTCTTGGACATAGACTCCTAACAGTTCAAACAAATGATGCAACAAATGAAAATGATTGATGTGGAAATAGTTAATGCGGTATTCACTTGGGAAAATCACCGCGATGGTAAGAATGAAATACCCTTGTATTTGGATAGATTTTTGGTCTCAAATGCTCTCTTAGAAGTGGATGTATTCCTAGAAGCATCTACTCTTCCTAATATAGGTTCAGATCATCGGCCAATCTATTTGAAAAATGATATCAAAGCTACCCCTAAAAATATGTCTTTTAAATTTTAGAGTTTAAAGCTTAAGGATCCATCTTTCCTTGACAAAGAAAAGGTGTGGTGGGAAGAGATACAAGTCGCAAGCCTCTCTAGTATGGCCAAGTTTCAACAAAAGCTCAACATTCTTAAGTCAACAATAAAAAAATGGAATAAAGAGGATTTTGGAAATATTTTCCAAGAAAAACAAGAGTTGGACAATACAAATGCAAGAGGTTCAACAAAATTGTTTTTGGAGGGAAGAACTAGGGATATAGATGCAACATAAGGAGAAATTCTCACAAAATAGAGGATAGAGAAAACACGAGGAAATATTATGGAGGAAAAACTCAAGAATCCACTAGCTTCGTCAAGGTGAGAAAAACACAATGTTTTTTCATAAATCGACAATCAAACACCAACATCATAATAGGATATTTTTAGTCAAATATGAAGTGGGGTGAAAACTCACAAATCACAAAGAGATGGAGAAAGAATTGGTTAGATATTATGGAGCTTTTTAGTTGAACCAAATAAATTTTAATGGAGACCAATTTAGAAGATCACACAAAAACATTCCATCATTGATCAACCAAATCATATTGTTTCCTTAATGAAAGAGGTATCCAATGCCGAAGTTGAAGAGATGATAATGTCCATGCTAAAAAACAAAGTGCATGGTTTGGATGGGTTCACCATAGATTTTTTTCTACGTTTGTTGGCTCTTCCTTGATGAAGAAATCCATGACCTCGCAGAGGAATCTTGCAGTGCACACTCTTTATTTTCAGCCTTTAATGTTATAATATTAGCACCACCACCCAAGTTTTATAAGGCCTAGGATCTTGCCAAGCTTTGGACCAATAGCCTTATGCAACATGATATATAATATTATTTTGAAATTCATTAGAAATCATTTAACGCCAATCCTTCCAAATCTAATTTCAGTAGAGAAAATCAATTATGTGGAAGGAAAGTAGAACTTAGATGGTGTTATCTCAAAATCAAGCCCTGGAAGGCTGCAAACCAGGAAGACTTCAACTAACTGTTTCAAACCAATCTTTTGACTAAGGCTTAGCCTCCTTAGCCGGAGAGGGCTCTCTCAAAGGGTTATTGATTTTGACTAATAATTAGATGGCTAACTTTTGTGGAATAACATTGACAAATATGAAGGCTGGATAAACATTACATAAGTTTCCATTGGGCCTATGGAGTCAATCATACTTCAGTAAACAATGATACTGCCTTTACATAGAAGTCAGGGCATTTAGCATTTGGATGTTCAGAACACAACTCATATAAAACCACAGTTCATAAATGCATACAAGAAATCAGAGCACAATCAGTGAATTCTGAGTGATTACACATCTATGCAACTGTAAAAGACATTAAGGAAAGAATAAAATCACACATTCTGAACATGGAAATCCTTGATGAATCCTGAGAAGAAAAGCAGCCAACTTATATTACTAAACTCTGTCTTTACATAAGCCAAAACAGTACTCTGTTATAAAATTTCCAACCTGTATTACATTGTTGTTTCAGCTATATATAGAATCCTTATTCTAACTAATTCGAGCTTCCTCCTCCAGCATGAGGGGAATTTGATAACTCGATAACTAACTCTAATGACACCTATCAGCTATTTAACTAACTATTAAATACAATAAAGTGCTGACTGGAGTTTTAAAGAGTTCTAAATTAACTATGACTCTAACTCCATTTTCCATGCATAGTGGCTTCTCCTTGTTCTTTGACACCTGGTCCTCTTTCAATTTGGATGAGCTGGATGTTTAATACTCCATATTGACCTTGAACGCTGAATCTTTTAACTGCTCAGTAGTATTAGGAGATGTCCCTTGCTTCTCGGTTCCGGTTTTCCTCAAATTGCTCGAATGTACAGCAGCATGTCTTCTAGCCTTTAACCCAAAATATGGAACACTGCCATGTTCTTGATGTGTTGTAGGCTGCATCGATGGACATGTGTGCAGGCAAAAGTTCCTTGTATGCAAATCATTTAATACCTTTTGAACAACGATAAAGGGGCTTTACAACAAAAATTTAAACTTGGGTTAAAATATTCCACCTTTTTAAACGTACACCTATCTTGATCTGAATGACTATTGTAGCTCCATCTGATGTCTTGCATACCCTTTAGGTGTCCCTCTTTCAAAATTCCCGTTCATAATATAAAACTGCCTGTCTGCGTTAAAATCATCACCTACAATAGTTTCGTAGCGCTACGAAACTGCTGAATTATTTGAAAACAACTTGCTTTTGACCCGAGATCTTAATATGATCATACCTGTCCAGTGTCACAAAATGAATCTACCAAAACTCCTACAAAATACATTTCCATCTCAGACCTGAAAATCCATGCTAGCAAGATTATCCAAGCTGTTCCAATGAGTACCACTTCTCAAACAGTGACAGGATTAAGGTTGAGAAAGAACACGAGGCATCATAATCAAAATGAACTGATTATAGCATACTATTAGTTCGTGCAGGTAGCCTCCTAAAAAATTGAGTGATACTGATGGGAGCTTGTTACGAGATCTCAGATGCCTCAGTAGGTACACACCAACAATCATTTCCACTTGAAAGGGGCTGACATATAGAACTATAGCAGCAAGTAAGCAAAAAGTTATAAATATAGTCGTAGCACGAGGATCTCTCCATCTCAAAAGGGCTTGCAGCCTTTCTCCCTGCGTAGCTAAATCTCCAACCACAGTTTGAATCCTTCCTGCAACACTTCTCAAACGATCATACTGCATCCTCACAATGTCAGCGCTTCTAGAGGTAGGGAATGTATCAAATTCCTCATCAAGTTCATCTGGATGAACTGCCTCTGCATGAGAGAGGCGGGTGTCCATGTGGTGTGGATGCCAGGGGCGATAGCGAAAATGCCAAATGCCAATTAGGGACATATATAGGAATATTGTTGGCAGTATTAACTCTGGATACCAGACAAGAATGAAGAACAAGATATGCACTAACACAGTAGTAACAGGGTTCTTCCAATTGCATATATCATCAAACCACTTGCCTGCAGCTATAGGTCCAGATAGTACAGACATTATGCGGAAAAGGTTTGCTTTACTACGACGCATGCTCCACATATGAGAATCCAAATCTAGCATATACTCCACCACTTCCTTTCTAAGAGGTGGCTCAACCCGATTGAGCCGCATTGCCACAATATTCATTGCTTGGTACCTCAGGTTTTCTAGCTGAGAAACAGAAAGAGGATGTAAATAGTGCATCTTTGGCAGCAAAGGTTGCGTGTAAATTTGCATCATGTTAACCAAAGAGGAACATGTGAAACGAACTGCTAGTTGAATATCCCCCATCTTTTTCACTCCTGAATTGTGCAGCACCAGCAGAGGATAGGAATGAGTGTAAACCCTATCAGTCTCTAAAGTAGACAAACGAATACGCACCTTCCCAATCCTTGCATCCTTGGCTCCCGAGTTCTTATCAGATGCTCCTCGAATTTGCCAATTATCAAAAACTCCCACTGTTATAACAGTGCAAGGATCATAAACTTCCCAAGTATATTGCTCATTCCACTTTGGGTTGAAGCTGTCAATAATTGTCCTTGTCCTGACCCACTTCTGACCATATTTGGCAACGCAGTAGGTGTCAGTAGCCCCTCGCCCGTCTTTTGTTTTCATGGGAAGCAGGTTTTGGGCACTCAATATACCAACCTCCAAAACACCAATATAAGGCTTCCACAACTGCTTAGCAGTGGGTCTTAAATCACTACTGTAAAGAGTAGATTCATCAAGAACATGATACCCACTGTTGAGACATACTCTCAAATGAATCCTACTTGCAAACTTGATTTCCTTCTTCTTCTCCCCCTCTGAGGCATTATGCTTTTCAAGGTTATACCACCTAGAGTTAACAATCCTGTGATCAAGACGCCTCTCGACTGCCGTCAATGCAATGCTGGTCTTGCCCAAGACTTCATATTTATTAGGACCCAACCTGTCCTCCACCATAAGGATCAGATGATCTTCAAAGGGCTCTGCAACTACAAAGACCAAGTCCTCATTCCAAAGGGGATTGGTGGACCTATTCTGAGCAATCCTCGTCTTCAAAATCTGGCTTCCCAGCTGAACCTTAACATAGAGCTTAAGGTACCTCCCCTTGTCACTCAATTGCAAGTCCTGTGCTTCAATCACATTCACCCTGACATACCATAGCTTGGGAAATAAATAAACCTTGGATCGAATGTTTGTCAAGCCATCGCTATGCACTGCAGCTGCATCCGAATGCCATGCTTCTGGAAATGCCTCGTCTGTTCCAAAGATGGGTGAAAGTGGTGCTCCCTAAAACATATAAACCCGTGTCGACCGAAGTCCAAACCACATGGGACAACTTTTACATCACGCTTGCTAAGTGCATAGTTGACAACTGCCTCATTCTCTGCCACAGTAATTGAGCAAGTTGAGTATGCTAAATAACCTCCTGATTTTGAGCCTGCATCCGCCACGTCAATTGCTGTGAGAAGTAACTGCTTTTGCAGAAAAGCACCTTTCGTTATATCCACCGCACTCTTCTTACTTTTCACATTTTCATCTTTCCAAATGATACCAGTGCCGCTGCAAGATGCATCTAACAACACCCTCTCAACACTTTTGGCAGCTTTTTGCCATCATAGTTGCGGATTATGCTGTTGCTGGGTGCTGAAACCCTCTACGGAGCCAAGAACTACACACAAGGAAACCCTGTTTCTAACTCTGTTCTGCTATTGTGTAAACACCATAGCGGAGAAGTGGAATGTTACAACAAATTTTTTAAATTGCGATACACCCATATGCAGAGGCAAGGAGAACCAATTGTCAAGATCAAAAATGGTTCATTGTCTGTTCTCAAAATAGTCCCTGAATGTTCTGATAATTAAATTTATGCTTGATGAACCAATGTAATGTCAGTCTTAGAACACTTCCGCAGTTTAGATGAGACCAATCAAAGCATTATTCGCAATCTTATCAGTAGCCAAAACAAGTGCAGTACTGGCTCCAAATGGTATGAACATTAATGCCCACTCCCTGCCCATGGAAGCAAGGCCAATGCTGAAATATGACTTGCTTCTTGCTGGTTTCATCCAACATGACAAACATTTCCAGGGAGTATTTCATTCTTATATGATCAGAAAGCATGATATTCCCCGAAATATTTCTCTTCCAACATTCCAAGCTTCAAATATGTAGACATCATGACATCTTTGTTATTAGCGAGACACATGTTGTCCCAGCTGTAGTGATAAGGTTGAGAGCAATAACTAAATTCTTATTACAATACCGAAGAGTGTACTAGTTCTTCTAGTCCTCCACATCATACAACAGAGTGTCCTTTACAGGCACATATCCTGCATCCCTAGACAACTTCTCTAACATTGCATAGATATCCTTTGTTTGAGAGTGCGTTCGGTCTCCTATGACAAAAGTATGCACTGTGTTTTTAATCTCAATCCAGCTCTGATAGAGAAGAAACACGGGACTTCCATCCACAGGAACCCTTTGAGAAATTTTAAAAAAACGAATGTTCAGGATTTAAAACATTTTTTCTTCAGTGATAACACCTGGAAAAGTAATTTTCATTTCATCCAAAGAAGAAATGAACTCACCATCAAGGCCCATAAACCATCTTAATGTCACTCCGTAGTATAATCATAACTTTGGTATAGAATGTCAAACTCAAAAAGGAAGATGTCTAAGTTCTCACTGGTTAAGCCATGAAATTTTGGAAGAGTTGAAAGAATAATGTTTTTCCCTATTCAGTAATATTCCCATAAGGGAACTGAAAAGTGGTAATTATGTCCTCTTCATTTGGTTATGTAGAAAAGTCTGGATATGTTCCAATAGTTCTTCAAATACTTGTTGTCCACCAACAAGTATCCCTTGTTTCAAAGGCTCTCCAATTGATTCACTGGGGTTCCTTACAACACTTCCTGAATTCAAATCAAAGTTATCAAGGGGTTGCTCTTCCTCCCCACTTAGATCTTCTCATTCTGAATTATTCCCATCGATTTCTCATTCTTCTAACAATGCTTGATATTTAGCGTTTTTTGTTGATACAAATGTTTCAACATGAGGAGAGATCTGTGCATTTGCTTCAAATGGAACACAATGCACTTATACTTCCAAAGCAGTTGATCCTTGGGACTCCCTCCTATGATTTTTTTTCCCAAGGTAGATGACTTGTGGCATCCTATTCTCTGAGAAATTTCTCTAGAGGTAGATGATTCTACTTTCACTTTTGAGATTAGTTCCTCAATGAATGTACTTCGTCCCAACTCTTGATTCTTTCTTCCATGACATCTTCTTCCTGTGGTGTTAGTATTTTGGGGGTACTACGTTATTCTTCTTTTCTATTCATGCATCCCACATATCATTTCTTTAATATATCAAAAGGAATGATGTCAACTAAATCCTTGTGCCTTTAATAACTTCCCTGACGATGATGCCATAATGTTGGGGGTTTTTATTGTCTTCATAATGTAACCTCATTAACATAAATTGTCAACCAGGGTAGGTCAGTGCATTTCAAGGTTATCACACACAATATATGTAGACAACATTCATTAATTGTAACTAACTATTTCCTAAGACACTTCATGCTTCCTCAACAAGAACTCAACCCTCAATCAAAGCCCAATGTTACTATGGCTATTTACACTTGTAGGAACGAAAAACAACTTCATTGTCAAACTTCACACTTGCATAAACGAAAAATATTTGCACACAGTTCTAGAAATGGAAATCACACTTATAGAAATAAAAGAGCACTCAACTACTCTAAAATGCACTTGTAAAAAGGAAATAACACTCGTAGAAATCAAGTACTCACTTACATGAAATAACTCAACCACAACCACATAATCACTAATCCTTTACCAACTTATGAAATGGAAACGTGTAATAATACAACCACTCTTTTAACATAAATGCTACAAATGATATGGCATCAATGACATAGGGTTGGAAATAATAAATGAAAGTTGTAACAATCAAGTGCAATAGCACCACACACAATATTATGTATCAACAATTATAACAACATGTAGTATCATTATTCTTTGAATAACAATCTATTATGAGATGGAAATGAACCACAACAATTTGACATAACAATCAATCACGACTCTGTAATTGGAATAAAATTTAACATGATATAATAGCAACTAACCAACATTTAGTAAGAGAGGTAAATCATAGTAATAGGTAACAATGATAACTTAACAATTGTAACGTATGAATGATAAAGATTGATTCTACGATGGCTATGGCTGAATGTTCATATTCTATATTTCAAAACTTCTGCAAGCTATCATAATAGATCAATAACAATAGTGACCCAATACAACAATAAATATATAACAATGATAAAACACAATCACAAGAATCTAAATCACGACATACAAGCAACTAAATAAAGTAACTATCCTACCCTTATGTACACACAACAATCCTTGCTAAAGAGTATGGCCCTTCCTCCTTAGCAAGGAGTTGGAGAAGCTTACAACTCAAAGGTTAGCACAACAAATCATAAGGCAAACCACAATCTTGTTGAGAATTGTATTAATTTTGCATAATAAGATGTTCAAAAGCACAATCCAAAATAGTAGTGCCAACCCCTTTTTAGGGTAAAGAGATCCTTCTTATAAGTTTGTCTGCCTAGTCCAATCTTAGTACAAATCATGATGAACATCTATGAGAATCTTTTGATTCTCAAGCTATTCAAATAATGGTAATTGGAGGTTTTTTTAAGAGAATTACAATAAATTAATTGAAAATAAGATTGATGCCACAACAATAGCCTCATTTTAGCGAGTATCAAGAAAATCAGGAATCATAACTGTTGTGGCCAAATTGGCTATGTTGTCAAGAAAAATAAATTTCCTGCTGACACAATAGTCCAAGTTGACCCCACTGATTAACAACGTATGCGTCAACACCTGAAGATAATACTGAGAATTATATTGATAGAAAGAGAAATATCAACATTGGAATAACAACAAAGCTAGATGTCATTGGCATGGTGTAACAACATAAGATAATCCTGGAAAAACAGCGTCACAATATCCAAAACAAGGGAATAAGAACATCCAAGTCAATTGGGTGATCCTATAAACATTTTTCTTAATCATTTTGTTAGTAAAAACACGCAAAACAACTACTCTTTCATCAAATGTAAGGAAAAATTTATAAGTTAGAGTGACATGAGAAAGTGTCATATCTTGGTCAAAAAGACAAATAATTAGATAAAAAGGTGTGATTATGGAAGACAAATTGGTCAAAAAGGTAGGGAAAATGTAATGAAAATGATGCCAATTTTTTACCCCATCAAATTTGTGGGAGACATAACTTTCACATACAGACTCCAATTTAGTTGTTTTTTGCACTAATGGAAAGGTTTCAGAGTGTATATCATTGTCAAGGATGTGGGATCAAGTTTTGAGCACCATATTTCAAAAAAACATGTTTAATATCTAAAAATGGCTTTGGACAATTATGTACCCAATTTTCCAAATTGGGACCTACCACTAAAATGGGCCCTACATGTCAATTCCTCCAATTTTTTCATCTAAAAGGTACCAATATAGATGACAAATTGTATGATGATCCAATGCAAATCTCTCTCAATGTATCAAGATGACTATACTTTATTGGAAATTTTGATGAGAATTTTATATGAGGTCTCCCTAACATAGATCCTAGTAAATGTTTATTTGTAAACAAAATTTTGGAACTATAAGTGATAGTTTTTTTTACTAAATCTATAAGCCTATAAAGGTAATTTGAGAATGCTCACTCAACTTCTACCATTTTAATTTTGTTTTTATGAATATAATTACTTGTTTTTATTTTTTTGGTGGAAAAAAATTATGAAGGTTTTCTCCTCAGTGCATGATGAACATGTTCCTAGGACCAAGAAATGTGCTAATAAATTGAAGATGATTTAATATATATGGATGTTCTCCCTCTAGATATGATCAACATGTTTACCCACAAGATGTAGAATAGTTGGTGATAAGGTGTTCTGTTAAGGCACTCCTTGTGTGAAGGTCATTGGTTCAAACCCCATGGGTACAAAAAATCCAACCATGTTAAGGGTTGGTTGGCTTGGTCTGGGTGTGACGCCCATGGGATTTTGATGGATTAGATACCATTGGGTCATGGTTTCTTAGCCAAAGTCTAGTCCCTTAAGTCATGAAAAACTCACAAAAAAGAAGAAGATATGATCAACATGTTTTTGAGAATATATTTATTGACCAACATGATCAAGAAATGTCCTAATAAATTCAAGATGACCTAAAAAATATGGACCTTGTCTCTTTTAGATGTGATTAACACGTCTTTAATAATTTATTTGAAGAGAGTTTTAGTATAAAAAAAAGCATTCTAAGAATGTCAAAGGATCTTAGCTCAAGTGGTTTGGTGATAAATTTTTTTCCCTAGTTGCATGGGTTCAAGTCTCTAAAGACATGTTGTAGCTGGCTCATTTATAAATTTTCATGATGATGTGGTAGTGCCACGTGTATGAGATGTGTTAGTCATATCTAAGCTTTTTGGTAGGCTAGCTATACAAATTACAAGGGACACATGGCACACGTCAATGGTGCCACGTGGTAGGGGACACGTAAAACAACTACCACATGTTAGGTGGTGATTGGTTATCCATGATCGACATGGCATGCCAAGATATCATATTGGCATATTGATATATTGGGGGTTCAGGAGTACTATGTCCTAGAAAACCCACCAATATCTAGGTATACTGGTCATTTGAGCCATGTGGTAGACACATTAGACTTCGCCACATGGAAGGCTATGATTATTTAGAAATATTATGTGGCAACATGTTGAGCTAGACACATGCTTGTCGACTTATTAGTTTTTTACATAGGTTTTTAGTTATAAATAAAATTGTTGGATTTTCAATAATACGCATTGGAGCAACATTATATCAACATACCTACATATTGGATGGTCCTTTCCAACAGCGAAATACTAACTTATAAAAGGTCGAGACAACAACTATATCGACAGGTAGAACCAAAACCTTATTGGCATATCGAAGTATCAAAGGCTTGGTGCCATATCAACCATATCAACCATATTGGTCTACTGGGTATATCGAGATATCGGAACGTCGTTGGAACAAATGCATTTGTGTTATGGAAATTGGTATTATGGTGGGGTCCTAATATGACATGTGGGTCTGGGGCATTTATCAATAAAGGGCTAACATAAAAATAATATTTTCCACATGTTATCCATGTGGCATGTATGGATGATGATGTACTCCTAAGAGGGAAAACTTCAAATGGGCATAACTTTACAGTTGGAGCTCATAATGAGATAAAATTTATATCATTGGAAATTTATCAATGAGAAAAAGACAATGGTCATATCAAAATTGTGATTTGAGGTGATGGAAGAAACATTATTTTTGAATAACCAAGTCTTCATAATGTACATTTAAATTCAAGTCTAATTACGCCCCACAACCCTAATATGGAATTACAAGGTTGGGTGTGCTATAGAAAACTACTGCGATACCACTATGATTTATAAACATCCTTGGATATTGCACTAAAAGAATTCGTCCTAATATATCTTGCATTATTCTAAAATATTTTACTATGTATGTTTACTTCCTTAGAATTCACATTTATTATTACTAGCTTAGTACTTGAATTTATGAAAATAATTGAAATACAAAAATGAAAGAACTAGCAAATGAACACACCATCAATGTAGATGAACAAAATATGTATCTTGGGAAGCTTGATAGGGGAGAAATCCTAGTAAGAAGGTGAGGTCTATGCTTTTCTCTCTTCTCTTTAGTTGTGAAAAAAAAGTAGAAATAAATGGGCACTCATTATGGAGTTTCCTTTGACACTATGGCTTGGGTGATTATTACAAAATCTCCTCTATCCTCTTTATTATCTCAAATCTCACTCCTATATGCTCCGCTCAATGATGGAACAAGTGCAAAGCTAAAATAATGGAAACCTCTATCCTCCTAGTGGCCCAATATTATCATAGCTTAATAATTGTCCAAGGTTATAATTTTTGTATCTCAACCCTCAATTGGTGTTAAGTTTTGGAACTTCTACATTTTTTTGAAAGTGCACATAGGACTATCTACAAATGTGTGAATAATGGGAATTGGCATGCCATCCACTTGGTAAGATGATGATCATTAGGTAGGTCAAATTGAGTCACATAAGAACTCTGATTGAGATGATTGTCACACCATTGGAAAGCTCTCAATGTTTGGATTTTTTTTTAGGGGGAAATATGTTCATAAAGTTTTGACCCCTTAAAGTGCCATTTGATACATCAAAATGGATCTAGAATGTTTCAAGCCCAAATATTTTGTGTATTATATCATATGGAGACTTTTTCAAGGTGATGCATTGTGAATCAACAAAAAAAAAATAAAATTGGAACAAAATTTAAAATATCTACAAAGGCGATGCAAGGTTAAAAAATCAAAGCTCCAAACTCATAGAAGGCAGCTCAAGAGATTGAAAATGAAGACCAAGAAAATTTTACACCATGACTCCTTCATTTGGATGAAATTGTCGACGCCATTAGAGGACTTGGTGAAAAGGTTGAAGAATTAACGATTATGAAAAAGGTGTTCACTTCCCTTAAGATTTGATGCTAAATTTTCTGCTTTTGAAGAAATGAAGGAATTTGATAAATTGACAATGGATGAATTGCATGGTATTCTCATGACATATGAAATGAGGACTGAGAAAGAGAAGTCATCAAAGCAAGAAATAACCTTCAAAGTTTTAAAGAAGATGAGGAACAAAGAGGAAAAGAAATAACTTTATCAATGAATTAGATACAGAGGAAGCGCATTTGTGAGTAATCTTAGGAAATGATACGAAAAATATAAAGGTAAGCAACTTTTCAAATGATTTAACTATGTAAAAATATGATATTTTGTTTCTAAAGTGTCCATATGTGGAAAATGGAAGTAGTGATGATGAATAAAACTATAATCTTAAGAAATAGAGCAAAACTCATTATCACAAAATGAAATAAAAAAGGGTAAACATGAAAAGCTGAATAACTTCCATAAGAAAAATACAAATCTCTACTTCAAAGAAGATAATAGATCATTTTAAGAGAGCGAGGAATATATTTTTAATAATGATAGAGAAGAGATTCTCTATCAATAGATGGGGAAGTGGATCTTGAAGCAGAACTGATTTATGTCTTAGATGAGATCACGAAGCATAAGAAAAATAATTTGAAACAAAAGGAGCAACCTTAGAAAGATGAAGTAGAGGATTATGGTTCAAGTGCAGAAATGTCACAAAGACTTGAAGAAACATAGTTTAGAATAATATCAACCTAAAGATTCTACAAGAAGAGGCAAAAGGATGGAATAAGTGGTGAGAATGAAACTAAAGATAAAATAAGAAAATTGTGGATGCTGGAAGCTGGAATTGTTTCCTTAAGAAATGAACTAGAGAAAACAATTACTCAGTTGAGTAGAAGATTGAAGTTTAAAAAGAGTGCTGAAATTTTAGATGATATCATGAATTTCCAAAGTTCACCATTCATTAAAACTAGTCTTGTCTATGATAAAAATTAGAAGACTCCTAGATGCAAATTCTAAGGCTACAAGTCCACCAAAAAAGGTGAATGGAGAAAAACCTAAAAGTTAAGTTGATGTTATGATATGCTCCATAAAAAATGAAGGCAATAGGAAGAAAGTAAATGATGTCTCACTAAAATTTGACCTTCCTCACAAGGACAACAAGGATGAATTTAGAAGATCTTTTCCATCAAGGTGGTCTCACATGACAAGGTATCAAAATTTTATTTCTTTGGCTATTTCTTTTGTTGTAATAATTTTGGTCATAAAGCAATAGAATTTAGAGAATATGCAAAAAATACTCATGTATGGAACAACAACATAAGTTTTTATGAGAGCCCCAAGGGTTAGCTCAGTTGGTCAAGTTCCCATTGCTAGGTACCTTGTCAATTGAGAGGTCACAGGGTCAATTATCCTCAACGTCCTTAGGGTTAGGCCCTTCTAGTTTGGATGACGAGATTCGTGATTCCCTTCGAGGTTGATCTGCGCATATTTTCTCATGGATGTAATGGATAACCTGTGTCTCTGAACTGCCCCCAAAAATAAGTTCTTATGAGTTCTCAAATAAGACTATAATTCTTTAGCCCCTTTATTTCATTGCAATGTTGTATGTTATAAGTGCAACAACGATGGGAATATAACACACATTTGTAGAAGTGAACTTGTGGAAACTCCTAGACAAAACAAAGAGGTAGAAACCCTTTCCAAACAAAAGAAAGAACCCACAAGAGTTTGGAAAAGGAAGCAGGGAAAAGAAAAGTAGAAGAAGGATGAATCTATGCTTATGCAAACTTCCCTTCATGCTCAAAACAAAGGGAACCAATGGTACATTGACAACGAATGGTCCAGTCACATGGCATGAGATAATACCAAGCTTTTCCCTTTAAAAGAAGTTAACATTGATAGTGTGACATTTGGAGATAATGCTATTGCAAGGATAGTTGTAAAAGGTACTCTTAGTATCAACAGTGAAAATACTAAAACAAAAAATGTCTTGTAGATTGAAGGTTTGAAATACAACATTCTTAGTGTTAGTCAAATGTATGATCAATGATACACTCATATTTCTCTTAAGGTTGTGAGATGGGGAAGTCAATCATAAGAAAAGTAATTGCAGATGCAAATAGAAAATCAAATAATGTATATATCCTCAATGAGATTAAGAGAGAACAAATCTATATGGGAAAAATAGATGAAAGGTGGTTATGGCACAAAAGAATGGGTCAACACCAAACAAGTAGTGAGAGATATGCCAAATGTTGCTAAACCTTCAAACACTCTTTGCAAGCAAAGTCAACATGGGAAATAGACAAGATAAAGCTTCAAATCAAATAAGTACTCAACAACAAAGCAATTGGAACTCGTTGATATAGATATTTTATGGCCTACAAGAATACAAAGCCTATAGGGTGACAATTACTTCATTTTGCTCATTGATGATTGCTCTAGAATGACACGGTTGCATTCCTAAAAGACAAATCTAAAGCATTTGAGAAGTTTAAAGCATTCAAAGCCTTGGTTCACATCAAACTAATTTGAAAATCAAGTGCTTAAGATCAAATAGAGGAGGTGAGTCATCTTAAAAGAATTTGAAGTATTTTGTGAGGTTCATTAAATAAGGAGAAATCCTTTTGTTGCAAGAACTTCACAACAAAATGGCATGATAGAAAGCAATAATCGAACCATATAAGAGATGGATAGAACAATTTTGAATGAAGCAAAGCTATTAGACATATTTTGAAGAGAAGTAGTCAACATCGTATTATACATTCTGAAAAGAGGGAAAGTTAGAGTCAACAACAACAAAACCCTTATGAATTATCGAAGGATAGACCAAAGACAATTAAATACTTCAATTTTTTTTGAAGGAAGTGCTACATATATAGAAATGATGAGTATTTGGGAAAAATGACTTTAGAGATGATGAGGATTTGGAATAATTTGATTCTTGAGATGATCACGATATCTTTCTTGGTTAGTCATCAAGAAGCAAGGTTTATAGATATTATAATAAAAGATCATACAAAATTGTAAATGTAAAATAGGATGAAACATGGCCTCAAAAGATAAATTGCAAACAAATGAAAATTCAGAAGAGACGAGTTGCAAAGAAGAAGAAGAAGGAATAGAACATCAAGATACAAAACCACCATCTAGAATTGTCCAAAGGAATTATTCAAAAATGTAATTCTTGGTGATAAAGATACGAGAATTCATACTAGAAGAATATTAATAAGTGGACAAGAACATGCAAACTTCTCCTTGCTATCTATACTAGAGCCTAAGACCTTTACAAAAGCTAGAAAATATAAGCATGGAGTTGGCACCAAGTGGGTCTTCAAGAACAAGTTGAATGAAGATGGGAAAGTAATAAGAAATAAAATAAAATTGGTTTGTAAAGGATCTGCTCAAGTTGAAGGTGTTGATTTTGAAGAAACCTTTGCCTCTATTGCAAGAATAGAACTATAAGAATTTTTTTGGCATTTATATGTTTCAAGAACTTCAAAGTATATCAAATGGATGTCAAGTCAACCTTTCTTAATGGAAATCTAGAGGAAGAAGTATACATTAAACAACTAGAAGAGTTCTTATTAGAAAATGAGGATATTGTGTGTAAATTGAAGAAAACACTTTATGGGCTAAAATAAGCTCATATAGCTTGATATTCAAGACAAGATAAATATTTTCAACAACAAGGATTCAAAATAGAAATTGCAGACAACAATCTCTATGTCAAGACAAAAAATTAAAGTAAATTAAATGTTTTTATTTATATAGTAGATGACATAATTTTTGGAGGCAATATGAAAAAAATGTGCCAAGAGTTTGCAATAGAAACACAAAAGGAATTTGAGATGTCCATGCTCTCTGAATTTCCATTTTTTCTTGGATTACAAATTTCTCAATTTGACAAAAGCATATTCATTTCACAAACCAAGTACATCAAGGAGGTGTTGAAAAAATTCAGAATGAAAAATTGTGCACTTGTCAGCATACCCATGATTATAAGTTGTAAATTGAGCAAAGATGATGAATCTTTGGAAGCAAATCAAATTATATATAGGTTAATGATTGGAAACCTACCATATGTGACAACATCAATGTCAAACATTATTCAAGTAATACGATTGGTTGCATGGTTTTAAGTTGCAACAAATTTTTTTTTGCAATCAATAAAAATAATAATAAGATATCTAAAGGGTACCCCGGTGTTGGGAAAAGGTCCCCTAGGGTCGATTTTGGGGTTAAAATCCCAATTTTTTGGGCAAAAAGCCCAAGATTTTGTGGCAAAAAGCCCAAGATATTGTAAGAAAAGTATAAAATCTCCGCAATTTGTGGTTGCGGAGCGTGTAGATGTAAAGTGTCATAAAGGGTTTTCACTCTTCTTTTATGTAAGTTGTGTCGGCTTTAGAAGATCCACCCATGGTCTGTAGAGCATGGGATTGTATAAAAAGGAGAGTCTTAGAAGAGTCTAAGGCAGATTTTGACAATAGATGATAGATGTAATGGGTCATTAGTGAAAAGAGTGAAGAGTCTTAGAATAGAAGGAAGGCTTTGCAGCTGTGTGCACAAAGGCCTAGGGTAGAAGTCCGCAGTTGAGTGCGCGGACCCCTGCAGATGAGTGCATAGGGTAGTTAGATTCTGTAAGAAGATCTGAAGTACTAATAAAGAAGATTATTCTGGCATTACCTGTGTTTGATCTATTTACTTCTGTTATAAATGCATGCATTTATGTTATGATGAATACAGGGTTTATGTTTTAATGCCATCTTGATGCGTGAATCTGTATATTTTACATTGTTATCTGAATGCACGTAATAATATATGTTTACGCAAAGAACATCTTAATGCTTGTTGGAATTATCAGATACTTAAGTCGATCTAGTTAAATACATAAGTAAGAGTAATTACAAAAGTGCATAAGGAGACGAACCACCTTTTTAGGGTCCGCGAAAGATGATTGCAGACCTTCACGAAGGTTTAGAGGCCAATTAAGAAAAGTATATCGATAATCCCTAAAAGGCTTATTGATCAGTGCGAAGGCAGAGTTAGGGCACAAAATGACATCAATACCATCTCTGGGTGTGGAAACTTGGTTCCAGCATCCCCCCATATTGCTTTGGGTGAGACTTCAGTCCATGCTCCGCAGATTGATGCCGAAAGGGCCAATAGTGTAGGGATTTGTTTGGCTAAATTAACGTTGAACCTAGGTCAGGGCCCACTAAGCCAACAAATAGTTCCATTATTGGGATTGAGATCTGCATAAAGAGATGTGTGATGTCGCATCACTAGAATCAAACTAAGAAGGAAATTGAAGATTGGTTGGATAGGAAGATCCACGAATTTGCGGAGCAAGAAAACAAAAATCCATGATTGACGAAAGAAAAGTGGTTGGATAGATATCTATACACAGAGATACACAAAATCTTCTTCTGTTCCTTCCCGATTGAATTATATGAGTGGATTGCTAAATTGGCAAACGACCAAGGAAGGTGGAGGCTTGATAGTTTGATAGTGTGGACCCTAGAGTTAGTGTGGATATTGGAAGCCTCAGAAGATAAGATCACATGCACTGTTGATCACTGGCTCGATCATATCATAGGAGGATTTGTGATAGAGTTCACGGTTAATACTTCGGTCAGTTACAACGAAGCAGAGTGTCGCTTCTTCAAGGGACCGCGAGGTAAGTATTTAAGGTCTTTAAATACTTGGATTAAGAATGAAAAGTGGGTTATGCAGTTACCTTGATGTTTGGAGCTACGCAAAATGGAAATATCTTCATGGATAAAGGAAGAACAGGTCTTGAATATAGGTCGCTGATCTAACCTCCTTTGAGTGACGATGATGAAACAACACGGGCTTCACCACAGAGCACTGTTCAGTTAATAAAAACAAGGGTTCCTGTGAATACCCCATCCACCTACCCTACCTCCACATTCACCTCCACAACATACACCTTCACCCACACCACCACCACCGTTCAATATGGCGAATGCAGTAAAGCTACCCATTTTCAAGGGTTTGGGAACTGAGGACCTAGAGTAGTTTTGGTTTGTCGCAAAGGATGTATGGGAGGCTCAGGGTATAATGGACGATCAGATGAAGAAAGCAACATTGGTCACTACTTTACAGGAACGTGTGCTAACATGGTACATTAAGTACTGCAATGATAACCCGATGGCTTCAGTAGAAAATATTCACACTGTGCTGAATAAGGAGTTCAATAGGCATAAGTCTAAAACTCAATCAATTGTGGGATTCAAGGAGATCATGATGAAGCTTGGTGAGACACCCTAGGATTTGGATCAGTGATTGAAGTGCATGATCCATGAAGCCAACATGAATCTTACAGATGGGTAGCATCGTGGATGGTTTGTGGCTTCACTCTTGCCTCATCTGAGGGTTGCTTTATCGTAGCAAAACATTGGGATCCAGGCAGAAGCCCTGGATATTGTAATGAGATTGCATGAGATGCCGATGCAAGATGCTAATTTGGGAGTTCAACAGATTCATGCACAGTTGCAAAAACTTTGCCTAGAGTTTCAAAGGCTGAAGAATGATAGAGCAGTTCAGCAAGAGGTGCACAAAGGAGTTTGGTGCCTGAAATGAAAAAGCTAAGGGCATGCCAAAGATCATTGCCCCGTCTTTGCGAATTATGTTGCAGCAGGAGGGCCGTTGCCTATGAGGCTGGAAGCTCAAGTAGGGACAAGTACATGGCCCACTCTATGGTGTGATATCTGTCAGGTGGATGGAAAACATGTGATAGACAATTGTCACCTACTGCAGAAATTTGTACAGACACTACAACAACCCTTCTGAAACTTTTGTCAATCAGTGGGCCATGATGAGCATAACTGTCATAAATATGAGCTAATGATGGATAGAACACACGCATATAGACTGTAGGCAGAAACTCGGCCTCTGGATCAAGGTGCTGGGGGAGTGCGAGGAGTATTTCAAGGGCGCGGGCGAGGCTGAGGTGGAGGAGGACCTGGTAGAGGTCGAGGACAGGTGATTTGCTACAACTGTGGGGGACCAAGACGCTATGCACGAGAATGCACAAACCCGACGTGATAGAAGACTGCCCTGTATTACTAGCTAAGATATGTGAAAAACGGGCACAACCTTAGCAACTTACCCAGAATCTGCAGATGATGAGGGTTGAACCCCATGAAGACGATCCTAATGTGAACATCATGCTGTGAAGTGGAATGAAGACTGGTGAAGACAAGGGAAAGAAGCTTGAAGAAGGTGAATGGGTCTGCAAAGCTCCATAAAAGGAGGTTGGCTTTAATTTGGAGCATGCAAAGGAAACCTTCATGGAAGCAAAGAAAAGCTTTCCTAAGGCTTCTACCTCAGGAAGTCAGGATAAGCAGTCTGAAGAAATGGACCCATCCATGCTTACTACATTTTTGGAGACCTGTATGAAGCTGCTTCGAGATAGAAAGGTTGTAAGGGGATTAGAGGAGTTGATCAATAAATGTGCTGGAAATACTCTTGACGACTCGCGTGTGGTCAGGAAGATTAGTAAGCATAAGGCAAGAATAGGGTGGGAGATGAGACTCACTGCGCATATAGGAGAAAATGAAATGGACCAAGTTATTCTGGATCTAGGGTCCGACGCAAATGTTTTGCCTACATAGACATGGGAGAGAATGGGGGACCTATGCTATAGTGGTCTCCTATTTAATTGAGGATGGTGAATCAACAAAATGTTATCCCCATGAGAAGATTACAGGGAGTGACAGTCGATATAGAAGGCGCGAGCGCGTTGGCCGATTTTGAAGTGATAAAGATTGTGGATGACAACAATCCCTACCTTGCACTCCTTGGGATCGACTGGGCTATCGACATGAATGGGGTGATTAATTTGAAGAAGTGGACAATGTCATTTGAAAGAAAACCACTCCGCGTAGTAGTACCATTAGACCCTAAAGAAGGATCGCGCTACAATGAAACAGTCCGCGATTATGAAAGTGATGAGGATTTGGACTAGATTTATAAGATAACGATGCAAGATCAAGATTGGGTGAATCTGACAGCTCATGGACATCTTGCATGGGACCGTGAAAGCTCCTGCACATTAGGCTCAGATAAGGAATTGGAACACTGGCATAATAGATTGCACGAAGTATCTACACTACAATGTAACATGATGACCAAATCGTTGCGCTGCGTATCATCGGAGGTAAGAAGTCTTCCTTACTATGATGGTTTAACTAACGTTGATAAATTTCTAGATGCATTTGGAAGGGAAGTGTCGTAGAAGCATCACTTCGAAGCCTTGGATTTGGTGCTGCACGCTATGCCTGCAGGACGGTGGGGTATGCATAAAGAAAACTTCGATAGATGGCGCGAATATAAAAGAATGATGAGGGCGTGGTTTGGTTTCCCAAAGGTATGGTTGACAGAGAAATATGATGGAAGGAGCGATTCACGTGATCACTTAGCCAAATGGACAGATACTTATGAAGCAAAACCACAATTGGAGTGGGTGCATTTGTTCTATCACACCTTGGATGTAATACCTATGAATTGGTACTTCGAGATAGAGCTCCGCCATGGCACAGACAAATGGGATATTTTGAGATATGGATTCTTGATGACATTCAACTTTGAAGATGGATTCGAGTGCATTGATGAAGCCCTATAGGAGGTCAAAGCAGCAATCTTCAGAATACTACAGGATCCCTTAGATTTGATTCAACGGGATTGGACCACCCAGTTGCGCCACGCACTGGAGTGCTACAATGTGACTGCTGAAGAGGAAGATGAGGATTCGAGGAGCATTAATATCCCAAAAATAGAGGGACACTGCGAAATTGAGGGGTCACAGATAGAAAACCCAGATATCACCGCGCCGCTGAAAACAAGACAAGTGAACATCAGGACAGAGGCAGAGCTGAAGTTTGTGAAGATAGGGGACTACTAGGATGATGCTATGGTGGATAAGGTCGTTGAGTTGCTCTGTGAATACCAGGACTTGTTCCCTATGAAGTTCTTAGACTTGAAGGGGATAATGGGGACCTGGGAGTTATGAAAATTACGTTGAAATCAGACGCAGAGCCGATCAAGCAAAGGCCTTAATGCCTCAATCCAAAGTATAAAGAAAAGGTTTGCTTAGAGTTGGATAAAATGCTTGCGGCAGGTATTATTGAACCAATGAAAGAGTCTGATGGGTGAGCCCAATAGTATTTCAGGAAAAGAAGCAAAAGGATGAAATAAGGATATGTGTAGATCTCAAGAAGCTGAATGACGCTTGCGTGCATGATCCTTTTTCGACTTTGTTTGCTGATGAAGTGTTGGATAATGTAAGAGGGCAGGAAGCATATTCGTTCACTGATGGGTTCTTGGGGTACCATCAAATCAAGATCACGCTAGAGAATATAAGTAAGACAACTGTTGCAACTGAGTGGGGATGCTTTCAGTATACTGTAATGCCTTTTGGACTGAAGAATGCGCCGAAAAGCTTTTCGCACGTAGTCATTTCGGCATTTAAGGACTTCATTTACAAGTTTCTGGAGGTATACTTTGAAGATTGGACGGTGTTTGGGCTGGCGAAATGCCATGTAGTCAGCCTATGCTTGATGCTGGATACATGCTAAAGGTATCAGACCACGCTCAATTTGAAGAAATGTTTGTTTAGTGTTCCTTTCGGGATCTTGTTGGGCCATGTGGCGTGTAGAAAAGGACTAATGGTGGACCTAGCTAAGATAACAATTATAATTAATTTGGAGGCATGAAGAAGTGTGAAACAACTACGCGCAACGTTGGGGCATACGGGATACTATAGAAAGTTCATCAAGAGTTATGACTATATTACCACGCTGATGGAGAAGCTGCTAAAGAAGGATGATACATTTTGTTGGAATGAAGAATGTCAGTGAAGCTTAGATGTGTTAAAGGAAATAATGGTCACCGTGCTGATCCTAGTGTTCCCGGATTGGAAGAAGGAATTTCGTGTGCATGTGGATGCAACATGTATTGCACTCAGAGTAGTACCGACACAGGTCGATGAGGGAGAGTTGGATCACCTTATAGTGTTTGCAAGTAGGAAGTTGTCTAAAGCTGAGAAGAACTATTCAATGACTGAGCACGAAGGTTTGGCTATGGTGTACGCACTCCAGAAGTTCAAACACTACTTTCTAGGAAAACACTTTAAGATGTATACAGACCATTCTACATTGAAGTACTTGGTTAAGAAGCTTGTGTTGGGGGGGGAAGATATGCAGATGGCTGCTGTTGTTTCAGGAATATGATTTCGAAGTCATTGTGAAGGTGGGATGATTGAATGCAGGACTAGATCATCTATCATGCATTGAAACAGGAAAGGATCCTACTAATTTGGAGGATGGGCCGCCTGACACACATCTCTTTGCAGTGTACGTAGCTGACAATCACTTTGCAGAAATCATACACTTCTCGACGATGGGGATGATTCTAGCAGGGTATACTAGTCAACAAAAGAAGGAGCTGGTGGTGCGCGTGATAAACTTTTCTGTCATTGCAGGACATTTATATAAAATGGGCTCGGATGAAATTCTGCGACATTATGTACTTGAGTTTGAATGGAACAACATCCTCAATGAAGCTCCTAGAGGAGCTGTGGGAGGACATTATGTAGGAAAAGCAACAATGCAGAAGATTTTACGTGCTGGGTTGTGCTAGCCAACACTGCATAAGGATTCCAAGGCTTACTGTAAGGCATGCGATGCATGTCAGAGGACGGGCAGGCCATCACAGAGGGATGAGCTACCTATGAATCCGCAAGTGTTGTTACAACCATTCGAGAAATTGGCCATTGATTTTGTAGGCTCGATTCAACCTCTAGTGTTGAAATATGGCAACAAGAATATTCCAATTTATTTTTTCCTTGAATTAAATTGTGAATTAAAATCGAATTTAGTCTTAACAACTACTTGGAAATAATCAATTAATTAATTTTAAATTAATTAGTTGGAGAAATTCAAGTTAGAAGTCTTTCTGAAGTCATGTAAGAATTATCCCTTAAATTAAGGAGATAAGATTGAGTTATATTTGAGTTGTAATTAGTTAACTCAGTTTACTGAGTTAAGTCCAGTTAAATTAGTTCCAAACTATTTGAGGAACTAGTAGTGAGTTAACAATGAGTTGATGCATTAGTGCACTCAACTAGTGCTACTCCAGTTAATTGAAGATTCCCTCATAAGAAACTCATGCATGTCTATTATGAGAAAGACCGAGTTGATATTAATATTCAAGGATAGTGTACTATGAGTTGCATGTGTTTTCTCATGGAGAAAACTCATGCATGCAGTCAATGATTCATCCTTGAGGATTGCGCAGTTTTGAAGGCTTGTTTTTCCACTTGGTAATAGGCTAATCATCCACAAGGAACAACGCAAGGAAATAGGAGCTTGGAGGGTAGAGAGGAAGGTTGGAGAAAAGCCAAGATTACCTGTGAGCATCTGTGAGGATTTTACTAAGAGTTGGCTAGCTGTGAGAGCTAAGGCTTTGTATAATTCCTATGTATTTCCACCATGTATGATAATACAATAGTGTGGGGTTTTTATCTGAGACTTTCACCAAATTGTTTTCATGTGTATTATGCCATTGATTCTTCTTCTTCTGGTTATATTGTTCAGCTCGATCTTTAAGCTTCCACAAATTTATAGTAGATGTAGGTTATAGTATTCTGCTTTGATTTATATTGCATTATCGGGTTAACCTATCACAAATTTTCTACATGGTACCAGAGCTGTGAAAAATATACAGAGAAGAGAATTCGAAGTTTGAAGTTCGGGGTTGTAGGTTCAAATTGAATTCATATCATACTTCAAGGTTGGCCAAAGGTGTTCTATGGCTTGAGACTTGAGTATGCCTTGGAAGGTAGCTCGAATTACATAGCATGGAAAGATATAAGGAGGATGTATTAGAAGACAATGGCTTGAAGGAATTCATTGATCAATAAATCCCAAATCCAACTTCAACTAATGCACAAGGGTTGGTTGAGTGGAAGAAGTGTGTGGCGAAGGCGAGATAGATCATCCTTGAGGGAGTTTGAGACCATATTGTCTCGAGTCTCCATGGGAAGGATACCCCATTTACAATGTGGAAGACATTGAAGGACCTCTACCAGAACAATAACGACCAGAGGAAATTGGTGCTCAAGGATAAGCTTCGAAGAATCAAGATGGAGAAGGCCGATACTATTTCCACATATCTGAACAAGCTCACCCCCTACATAGATGAGCTTGGCAGTGTGGGTATAACTACCGCCGATGATGATATGGTGAGCCTCAGTCTCCTTGGCCTTCCAAAGAGTTGGAAGAGCTACCAGGACTCTGTGAATGGAAGGGAGAAACCGCTGGATTGGGAATGACTGTGGTCAGATCTTATGCAGGAGGAGATCAGGAGGAGGACATGAGATGTTTTTTCATCCAAGAATGACGTTGAAGAAAATCTAGCCTTAGCAAGTAAGGCAAGGAAAGGGAAGGGGAAGGCTTCCCATTTCAAATCAAATTCTTCTCATGGATGGAAGAAGGGTGACATGTCTAAAGTAAGATGCTTTATTTGTCACAAGATGGGACATTATGCGCTAAATTTTCCATCGAAGAAGTCCAAGAAGGGATCCTCGGAAGGATTGAAAGGTGAGGCATTAGCCTCTCAGTTTGAAATGGACTTTACCTTCATCGCATGCATGGTGTCATCGATGATGGCCTGTGTCTAGTATCTTGACAGTGGAGCCTCATTCCACACGACTGGTGATAAAAATTTATTTAGTGCCTTGGAGGAGAAAGACCTCAAGATGTGCATAGAGATGGGTGACGACGGAAGGTATAGTGTTTCAAGAGTGGGCACGATTGCTTTTCAGAGGGAGCATGGAGCTCCTCTCACCTTGACAGATATGATGTATGTGCTTGGACTGAAGAAGAACTTAGTATCGGTCGTGTTGTTCAAGGAAAAAGGCTATGATGTTGTCTTCAGTAAAGGAAAGGTGTTCCTAAGACACATATCCACGGGTCAAACCAAGAAGATAAGGATTTAGGTGAAGAATCTCTATAAACTAGAGATAGATGATTGTGTAACATTGAGTATGAAAGCAAAATTGGTGCAAAGCCAAGACATTGGCGAGTTGTGGCATAGGTAGTTGGGCCATTTGCATCATGGGGCTTTGAAGATAATGCAACAGATATCTACAGGACTTCCCAAAGGTAAATTTGATCAAGTTGACACATGCAAAGGTTGTACCTTGGGAAAGTACACCAAGTCTTCCTTTCATGATCGAGACAGTCGAGTAGAGGCTATCTTAGAGTGAGTTCATACTGATTTGTGTGGACCATTCTCGACGACATCCACAACGAAGCAAAGGTGTTATGTGATTTTCATTGATGACTATTCTCATAAATGCTGGATCTATTTCATGCAGAAGAAGGAACAAACTTTCAAAAAGTTTTGTGAGTTCAAAGCTTTGGTCGAGAAAGAGTCAGGGAAGAAGATCAAGGCTTTGAGAAGCGACAACAGTGGAGAACATGTCTCTCAAGAGTTTAAGGACTTCTGTGCAGTGGAAGGAATTAAACGAGAGTTGATGGCACCTCATAACCCACAGCAGAATGGGGTGGTCGAGAGGAAGAAGGGAACTATTGTAGGGGTAGCGCAAGCAATGTTGCATGACTAAGGCTACCACTTCACTTGTGGGCTGAGGCATGCAAAATAGTAGTCTATTTGAAAAATAGAAGCCCACATCGCATACTTAGGATGAAGACACCAGAGGAAGCTTTGTCCGGTAAGAGACCAGATGTAGGTCACTTCAGGATCTTTGGCTCAGGTATATTGCCATGTGACAAAGGATGCACGAAAGAAGCTTGAGCTGACAACAGAGTTAGGGATATTTGTGGGGTACACTGATACACCTCACAACTATCGGGTGTACTTGCCTACCAACCAGAGGATAGTGGTTCACAAAGATCTCAAGTTTGATGAGCAGAAGGCCATGCGTGTTTCCCTTGAGATGGAGCTACAACTACAGGCTGCAGAGGAACTGTTGGTTCCTAAGGAGGAGGAGCCTCAGACTGATGCGAAGCAACTACATGCAGAGGTTCCAGGAATGGAGACATCCACTCAAGCAGAGTCTTCCAAAGATGGACAAAAGCGCACAAGAGAAGCTGATAGATTGTTGGAGGATGCGAGAGAGAATGTGGGAGCACCATCTTCTTAGCGTTGACGAAGGAGGTCACCGAAGAGGTACACTAGATACATGGCCCTTGCTTGGGAATGTGTTGAGACTGAGCCATCTTCCTTTGAGGAAGCAGTGCAACAATAGATTTGGGTTGATGCTATGGTGGAGGAGTCGACTCCATAGTTCGTAACAATTTTTGGGATGTGGTTCTGAGACCAGAGAACAAGCCAGTTGTGAGTTCCATTGGCTTTAAAAGATAAAGCAAGTTGCTTATGGTAGTGTGGAGAATCATAAGGCAAGATTTGTTTCCCGTGGCTTTTCACAGGTCGAGGGGATTAACTATGATGAGACTTTTGCTCGTGTCGCAAGGTACTCATTGTTATAGAAATATTTGGGCACTTCAGCCCAAATCATATATGTCAATAAACCAAGGGCTCTTTAACCCCTAAAAGTGTTGTTTCATACCCTAAAGGATCATGGTCAACTGATTACATAATTTCCCAAAAGTTCCACCTGAAAAACCACTCAGAACTGGCCAAAACTGGACCATAATGACTGCCCCACTGTCAAGGTGCGATGCATACTGATTGCTACACTAGCCAGGTGTGATGCATACTGAAGAGGCCTTCTGTAGGGTGCGATGAGTGAGAATGGACAAACGGCTGAGACAATTTGTTAAGTGGATGCTCATGGAATCTTCTAGAAACTTCTCTTATGACACTTGCCTCTTTGAATATGCCTAGAGATGAGTAAGAGCTCAATGAAATCTCCAAGTGGAACCAAGAACTACAAGTGGAATGACACGAATCAAAACCCAGAGATGACTCACACATCTGCAAACATCTATAAATGGATCCCTCATATGAGAGATCTAGAGGCTGGAATTTTGTAATTTGTAAAGGAGTGTTGTTAGTTTGTCTTTGAGAAGAAGCATTGTATTGTTGGGTGATCTTGCTTTTCATGAGGTTAAGAGGGCTTTGATGCTGGGAGGATGATGCTGGATCAGACAGCTGGGTTTTAATTCTCCCTTCTACTTTAATAAAATTCTTTGAGTTTTCCTCCATACAATATTGTACTTATGAATCTTGTTATTTGTGAATGCAATTGTATGTTCAATGTATTTCTGATCCTGCATTGTTTATGATATTATAGATTGAGATGCTTTGATGGTGTTTTGTTACTTTGTTTCTACAGGTATTCTCTAAGCGAGACAAGTAGGAGAGGAGTTGTAGGCTCTATCAAGGGGGAGAGAAATCAAGCAAGGAAACAAGAGGAAGATCCAGGTTGGTCCATTTGCTTTTCTCTTATCTATCATACATACAGGAAATCTTGCTTTGATTGTTTGTTTCTAAGATAGCTACCAATCTTAGTGGGACTATCAGATTGAAAAGACACTAGTTTTCCTGGAAACAAAATGGCGACTCCGCTAGGGAACGAATAGTTTGTTTGTTTGTTCTTGTTGTTTGCTTTATAAACTACAGATGGAGCCTGAAGTTAGCCAGATAGCCTTCGAACTGCTCTTGCTATGCAATTGCAAAGTAGATAAATGTTGCTTCAGTCAATCTCCGGGTTAGTTTATGAACTGAACATTTGATTTACAAGCATCCTAAACACCCTTGTGGTAGCTCAATAACCTCCCAAGATCATAACCCTGTACTTTGTTTTTACTGTCCATTATAGCTCAGCTTGAATCACTAAACTCAACTGCAAAATTAAACCAAAAACCCAACTCAGTTTCGCTTCCTGGCCCATCGCACTGTCTGTAACTAGAAGCCAGTATGAATCACACCTCCCGTGTGTAGCAGGTGAGATGCATCCCTATTTCTGTGAAGCACAGGTGAGATGACTGAGTAGTCCTATTTATCTCCTTGAAATTTGGGTTTAAAGTCCTTGTTTTCGGCGTTGTTTGATTGTGTTGCTATTATGATCAGTATCTCATTACTGAAGCCTCTTTTCTTTACATAGTTCAACCTCCATTGATTAGGATTAGTAAATGTTTTTATGTATTTGTCCATCATTTACAATCCTTTGTCAAAAGTAGTTTAAATCGAACTATCATTTTGATGCAAAAAAGTGTCGTAACTGTCATTTTGAGTCAAAAAGAAGAGTGTCATAAAGTCTTCCTCCTCTAGATAGTCGATTGTACTTTTTTCATTGTATTTGATTTGAATTGTTAATATTTGAAGTGTCGAAAGCAGTTTTCTATTCGAAATCGAAAAGTGTTGTTTTAGTCTTCCTTTCATTTTGAAAAGAAATCATGGAAATGTCGCTTTGAAGAAAATAGTTCAGATCTGTACTTAGTTTTCCTTTTTTGCATTCTTCGCATCAAAGGGAACAAAAAACAAATACATGCATTTGCATTTGCATTTAGATTGTGTGCGAAAAATGATTTAGGAAAAGTGCATTTAGTGTGTGCTCTTTGCTCTCTGTTTGAAAGAATCGTAATCTTCTTTCCTTAGTAGCTAGGATTTTCATTGCTAAAAAGTAAACAACGAATGTTTATCATTTTAGATTGCATATTTAGGAATTTTACATCTACATCACATAGTGAACCTTGAAAGGCAAACTTCTAAGCAAGATCAACTCTAAAATAAATTTCAATGAACTTAACAACACTTTGGAACCTAACCCAACACATCTAGAGGTCTAGGCTAGAGACATGTTCTGGCATCATAAAATCTAGTAACTATCGTTTTGATCAAAGGTTGGGTGATTCCTCCTCTTTGATACGACAAGTGCTAGCACAGACTTGTGCTCCCCGTACCGTCGAGTATATATTGGGAGACCACAATAGGCTTACATCCTTTATCCATAGGAAGCTGTGTCTGCCGCCCTATCGATCGCAATGCACTGAACATAGCATTTGGGAAGATTGACTGCCATACATAAGTCCTTGGCAATTTCTCTTTTATTTACCACCAAGGTGTATATTGCAGTTTTGTGATTGGTTTGGTAATCCCTCTGTCTAGATTTCCAGAGTAGTCACTTTCATTCTTTTTCGACTCCTTAAAAGAAAAGGTCCATCTGAGTACTTGTCACTTCAGGCTCATTAAAAATCGAAGGGGACTAGAGTCATCTTTAGCTTTTTATTGACTCTTAAAAATTGAAAAAGCAAAGTTGTGTCAAAGCGTCATTAAAATTTATGTAATTCGGAATAACATTTTCCCCTCTGTAATTTTGAGTTGATCAAGTAATCCGCAATCGTGGAAGAAAGTCAATCAAAACCCTGTCTTTTGCGGAGATTAGCAGGTCAACCGTCTTTGACTTTGGAAACGAAACCATTCCGAGCAAAATGGTCTCATTTAACTGAGTCCACTTCTTTTGGTTTATTTGAAACTTGTGTTTCAACATCATCAGAGACTACAGTTACTCTGATAATTTCTGGTACATCTGCCTTTACAGAAGAAGTTCCGCAGTTACAAGAGGACATTAGAACTGATCCTAGTGTAACGGTAGACACTTCTATACCTGAAACAACTCCATCTAGGGCTGATCCAGAACCTGAAGTTCACTTACCTGAACATCTGGGAGTTGAGTTCTAGAATTCAGGAGGTGTCACCCCTCCAGTATCTGTCACTGCAGAAACTATACCTTCTTTGGCTCCGGAAATATTTTACGGACCTGACGATCTACCTCTTCCACCTGGACTGATTTCTATAGAAGAGATTGTAGAGGATCTTCCATCCAGTACCCCATTGCATTTTGGAACTAGGATCCACTTATATCCTTCTACTACTGAAGTCTTTTAATCATCCTTCATCGGAAGTTCCTGTCAAATTGCTAGGAAATCTTTTGGATAGACTAAATATGTATGAGCAACCATCAACATCTAGGACTGTGTCGTTTGATACAACAACAATAGAACTTCCTGCTGCTATTCCTACGATGTTTGCTGGAATACCATTTGTCCCAACTAGTTATCAATCACTAGATGGAGTCCACCCAGGGACTGTTCCGATGACATGGTCTGTTCCTATTTGTTCATCCAGGATCCTATCTGGCATTTCTTATGTTGAAACTCAGCAAATTGATCTTGCATGCTAGTTTCAATTTGGGTAGCCCAGTCTTCAAGGACCGGTATATCCTTTGAACACTGGATTGCAGCCATATGGAGGGCAATATGCTTTTTCATTGTTCCCTCCTGGAGAACAACCATATGAGAGTTCACAACAAAATTCAGGTCAAACTGGAATTAGATCCAGTGGTTGGGTACGAATACTGCCTCAACAGCCAAGGATTGTATATTCAATGCAACTAGCCCAACCTATGTCGAATATTCCCACTACACCTGCTATTGTGACTGTGTTGCAAGTATAAGCACGACCTGTTGTGTGTCAACCTCAACTCTTGCAGGTTACAATACAACAGCCTCTTGTCTCCACAACTCAATCACAACCTCAGATTAGTGCTTCCTTAACTGGAACAACTCAGACTCAAATGAGTACAATCACTCTGCATCTTGGTCAATCATCCAGTATTGGGCAGCAGCAAATGGTCCAACAACCATGGCTGGTACAATATCAACAACCGCAATTCCAAGAAGCTTACCGAGGACCTGAGCAACAAGGTTTTGTAGGTAATGGGCAACCACATTTTCAAAACAGTAATCAACAACCATACTATAATGGTTATGCCCATCAACCTTATCAAAGTTATCAACATTAGATACATTATGCTGGTATGCAAAGACCTACTGCTCAGGCGATCCCATCTTGTCCTGGGTATGCTTCGCCAAACCTAAATCAACAATTGCCTTTTGCACAAACTCTAGAATTACCAGATTTGAACCGACTGATAAATGATCCAATTGCTTACACCCCTTGGTGGCCAGCGATTCCTCATAAACTTCCCTATGATATTCCTAAATTCAATGGAAATCCAGGTAAAGATCCATCGAATCATGTAATGACTTTTCATTTGTGGTGCTCATCTAACACCCTAAATGATGATTCGATTAGGCTTCACCTTTTTCAGTGAACCCTAATTGGTCCAACAACAAAATGGTATATTGAATTTCCGAGATCTTCATTTGATAACTTCAGCACCCTTGCCACTACTTTTCTAACCCACTTTCAATTACCCATAAGGTACGAAATGGGAATAGAACTCCTTACCAACTTTAAACAGACAACAACCACTCACATATCTGATCATATTCATGAGTGGCAACGTCGTTGTTGAATGATAAAGACGTATGTTCCTGATCAGCTTCTAGCTGAGTGGTTTATTAAGTCATTATTGCCTCCTATTACAGAGGATGTGGTGAAGGGAGGAGTTGTCACTGAATAGCAAGTAATTTCTTGTGCTCAATATTTAGACTTGATCTATACTTAGTCTGGCACGCTCTACGACAAAATTCCTGACGCTCCTGGACCAGAGTTTTTCGTTCCTCCCCCTCCTAAATCAAATAGGGACTCTCACACCGGTGACAGAGTGATCGGTACCTCAAGCACACAAACTTCAAAGGCTCCATCTGGTAAAGCCCTTGTAGACTATAGTCAAAAAGCAAATGATAAACCTCTTGCCTCAGAGATTAATGTCGTGTCATTTGAAAAGGGCAAGAATCCAAAGCAACCAGGGTGCAAGAAGAAGGGGAAAGACAAAAAGAAGAAGCAGGAAGATTATACTCCTGAGAAATCTTCTGGAAACCTTGATGGGCAAAAGAAACCTCCTCCTCATTTTCCATTTTTGATATGTAACGAGGAGCATTATACGAGAGATTGTCCAAACCGAGTTGAGATTGCAAAGTTTTTAAAGACTTCAAGTACCTCAACGGTATTGACTAATCCATTTCTAAATCCAGAAACTAATATGGTTGCTATCGATCATGCTTCCCCGTCCCAAGTACTTATGTTATCCATCTCAAAACAGTTAAATTAAGTCGTCGAACAAAAAGGCAACAGATCAACCCAGTAGTTCAACAACAACTTCGCCAGAAGTTGTTCCGCCCATCATTCTTGAATTAACTATAAAGCCACCAATTTAGGGAGTAGTACATAAATCGACATTTAATCCTCATGCCTGAGCAACACAAAATTGTAACAAAGTGGAGGATCTGGCTCAATCGCCATCAGCTATGTCGACACTTGAAGTACTCTAAAATTGCCTCTCCCAAAAACAGGCTTTGTTATCAGCAATAGGTGGGATTGACCCAATGGATTCCAAACTTGTGGCCTTTAACCATAAAGGGTACGAACCTCAGTTACCAGCCCAACTCGCTTTCCTTATACAGGTAAAAGCCCTCAACAAAACTATTCATTGAACAATCATTGATGAGGGGGCATCTACCTGTATTATGTTAATGAGTTGCTGGAAAACCTTAGGCTCACCACCCTTGTCACGATCATCAATGACATTAAAAGCGTTCGATATAAGAACATACACGCTGTATGGGATTTTAAGTAACTTGCAAGTCGGCCTGGGGGGGCAAGACAGTAGAAATTGAAGTTGAGGTCATCGATGGAAACCTCGACTAAAATATCTTACTGGGAGCCATGGATTTATGCTATGGCTGTAGTTTTGTCAACATATTTTAGAAAGATTGCATTTCCCTTCCAGGGTGGAATTGCAATTGTTGACCAACTAACATTTTTCCCCAATAGTTCACAAGCTACTGGAAGCATTCTACTGATCCATGGAAGCTCTCAATCACTTCAAAATGTCGGAGTAGGTCTCCTAAAATACCCTTCCTTAATGGGTACTTTTGCCCTCCTGCCTCCAAGTAATCTGGTGGAAGTGGCCATAGTGGAAACCTGTCATATGATATCTTCTACATCGTCAAAGATTAAGAAGAATTCTGATCATTTTGATAGTGTGGATCATCGCCAGGTGTTTCCCCCAAGCCCTATAGAACCTTTGTAGCAATCAATTTTTTGGGCCTGGGCAGTGAACCCAAATCAACACTCAACGAGTGTTTGGATAGACAGATATCTAGAATATGGCACCTCTTCTAATCCTTGGTCTCATATACATTCTACAGACGAAGGAATCATTCAATCAATGATGATAGGAGAGGCACCATGGGAGGATTACCACCATCGTTCCCACCTTCAAGATAACAACGAAGGTTATTCCAATGACCTTAATCATCCTTCAGTATTCGATTTTCTGTCAAACACTATAAATACAGTGGATTTAGAGCGAAATCTATCCAATATTGAGGAAACTATAGCCATTAATATCTCGACCAAACCTAATGTTGTAAAGAATATTCATGTTGGCAAAACTTGTTCTCCTTCAGAACTGGAAATATACTGCGCTCTCTTTTGCAAATTCAGAGATGTCTTTGCATGGTCATATGAAGAAATGCTAGGCATTGACTCGAGCATCGTTGAACATGAAATCAAGATGTATCCAGATGTCAAACCAGTACGACAACAACTTCGACCGGTTCACCCAAAGAAAGTCGCTGCCATTAAGGAAGAAGTTGAAAAACTTTTACATGCTGGTTTCATTTACCCTGTTCCTCTCACTGATTGGGTATCAAATATTGTTCCTGTGATGAAAAAGCAAGGAACGATTAGAATGTGCATCAATTATAGGGATGTAAATCAAGCGTGTCCCATAGGACCAGTCGAAGACTGCATTCATATGTCCGTGGGGCACATTCGCATACCATAAACTACCTTTCGGTTTGAAGAACGCAGGGGAAACTTTTCAAAGGGCAATGAGCTATGCCTTCCATGACATCAAGCACATTGTTCAACGATATCTCGACGATCTACTATCTCATTCGCGAAAGCGGAATGATCATCCACAGCATTTGAGAGCCATATTTCTACGTTGCTGACACTACAAGATACGACTCAATTTGCACAAGTGTGTGTTTTGTGTTGGTTCCGGTTGATTACTTGGTTTCATAGTTTCTAAGGACGAAATTCAATGAGTGGTCCTGTTAGCCAACCTCTTTGCACCACCATGTTTTGAGAAGTTCCAAGATTACCTAGAATTGGTTCCAAGATTACTCGGAACCCGTTTGCTACCCTAAACACGACTCGTTCCTCAAAAAAGGAGTCTACTTTAAACTCTTTTCAGACTCGCTAAATATGAAAATATTGTCGAGCAATTGGCCTCTCCAGCTCACTAAAGTGATTGGAAATGCCATCCCTCATGTATTTTAATCTTTTTGGACCTGAGAGATTATCCCACAAAAAATATCGAGCGCTTGTCTTTTTCGGCTCGCTAAAGTGATCCGAAAAGTCATCCCTTTTGTATTATGTTAATCTTTTTCGGACACAAGGGATTATGTTACGAAAAAGAACTGCTGGAGTTTCCTTTTCGTCCCTTTTCAAACTCTCTAAACATGAAAAGGACCGAGTTATCCTTGTTGTTAAACTCATTAAAACAATAGCAACAAACTTGTCCATATAGACAAGAACGAGTTTCACTATCGCTAGACTCGCTAAAACATAGTGATAGGTTTGCCCGAAGGGAAAATTATAGAACAAGCATATGTTATCCTCCTCAAGCTTGACAAAAATGAAGAGGTACTGGTCAACTATGACTGGGGAAAAAGGGAAGAAAACTTGAAGAATTTTATTGGTAGCAGGTCGCTCTTGAACATGACACTTTCACTCTGTCACCATGAGTGAGTTAGGTTGGGTTATTCCGTTCACCGGTCATATCACCATTGGTCCTCCATACCATCCATCTTTTGGGGTTAACGCTACCAATCCATCTCAGTGTCACCGATATGTTCAAGAGAAGTCATTCAAAGACTTCACCACCCAACTAATGCCTCATCCACTGCAATACCTTCACCCTCCATTTTTCATGACCGCCATTCCTGAACCTTGTATCATTAGATCATTTTCACCTCCAGAAAATAATTTGCTTCGTTTCGTGTCGTAGATGTGGGATACATTAAGGCCCACCTACGATGGGTCACTTCTTGTCGACATTAGCTCATTATCCAAGAAGTTGACTTAGAAACAACCCTTTTAGTACTTTGAAGTTTGCATGCCTCAATGGCAAGTTTCTCACTTCTGGCGACACGTTTACATCAATGGCCTTCGACCGAAAGATTTTACATGGTGTTCGACATCGGATCATATATTCAAACCACGTGAATTGTGCTGTAGTACCTTGAGGGTAATTATCATCATCGACGATTCCTCTCGTGCCTGTTAACAACTCACATCATTGGCTGGTAATGAGGTGATGTCTTTCCACGTTCGACTTCAGGACATCTTTTCATATGGATCGACTTGTACATCGGGCGAAGATTGAACAAGTTTGAAGACCACGGATCTAGTTTCATCCATCCAAGCTGCGATATATTCAGGAATATAAAGACATCAAATGTACACAGAAGCTGCACAAATGATCATCCAAGCTAAGGGATGATGACTCTACATACAAAGAATCACCAGTCTGTAACAACAGATGATTATCTGTCCTATGTACATCAAAGTGAATTTATAAAGTTGAGCATGGGAATGCCCACCTCAGCTAGATCATGAGAATAATATGATGATGATGTATTGTATTGTATCTTATACCGGTCACGTTCCAGTTCGAATACCTCGGATCCTCATGATAAAGCATTTCACCCAACATCAAAAGATTTACGACCTCATGCTTTAGGGGGCAACTGTTATAGACATATTTTGGCACTTCAACCCCAATCATATATGTCAATAAACCAAGGGCTATTTAACCCCTAAAAGTGTTGTTTCATACCCTAAAGGATCATGGCCAACTGATTACATCATTTCTTAGAAGTTCCACGTGAAAAACCACTCAGAACTAGCCAAAACTAGACCATATTGATTGCCCCACTGTCAAGGTGCGATGCATACTGATTGCTACACTAGCCAGGTGTGATGCATACTGAAGAGGCTTTCTATAGGGTGCGATGAGCAAGAATGGACAAATGGCTGAGACAATTTTCTAAGTGGATGCTCATGGAATCTTCTAGAAACTTCTCTTATGACACTTGCCTCTCTGAATTTGCCCAGGGATGAGTAAGAGATCAATGAAATCTCCAAGTGGCACCAAGAACTACAAGTGGAATGACACTAATCAAAACCCAGAGATGACTCACACCTTTGCAAACATCTATAAATGGATCCCTCATATGAGAGATCTAGAGGCTAGAATTTTGTAATTTGTAAAGAAGTGTTGTTAGTTGTCTTTGAGAAGAAGCATTGTATTGTTGGGTGATCTTGCTTTTCATGAGGTGAAGAGGGCTTTGATGCTGGGAGGATGATGCTGGATCAGACAGCTGGGTTTTAATTCTCCCTTCTACTTTAATAAAGTTCTTTGAAATTTCCTCCATACAATCGTGTACTTGTGAATCTTGTTATTTGTGAATGAAATTGTAAGTTCAATGTATTTCTGATCTTACATTGTTTATGATATTATAGATTGAGATGCTTTGGTGGTGTTTTGTTACTTTGTTTCTATAGGTATTCTCTAAGCAGGACAAGTAGGAGAGGAGTTGCAGGCTCTATCAAGGGGGAGAGAAATCAAGAAAGGAATCAAGCGGAAGATCCAGGTTGGTCCCTTTGCTTCTCTCTTATCTATCATACATAGAGGAAATCACAAATTGCTTTGATTTTTTGTTTCTAAGATAGCTACCAATCTTAGTGGGACTATCAGATTGAAAAGACAGTAGTTTTCCTGGAAACACTCATCTATCAGATCTATGTTGGCACTATCAGCACAGATGGGTTGGAAGATCCATGAGATGGATGTGAAGACTGCATTCCTCAATGGCCAGATTGAGGAAGAGGTGTACATAAAGCAGCCAGAAGGTTTTGAGACCTTCGATCGTGAGTCGCATTTGTGCCAACTCAAGACATCATTGTACGGGCTAAATCAAACACCTCGTACTTGGTAAACCAGGATAGGCAACTACTTCACTGGGTTGGGCTTCACAAAGAGTGAAGTGGATGCGAACCTGTACGACATCATGGTGAAAGGTAAGCTGTTGATCAGCATACTTTATGTTGATGATCTCATATTGACTGGTGATGATCATTTGATCATGTCTTGCAAGGAGGAGCTTGCAAGAGAATTCAAGATGAAAGACATGGGTCTCATGCATTACTTCCTTGGCATGGACATGCGACAGAAGGATGGGGAGTTGTTTGTGCCTCATGGAAAGTATGCCAATGAGATACTTAGGAGATTCCACATGGAGAAGTGCAAGCCCATGCTGACTCATCTAGCAGGTAATTGGAGGAAGGAGGTTGCTACTTCAAGAGAAGTGGTAGAGGCTACTGTGTATAGGTAGCTTGTGGGTTCACTGACCAGATTTGTGCTATGCAGTGAACGAATTGAGTCAAGCGATGGTTCAACCTACCAAGATGTTTTGGAAAGCAGAAAAGCATGTATTGAGATACATCAGAGGCACATCTCAATATGGATTATGGTACAAACAAACAGAGGAGCAAGATGCTAACATTTTGACAAAGGCATTGTCAAAGTGTAAATTCGAGTTCCATAGAGATAGGATCGGGGTGGAAGATAATCCCTTTCTTGTTGAGAGGGAGTGTTGAAATATGGCAACAATAATATTCCAATTTATTTTTTCCTTGGATTAAATTGTGAATTAAAATCGAATTTAGTCTTAACAACTACTTGGAAATAATTAATTAATTAATTTTAAATTAATTAGTTGGAGAAATTCAAGTTAGAAGTCTTTCTGATGTCATGCAAGAGTTATCCCTTAAATTAAGGAGATAAGATTGAGTTATACTTAAGTTGTAATTCGTTAACTCAGTTTACTGAGTTAAGTCTAGTTAAATTAGTTCCAAATTGTTTGAGGAACTAATAGTGAGTTAACAGTGAGTTGATGCATTAATGCACTCAACTAGTGCTACTCCAGCTAATTGAAGATTCCCTTATAAGAAACTCATGCATGTCTATTTTGAGAAATATCTAGTTGAGATTAATGTTCAAGGACAGTGTACTATCAGTTGCATGTGTTTTCTCATGGAGAAAACTCATGCATGCAGTCAAGGATTCATCCTTGAGGATTGCGTAGTTTTGAAGGCTTGGTTTTCAACTTGGTAATGGGCTAATCATCCACAAGGAACAACACAAGGAAATAAGAGCTTGGAGGGCAGAGAGGAAGGCTGGAGAGAAGCCAAGGTTGCCTTTGAGAATCTGTGAGGATTGTACTGAGAGCGAGCTAGCTATGAGAGCTAAGGCTTTGTATAATTCCTATGTATTTCCACCATGTATGATAATACAATAGTGTGGGTTTTTATCTGAGACTTTCCCCAAAGTATTTTCATGTGTATTGTGCCATTGATTCTTCTTCTTCTGGTTATATTTTTCATCTCAATCTTTAAGCTTCCACAAATTGATAGTAGAAGTAGGTTATAGTATTTTGCTTTGATTTATATTGCATTATCGAGTTAACCTATCACAAATTTTCTACATCCAGGAAAGAAGACAGGTGCGCGGTATATCATCACCACAACGAAGTATTTGACCAGATGGGCAGAGGCATAGCTCGTGAAGGACTGTATAGGGGAAAAAGTAGCGAAGTTCCTCTTTGAATACGTGCTGACTAGGTTTGATTTCCCAAAGATTTTGATGAGCGATCGTGGTACACATTTACTTAATGAAATGATTAGCACGCTAATAGAGCAATTCCAAGTTTATCATCAAAAGAGCACACCATATCACCTGCAAGCTAATGTGATGGTTGAAGCATTTAATAAGATTTTGGACAAGGCACTAACGAAGGTTTGTAATGCACAAAGGAATGATTGGGACGTGTGTGTACCCGCGGTGCTATGGGCTTATAGAACTACTCATAAGGGACTGACTGGACATACACCCTTCAGGCTGGTTTATGGCATAGAAGCTATGATGCCAATGGAGTATATTGTACCTATTCTACGCATAGTGACGTTCATAGGAATGGTAGATCGCAGAGCCTTGGAAGAAAGGCTCGCGCAGCTGACAGATCTTGAAGAAGATAGGTTTTTGGCTGGATTCCATCAGTAAGTTCAGAAGGCGCATGAAAAAGCATGGCACGATTGACACATCAAACTGTGCACCTTCACGGTAAATGATTTCGTTTTATTTTATGACAACAAGTTTGATAAATTTCTAGGAAAATTTCAGATGCATTGGCTGGGGCCATATGTCATCAAAGAAATTACCGATGGTGGAGTAGTTCAACTGGTGAAATTGAGTGGAGATCCATTTCCTAGAAAGGTAAATGGCAGCCGATTGAAGCCATACACCGGGGATCCAACCAGATGACTATATGATGGAAGCATAGTATTAGCGCTCCAGGTAGTTGAAAGGAGGCGCGGGACTATAAACTACACTGCCTGGGTTGTAGAGCTGCATGACTGGGGGACTACGCGAGATGGAAGGATGTCACAGCATCAGCAGAAGCGCGAATGGAGATGCACTGTAGGAGGAGAGACGGCACAGGGTAGTGAGAAAGTGACCATTACGATCACTGTTCATGATTTGACAGTGAGAAAATGGATAAGTGGAGTGGGGGGGGTGGCATTTAAGGTGGAATTTAAATGCGAGATATTTGAAAATCTGCTACCAATCTAGCATTTATGAATGGATTTTGGGGGGAATGTTCGGATTTGAATTTAAATTTTCCTATAAATTATAGATGGCCGCCCAACAAAAAACACTTTGCATTCTAAGAGTTGAGGTGTCGAGCTATTAGTTGCGCATGAACCCTGCAAGTTTTGAGGCTTTGGTGGCCAATTCAGTGTTTGACAGGTTGCCTAAGGAAACCCAGGAGCTCCTTAATAGCTTGATGTCGTCTCCCGTGGAACATACAAGTGCTAGAGGATTGATGGCCTCTGAAGGAGCTTCCCATGAGGTCGTAAGTGTGGAGATGCTTGCTATAGTGCCAAAATCATTGAGGTCACCTAGTCCGAAGCCTATGCAGACAAGAGAGGCTTCTAAGATGAAGGAGTAAAAATAGAAAGTGACATAGCCGGTGTGCGAGTCACAAAGGAAGCACCAGAAGAAAGAGAAGCCCACCGCGTAGGAGAAAGGCAAGGTGGTAAACCTAGAATCCGATGAGGGCACTGGAGCAACTAGTATGGGCACAAAGGACATTGACATTGAGGGTATAGACCCTATCTCAAAGCTACAAGAATAGTTATCAAATAGTTGTTGTTCCTGGTGTTTCAACTTTGAGTGCATAGAAAAAGATTGTAGGGCATATCACAAAGACATATTTAATGGTCCCTATCAATCTTCGAGAAGCAATTTTGCAAGAAGTCATGAATTCTTATTCATGAACAACATAGAGTGCTTCAAGTGTCATAACATTGTACATATGACACGTGATTACAACTTGACTTGGGCCCCTACATAAGATAGAACTATGCCAGAAAAGAAAGTTACATAAGTATCGATAAAGAAACAAATTGAATCCAGAAGTCCCTTGAACTCTCCAACCAACAACACATGTTGTTCACTTGATATTCGACAATCTAAGCATTTGATGGGGAGACTTTGCCAAAAGGAAGATCATGCATACAATTAGGGGGATTTTATGATGATTAAGCATTCTTGTAGAAGCTAGTAATGGATGGATCCTATGAGAACCTTGATGAGTGACACTTGAACAATCATTAGTTGATAGATTATCTCTCGGGAATAGCTCCATTGAAGAACACGATATCTTATCTATTTGATGGATTTTTGTTAAGATGTCTTCCACTTGATCACTAAGCAGGTAATATTTCATGAGCTAGAGGAGATCATATAGACAAGGGGAGTTGGTTCATCACATGAATGAATGTAAGCACATCTATCATGGACCACATTGCCAGAAATAAGAGCACCATGACAGGGGGAGTAACATACCTATGGAGAACTACTATTCAAGGAGAAAATAAGTAGCTCAATACGGGGAGTTCTTGGACACCCCATTTTCCATTGATGTCAAAAGGGGAGATAATATTTGAAAGGGAAAGAATATTTCCATCAATGACAAAGGGGGAGATTGTTAATCTAGGTTGTCATTGATGACAATAGTTAATCGTTGATATAGCAATGACTGGATATTAAATATTATTGAAGATGCCAAAAGAGGGCTACACTTGGAAGATTTCCTATATGACATAAACATGATGAAATTCCCTACCTCCAATGGTTAGTTGATGATGACATGAAAAGCCTCCAATAATGTTGAAGAAGAGAAGGTGATGAAGAAGGCAATCAAGGACATGATGGTGTCCCTACATTGAATAAGTGTCAACGATACACCATGATGAATGACAAAACTTGGTGAAGACAAGATGATCACCTTGATGACTATACTTGATGAAGGACATGTCCTTACCTCACCTTGATGACCACACTTATCCTAATGATGAAAGATTCCCTTGATGACATGAAGCCCATCCATGAAGAATTTCCATTGTCCTCTATTTTTCATGCACCATCTATTGGCCAGCCACATAAAAAAAATTTCTAACTCTTTTAGAGATAGCATCTGAAAATGATACCTATTCCATATTTTAGAGCATATCTTTAGCTTTCTATTGAGCTATCACATGCCTCGAAACTCCAAATATTCTAAGAGATATGGCTTTTTAAAAATAAGGAAATTAATCTGATCACTAAGCCGATCTAAGCTCTTTTTCATGTCGGCCTACACTTAAGGGACATGACTATTTGTTGGTGGTCAAATTTATATATATAAGCACTTAATCCAATAAATTTTGGATCGTCCTCTATAACAATTAAATTACAGAGTTCGGTTAAGAGAAAAGGTTGTTCATACCTCATGAACATGATAATATCAAGCTAAGGAGATTGTTCCAGCTCGGTGCCTTTACCCTCAAAATCTTTGGATTGGTTCTTGTGCATTTCCGTGGTGTTAATTTGGGGTGTGCAGAGGATAAATCATTCAGACCTATTGCCTCTAAATCTTTGGACCTATTATACAGATGAAATTTTGACCTATGGTATTGTTTTTCTAGATCTGTGGTGAACATTGACCAATGTTAAGGTACAAGGCAAGTGCAGAATGTGGTAAAATTTCTATTGAGGCATATTTATATTGTATCTTGAAGGATTTGGTTTGGACCTATAGTAGACTTGTCTCAGTACTGTGGCAGACCTCTCTTAGTGGTGTAGCAGGCTTCTCTTGGTACTATGGCAGACCTCTCACAGTGGTGTAGTGTGGTGCAAAGATTGTCATTGCTGAAGCCTTGTTACAACATGGTGCATTGGATAATGGTGTAGTGTGGTGCAAGGATTGTCATTGCTGAATTATTGATGCAACATTGTGTGTTGGACATTGGTGTAGTGTGGTGCATGGCTTTTCATTGTTGAAGTATTGGTGCAGAATGGTGCATTGGGTTGTGTGATATTTTGAACAATGGTCTGATGTAGTGAAGAATTATTGCTCATAGGAAGATTGGAGTTTGGGTTTGAAGTTTATATACCTATGAAAAGAACAATCACCTAGAACCTGTGATGTGTGGATGAGTAAGACTTGACAAAGCCTTCTAAACATCTTTGGAGACATGATGTTGTGCTGATGTCATCACAAAGTAAACTTGGAGGATTTGATTGGGTACCATGAAAAACAGTGGTGACAACTTCTATATGACAAGGTTTTCATTGATGATGTAAAGTGGAAGATTACAGTGAAGCTAAAGATTGACATGGCTTGGCGAAGAATATTTTGGGAGCAGTGAATTACTACCAAACATATCTTGATGAAGTATTGCAGTGGGTTGGAGCCTCGAAAAGACAAGGTTGGTGCCTTGGAGGATATGGTTGGAGCCCTAGAGGATCAGTGTCCTCAAGAAACAAGGTCAGAGCCTGTATCAGAGAAGGGTTGGTGCCTTGAGAAGATAGGGTTGGTGCCCTAGAGGTCAGAGCCCCACAAAAGTCCAAGTAGGTGCTTGTAAACATGTTGGAGCCTGGGTGATTGAAGATTAGTGTCTTCATCTAGGTTTGGAGCCCTATATACATTGTACTTGATTTATTTAAGAAATTAATAAAAGCATTTATTCTTATTGTTCATTTTGTGTTCTAAATATAAGTGATCTAATTGGTAAAAATCACAATTAAAAAAAATACTGATTCTCCCCCCTCTCCATATTTACAACAATTGGTATCAGAGCCAGTACCTTCCCTCAAAGCCTAAAAACTTGAAGGTTGATCATTAGAACAAAAATGGCAAAGCCAAGAAAGAAAGTATACAATTCTCCTAATGTTATGAAACTAGCTCAAGAAAAAGATAGAAAAGATAGATCAACGCCTTAAAATTCAGCCTCTTCGAGGGGGAAACCTCCTTTACATTACATAAATGAAAAATTCTTGGATGATTCAAATGACAAACCCTCCTTTCTATATAGGAGTCTAAGGGGTCACAATATAACCCCAACCGACCCTACAATAATAATATAAAGCCACCAAAAATAACAATAGAGGGATTCTATGGGGCACAGTAATAACAATATGGGGACAATAGGGGCACAACAATATTAATAAGGGGTACAACTACAATAGTAATGGGGTAATCACTAGTATTATAGAGACCCAATACCTAAAGACTTGTCTCCTTCAACCACTGAAATTTAAGTTAATCAATTTGTGAGGGCTCCATTGTTCAATGGAAACTTTCATATATGGGAGGCAAGAATGAGGAATTTATTAAAGACTCAAGGCATTAAAGTGTGGAAATTGGTGATTGTTGATAGCATGATGGATGGAGAATCCAAGGAACATAATACAAGAGCAATGAAAGAAATCTTGAATGAGCTACTTGATTCTATGAAGACCAATTTTGAAAAATGTTCGTAAGCAAAAGGCATATGGGATAAACTTCATGATCTTCACTCAAAAGGAGTGTTGATAATGATCTCTAGTTAAGAAGATGATGAAAAGCAAGAAAGAAATCTAGAACCCATCAAGGAAGGTGAAAATAAGAATGATGACATCAATGCTAAAGAAGACCTATAAGATGAAGGAAATGAAAAATATTTTGAAGAAGATATCCTCACTAAAACTTATGGCTTCCATGGAAGAGATTAATAATTTGAAAAAGGAAAATGAGGAACTTAAGAAGAAAGCACGAGTTGGTGACCAGGACAAGATAAGGAAGGAAGTTGACCTTGTCCAGCTTCAAGTACATGAAAGAGATGAGGAGCTCGCTAAGATCAAGGAGGAATTTCATCAAAACAAAAGAAAGCATCATGAAGAAGTAAAATCTTTGACAAATCATTTGATAAGGAAAAGAAACTGGAATATACCTTGTCAAGTCAATTTGAACAAAGGGACAAGAGCTTGAACAAACTTGAAGCAGAGATTGGTCAATAGAAGGAAGAGGTCTCCTCCCTTAGATCTCAACTAGAAGAAGCAGGGAAACAAACACAAGGAGTTGAGAAGGTGATGGAAGCTTTGGCATTCATAGAAGGACAATGCGATGAAGCAGAAAAGGATAGAAACACCATGACATGCCAACTAGAAGAAAATAATGATGACATCACCAAGTTAAGATCATAAATCACTTCTATTAAGGCTCAATCATGTGAAGAAACCAAGATGAAGGAAGAAATGGAGATCATTCTATCAAAGAAGGATGAAGAATGCAAGAAAATGAAGGAAGAAATTGTCTTTCTTAAAAACGAAGTTGACTTGTTGAATAAGAACTTGAAAAGTTCTCAAACCCTAGATGACATCCTAAGTCATCAAAGGTCTCCCCTTGATAAATCAGGTCTTGGCTATGCAGGTGAATCCTCAAGAAATAGATAATGCTTCAAACAAAAAGGATGTGAGAAATCCTAGAAGAAATGTTGATGCCCCAGCAAAGGCAAGAGTCAAACTAAAATTGGAAGGAATGCTACTCCAATAAGAAACAAAGATGGTGTCAAGGATGCAAGAAGCAATGGTTATCATCAAAGGATCCCAAGGAAAAAAGACTTCGGAAGTACATCGAGGAAACCTTCTTCTCCCAGGTACCAAAGTATATTTCTTGGTTATTGCTATTCTTGTACAAACTTTGGGCACATGGCAAAAGATTGTAGGGCATATCACAAAGACATATTTAATGGTCACCTTCAATCTTCGAGAAGCAAGTTTTCAAGAAGTCATGAATTCTTATTCATGAACAACATAGAGTGCTTCAATTGTCATAACATTGGACATATGGCACATGATTGTAACTTGCTTGTCCCCCTACACAAGCTAGAACTATGCCATAAAAGAAATTTACACAAGTATGGAGAAAGAAACAAATTGAATCCAAAAGTCCCTTGAACTCTGCAACCAACAACACATGTTGTTTAACTGATCTTCGACAATCTAAGCATTTGACTGGGAGACTCTACCAAAAGGAAGATCATGCTAAACAATTAAGGGGAGTTTATGATGATTAAGCATTCTTGTAGAAGCTAGTCATGGATGGATTCTATGAGAACCTTGATGAGTCACATTTGAACAATCATCTGTTGATAGATTATCTCTCGGGAATAGATCCATTAAAGAACTTGATCTCTTATCTATCTGATGGATTATTGTTAAGATGTATTCCACTTGATCAATAAGCAGGTAATCTTTCATGAGCTAGAGGAGGTTGTATAAATAGGGGGAGTTGGTTAATCACATGAATGAATGTAAGCACATCTATCAAGGACCACATTGCAAGAAAGAAGAGCACCATGATAGGGGAAGTAACATACCTATGAAGAACTACTATTCATGAAGAAAAGAAGCAACTCGATAGGAGGAGTTTTTGGACACCCCATTTTCCATTGATGTCAAAGGGGGAGATAATATTTTAAAGGGAAAGAATATTTCCATCAATGACAAAGGGGGAGATTGTTAATCTAGGTTGTCATTGATGACAATAGTTGATTGTTGATAGATGGAAAATATTCTTGAAGATTCCAGAAGAGGACTACACTTGGAATATTTCCTATATGACATAAACATGATGACATTTCCTACCTCCAATGATGATTTGATGATGATATCACAAACCTCCAATGATGTTGAAGGAGACAAGGTGATGAAGAAGGCAATCAAGGACATGATGGTGTCCCTACATTGAAGAAGTGTCAACCATGCACCATGATGAATGACCACACTTGGTGAAGACAAGATGATCACCTTGATGACTATAATTGATGAAGGACATGTCCTTACCTCACCTCGATGACCACACTTGATGATCCTAAGGATGAAAGATTCCCTTGATGACATGAAGTCCATCCATGTAGAATCTCCACTGTCCTCTATTTTTTTGCACCATTTATTGACCAACCACATAAAAACATATTTCTCACTCTTTATAGGTAGCATCTGAACATGATACCTATGCCATCTTTTAGAACATATTTTTAGCTTTCTAATGAGCTATCAGATACCCCAAAACTCCAAATATTCTAATACTTATGATTTTTAAAGATAAGGAAATTAATTTGGTCATTCAACCGACCTAAGATCTTTTTCATGTAGGCCTGCACTTAAGGGACATGGCTATTCATTGTTGGTCGAATTTGTGCATATATATAAGTACTTATACCAATCAATTTCGGATCATCCTCTACAAAAGGTCAATTACAGAGTTCAATTAAGAGGAAAAGGGTGTTCATACCTCATGAACATGCGAAGATCAAGCTAAGGAGATTGTTCCAGCTCGGTGCCTTTACCCTCAGAATCTTCGGATTGGTTAATGTGCATTTATATGGTGTTAATTAGGCTATGCAGAGGCTAAATCATTTGCACCTGTTCCCTCTAAATCTTTGGACCTATTATAGTGATGAAATTATGACCTGTGGTGTTGTTTTTCTGGATCTGTGGTGAACATTGACTAGGGTTAAAGTACAAGGCAAGTGCGGATTGTGGTAAAGTTTCTCTTGAGGCATATTTTTGTTGTATCTTGAAGGATTTGGTTTGGACTTGTAGTAGACTTCTCTTGGTACTGTGGAAGACCTCTCTTAGTGGTGTAGTAGACTTCTCTCGGTACTGTGGCAGACCTCTCATAGTGGTGTAGTGTGGTGCAAGGATTGTCATCATGGAAGTCTTTGTGAAACATGGTTTTTTGGACAATGGTGTAGTGTGGTGCAAGGATTGTCATTGTGGAAGTCTTGGTGAAACATGGTGCATTTGACAATGGTGTAGTGTGGTGCAAGGATTGCCATTGCTGAAGTCTTGGTGCAACATGGTGCATTGGTGTTATACAGGAATAGTGTCCACACAGATGCTTCTATTCCCACTAAGATGGGTGGCTATCTTAGAAACAAACAATCAAAGTCTACTATTGATTCCTTTTATGAAAATAGATGAGAGGAGAACCAAGAGGGCCAACCTGAGTCTTGCGCTCGATTTCCTCTCCTTCTTGATAGAGTTTTTGCCGCTTCTTCTTTGTC
>APFE030769300.1:76248-89106 GCA_000404065.3 Pinus taeda | reverse complement strand
AGGAGAGATCACTATCCTCCCTTGTTTCCATATTGGGAGTGGGTGAGCTTGTCAAAGTAGAGGAAATCTCTTGTTGGACCCTGGGAGGAGCTTGCACAACACCAAGGCTCAGGTTGTAATGGTTCCTTTTTTGTTTCCTTAATACAATAAGTCCATTCTTCTCAATGATTTGTTGTTAATGAATTATTTCATGTACTCCTTGGTCTATGTGATGAATATGCTTTGTTTTATGATGAATATTCAGGTGTTATGTAATCGTTTGCTTTGTTAGTGTATGCAGGTCTTAAAATGAAGGAGGAGCTCATCTGGATCAGCAAGGCTAGACTGCTACAACAAGCGTTGGACCTAAGGTAGATCGGAAAACACTTGATCTCTCATAGAATAATGTGTGTTTAGAGAAGGATTTCTCTTGTTTGGTTTGTTTGTCACTAGAGAGTCTTAGACTCCTAGGGAGGTTAGCTTTGTCCGCAAAAATAACTCTTTTCGCATGTCAAGGTGGATCTTCAGTGCATACATACAAGTGATGGGTAGCCTTGGGTGATTGAACAATTTCATGATTGGAAGTGAGATTGACCCCAAGAGAGCAAGGGCCTAACATAACCATTAGCTCAGGCTAAAGTGCATCAACAGTCTTTGGTGTCTCAACTTCATCATCAGGTAGATCATCATAAACTGGTGGCTTCAAAAGATCAACTGTGATAGATTCATGATCGTGATAAAAAAATGGAATCAAATGGATCACGACCGCCACGACTAGAAAAATCAATGAATTGTTCAGCATCCTCATGATTAGATGAATCAAACATAGGGGTATATGAAAAGCATATGAACTCACCCTCTTTGTTTCGGGAAAATACATATGAAGGATCAAGTGGATCTTTAATGAATAGCTTATCCTCTCTGTTGTCGGATGATGGAATAGCATTCGGTGGGTCCTGCGAGTGATCAATAATGGGTGCATCCATGGATAAAGACACACATGTAAAATCATGGATGGTAGGTTCACCAAAGAAGCTAGGAAAGAATAGAGGGGGATCAGATGGAAGGGAGTCATCCTTCATGGAGTGTTAATGTTCGAGCTCCCACTCATACTCTTCATGAACGAAAACGCATGTTGGTTGTGCAGCACCAACTCTGTTAGTGAGTTGTTCCTCATTCACAACAAGTGAAGAGTCCAGAATGGATGAACACAAGACAACATCATCCAGAGGTACACCTAGGTGCAAAGACAGAGGTCGAAGAAAAGAATGCATATGGGAACTCAAAGGACTAACAACCAACTTTGCACGAAAATTGAGTGGAGTGATGTTGGGAGGGTGTGAAGAATGAATAGATGTGTGAACATGATCCTTAGCATCATTGGGTGATGGTGGAACTGTTGAATGAAAGGGACGTAGACAGTCCATTGAGATAGTGCCTACTCCCACATGGGATTGTGCAGTGCCATCAATGAAGAAGGTTGAGCGAGATTTTACATCAAGATTTCTCTTGAGATGGGAAGATTTATTAAGGTAGTACTAGAATTGGTCCCAGAGATAAGTGAACTTCATCTGGCTCTTCGGAGCTTGAAACTGAAGTCATAGAAGTGCTACCAAAAATCAATAACAGATTCGTGCGGGGCCTTCCGTTGCTGTAACAGTTTTTGGTCAAGATGGTCTGGATCAAAATGATGGAACGTGCCTTCAATAAGATCGCAGAAGTGCTCACATGAGTGCACGATGCTAGTAGGTAGGCTGAGAACCCAACGAAATGGGGTTTCACGAAGTGTGAATGCAAGCAGCATATGGACCTGTTTGTTAGTAAACTCATCTTCCTCATAGATCATGGAAAGGAAGTTATGTAAGTTCTGAGGCCAGGCCACTTCACCTTCACCATAATACGTGTGAGTGGGTAAGAGATTGAAAAGATTCCTCGAGATGGAGAAATCTTCACGATTTGAAAAACACCTTGGGGGAAGAAGAATGCAAGACTCCATGGAAGATATGAAAGGGTTCAAAACTAGATGAGAGGACATTTCTTCTCATTAGGCCCTCCTTTTAGCGCTAGAAATGTTGACGGTGTTGGACCCACCAACATGTCAAGGGGATCTCCCCGGTAATAAGTCCCAATTAGACCTTAGACCATTTGGTGTAGGAGTCCCAGCAGTGGGATGTAAGGTAATGCCTTGACCATGATATCGCACAGAGGAAAATAAGATAACTTTGTCAGTAGCAAGGGTGTGACTGATACAGTGAGTCAAGGAATGAGTATGAGAGGTTTCAACACTTCAAAGGGGGAGGAAGGTGAAGGTGACTTCCAGGTTAAAAGGGATCAATCCCAACTCAGCTAGGAAGACACAACACAAAGGACATGCACAACTTCTAGCAGAGCAGTCGACATGGATGCGGCAGTCCCAACATACAAGGTAAGATAACACAAACAACACTCATGGATTAGTCCAAGACGAGTGTGATGGTTGATATAACAAGGTTCAGAGAAAGGTATTTCTGGTGTCCGGCAGAGCAATCGACACGGACAGTGACAACATTAACAACATATGCAACACATTAACAACAAGATTCATATAATTGCATGTGAATTAGTTCATACACAAGTACGTAAGTTAAACAACATATATCATTAAGGCAACAAGAATAGTCCAACTACAAAAAAAACATATGCATGAAAATGTGTTGGCTTTAATTATATAAAGAAGTATAAGTCACAATCATATTATACATCATGTAAACCTACTAGCCCTATCAGTAGAACGTTATAGCCACATCTGCCTACTCCTCCAAAGAGATGTACTAGCTTCGTGCAGTGGAGAAGCCAAGGCACATTACAATATTGTCCAAGCCTTGTTCAAGATAGTCTTAGTAGAAGCTTGGCTGACCAAAAGCCTATGCAATGAGTTATGAGGGACTATTTATAACAAAGGGTGGGGTGACCCTTGACATTCCCCTTTGTGACCGTTCAACTACCCTCATGACTCTTCACCTACTCTATGACTGTTACATTAACTCTTGAGACTTGACTTACACTTGACATGACTCAACATTACAATGCACATGTAGTCATGTGAGACAACATGGATTGAGCAAGCCTTGCAAGGCGTCACTGACACTCAGTCCATTGTGGTGAGACCAACACTTTGACATGCTTGTGGTGGCGAAGCTGGTGAGCTGATGCCAAGCTTTGTCATCTGTGATGGTGTGGATGCACCTCATGGTGACATCTTGCTGAAGTGAACTCTTGCCTCCGTTGCAACCGGTGCATTGGTTCGACCCCTTCATCCAACTCGTCTGTTAACATGCACATGATATTTTTGGGTATGGTTGAACCGACAACACACTAATGCATATTGGTTGCACTGATCTTTAAGTGTGTGTTGGTGGTCATGCGCATCAACTTGCTGAAGTGCATGTTTAGCCCCAGTTGGACTTGCTTCTTGTCTTCGCCTTGGTGAGTGCATTGAATGGGTTAGATTGCATGCAGGTGCTCAATGACATGCATGCTGTTGGATCCTTTACATGCGATCAGCAACACTGCTCACCATGTTTTCTCCGTGTCAGCTGTTGGGATGGAATCTTAACTTGTATTGGCGTAGTATAATACTTGAGTGCATGTTGCGACCACTATTGTTCATGTTCCTGCTGCAACTCATTGGTCTGTCTATGCAGCTTCATGTTCTTCCTGAGTTGTTGATTCAGCACATGCAACTCCTTCTTTGTTCCATCTTCTGCCTTCACATGATCTTGATGTCACACCATCACTTCATAGCCCGAGTCTCCAAATATGTTTTCATTATCAATGGATATGCTTGATCTTGCAACTTCACTCCGCCTCTATGTTGTCAAAAACATTCCTCTTGCATATGCTTCTTTCACTTCATTTGATGTGTTTGCTAAATTCGGTATGCTACCTTCAGCTACTATTCATTATGCTTCTTGCTGTGATGCTTCTACTTGATGTCGTTGTCCACAAACAACTTGATGTCTTCATGAGTAGGTAAGCACATGGACACTTGATTGACTGCATCCCCAAGCATGCTCTGAACGGTGTCTTCATCTCTGCTCTCTTGGAAACCATTGTACCTGTATTGCTGAGAGGCAGATGAACACCTATGATACCTGGAGACATGGCAACACTCATATTAAGAAATCTGTCAGTCAAAAGTAAAAATGAACATGAGAACTGACTTGAAACATACCTGGGTGAATGATCATGAAGGTTGCACAATTTCGGCTAGGAGGTCAGGAGATTGATTGTGAAGATTGCACAAGGGATAGTCTGGGCTACTGGGAGACTTACTAATTGCTGGAACTGTGCAATGCACAGTCCAGTCGTGTAGTTGGCTGCTGGGATTTCACAATGAGCAATCCAGGCTGGGAAGGACTGTTGGCCTAGGGGTAGATTTGCGCAAAGTTTTGGGCCAAGCAGCCACTGACCTCCAGAAATGCACAATTTAGTCCAAGAGGCCAATGTTGTGCTTGAATTCACAAATCTAGAGAGGAAGGTGAGCCTTCCTTCTCCAGATTGCATAATGAAGCCTTGGTGAAGGCATAGATGGGTTAAGGTTGGCCCGATTCGCCGATGGGAAACTGAAAGCAAGTAAGTTGATGACATGCATGGAGGCACTAAGTGATAGTAGAAGTGATAAAAATTTCATGCAAAACATGAATGGAAGATTGAACAATAGATCATCATGCATGTGGGTGAGGCTGTTCACCGGTTGGGCGAATGTCTGTGCAAAATAGTTTGATGCATGCGACAATAGTGAGATAACAACGAAAATTGAAATAGAGCTAGGACAAGTAATAATATATGTACATGACAACAGACATTCGAAGAAATCAAGAAAACAAAACTCATGCAAGCGAAAACCCAAAACGCAATAGAAATGCAGCACAAGGCATGGGAAGCGAGCTTACCCAAAACAACTGAGCTAAATGTGCCGACTTCTCCTAGATGTGATGTGGGATGTCAGATCTATAAAGTTGATATGAGGGATGAGCTCTGCAGTGTCTGGTTGATGAGTTTTGATAACATTGAGGTTGTAACGTGCATTCCACAAATCTAGGGGAAGCGACACTTGGAGGGAGGTTTATGAATTGTTCCTTGCATGTAACCTCCAACTGCTAAACATAGATCACTGAAAGAAGGGATGCCTTTACATGCTGCCTTGGGAGAAGCAGCCTATGCATGTGAGTATGTTTTTCTCAGTCCCAGAGGGAACTAGTCAACTCAGTTGCACATGCAAGAGACTACTTGACTGCTAGAGAAAAATGCGCATTTCTGACTATAAGATGGACTGACTGCTAAAGGGGATTACACAATTTTTGGGCAGAGCAGCTGACTGCTGCCTAGATTTATGCAAATCCTGGGCTAAACAACCTGTTGATGGAAAAAATTGTGCAAATCCTGCGGGGAGGGTTGGCTGTAAAGATTGCACAATCTTGGAGCCCAGCAGGTTATCAGAGGGAATTATGCAATTCCTGGAGGGAAGGTTCGTTTCCCTCTAGAAAATGCTCAAATTTCATTGGGAAGCTGCTAAGCCTGCAGCTGGACCAAGTCCGGATGAGTAGTCTATGAAGGAAAAGAATCAGACTGTGATTGATAGGCTACCTTTGAGCAAGAAAGACACTGAAGCTTGAGGACTTGACAAAGCAAGAGAAGCTGCTGTGAAGGTTGGTAGGGAGGCTCCAAAACAGGCCAAGGAAAAATTTTGGAGGGTGGTTGTAGCCACTACAACACAAACATATCTTGACGAAGTATTGTAGTGGTTGGAACCCAAGAGGTTAGAGCCTCGAAAAGACAAGGTTGGTGCCTTGGAGGATAGGGTTGGAGCCCTAGAGGATCGGTGTCCTAAAGAAACCAGGTTGGATCCTATACCAGAGAAGGGTTGGTGCCCTAGGGGTTGGATCCTCTAAATGAAAGGTTGGTGCCTTGTGAATATAGGGTTGGTGCCCTAGAGGTTGGAGCCTCACAAAAGTCCAAGTTGGTGCTTGTCAACAGGTTGGAGTCTGGGTGATTGAAGATCAATGTCTTCATCTAGGGTTGGAGCCCTATATACATTGTACTTGATTTATTAAATAAATTAATAAAAACATTAATTCTTATTGTTAATTTTTAGTTCTAAATATAAGTGATCTAACTGGTAAAAATCACAATTGAAAAGAAATACTGATTCACCCCCCTTTGAGTATTTCCAACAATTGGTATTAGAGCCAGTGCCTTCCCCCAAAGCCTAACAGCTTGAAGGTTGATCATTATAACACAAATGGCGAAGCCAGGGAAGAAAGTCTCTAATCCTCCTAAAGATGTGTCTCCCTCAACCACTGAAATTAAAGTCAATCAATTTGTGAAGGCTCCATTGTTCAATGGAAGCTTTCATATATAGGAGACAAGGATGAGGAATTTATTAAAAAGGCATTGAAATCTGGAAATTGGTGATTTTGCTGATAGCGTGATGGATGGAGAATCCAAGGGACATAATACAAGAGCAATGAAAGAAATCTTGAATGGGCTACCTGATTCTATGAAGTCCAATTTTGAAAAATGTTTGTCAGCAAAAGGCATATGCGATAAATTGCATGATCTTCACTCAAAAGCAGTGTTGACAATGATCTCTAGTCAAGAAGATGATGGAAAGAAAGAAGGAAATCAAGAACCCATCAAGGAAGCTGAAAATAATAATGATGACATCAATACTAAAGAAGACCTAGAAGATGAAGAGAATGAAAAATATTTTGAAGAAGATCTCATCACTAAAATTATGGCTTCCATGGAAGAGATTAACAATTTGAAAAAGGAAAATGAGGAACTTAAGAAAAAAGTGCGAGTTGGTGACTAGGACAAGACAAGGAAGTTGACCTTATCCAGCTTCAAGTACAATAAAGAGATGAGTAGCTCGCTAAGATCAAGGAGGAATTTCATCAAAACAAAATAAATCATCATGAAGAAGTCATATCCATGAAAGATCAATTGGATAAGGCAAAGAAACGGGAAGATACCTTGTCAAGTCACCTTGAATAAAGGCACAAGAGCTTGAGCAAACTTGAAGCAGAGATTGGTCAATACAAGGAAGAGGTATCCTCCCTTAGATCTCAACTATAAGAATCAAGAAAAAAAGCACAAGGAGATGAGAAGGTGATGTAAGCTTTGGAATTCATAGAAGGACAAGTCGATGAAGCAGAAAAGGAGAGAAACACCATGACATGCCAACTAGAAGAAAATAATGATGAAATCAGCAAGTTAATATCAAAAATCACTTCTCTTAAGGCCCAATCATGGGAAGAAACCAAGATGAAGGAAGGAATGGAGATAATTCTATCAAAGTAGGATGAAGAATGCAAGAAAATGAAGGAAGAAATTGTCTTTCTTAAAAAAAAGCTGACTCGATGAATAAGAACTTGAAAAGTTATCAAACCCTAAATGACATCCTAAGTCATCAAAGGAACCCGCTTGATAAATCAGGGCTTGGCTATGTAGGTAAATCCTCAAGAAAGAATGATAATGCTTCAAACAACAAGGATGTGAGAAAGTGTGGAAGAAATGTTGATGCCCCCAACAAAGGCAAGAGTCAAATTGACATTGGAAGAAATCCTACTCCAAGAAGAAATTCAAATGGTGTCAAAGATGCAAGAATTAATGGTTATCATCAAAGGATCCCAAGGCAAAAAGAATTTAGAAGTACATCAAGGAAACCTTCTTCTCCCAAGTACCAAAGTATATTTCTTGGTTATTGCTATTATTGTACAAACTTTGGGAACATGGAAAAATATTGTAGGTCATATCACGAAGACATATTTAATGGTCCCCATTGTTAGGGTCCTATAATTTATAGTATCTCAAGGTGATTGAGTATTTTATCTTAGGAATCTGATATCGTAAATAATTGTCAATTTGCAAATGATTTCCAAATAAAAGAAAGATAGATAAAAATGAAAAGAGGGTATAAATAAGAAAAAAAGAGGAAAAACAAAAATATTGAAAAAGAATAAAAGATAGAACCCCAACAAAAGAAAAACAAAAAGAAATAATACTGAAAGTGTTGCAAGTCTAAATTCCACTATTGAGAGATAGTTTTCTTCATCATTGATAAATAAAGGTTGTGTGCAGACTGTTTAAAATTCCACAATGACTAGTTATTTGTTTAATCATACAGTATAATCATGGTTAAACATGTTGAAAATTCTGTAAATTAGACTAGAGAATAAAGATTTTCCAAACAGTTTAATCTTAGTAAATCAGTAGTTAGGTAGAAAATGACATTGATTCAATTGTTTAATCCGAATCAATAGGAGAAATACGTGATAGGATTTAGATAGTTTTTCATTTTCCATAAAAGAAAATAATCGGGTTTGCTAGTCAAAGTGCACCCCTTAGAAGAATAATAATGTTAGTTTAGTTAAAGGGAAGGTAGAAATAATTTGTTTTTACAAATATGTGCATATGTTCCTTTTATCCTAAGTTTAGTAACATTGTAAAAAGGGCACGATGGGATAAAGTGTTTTTACATGTTTTTTATTATAAGAAGAGCTTCGGCGAAAATCACATATAGAAAGACCTTTGTCGACGCGTTTTGAACCAACTAGTTTGGTTCAACTTGTCCTGATGATGAACCACACTAGTTGGTTCGAAACGCGTCAACAAAGGTCTTTCTATAGGTGATTTTCACCGAAGCTCTTCTTATAACTTTGATGGATCACAGAAGCCTGAATTCTACAAATGTTTTTCATTTCTAACCTTTATCCTAAGTCCAAAAGCAAGAAATAAAGGCACATATGGACAAAGTTCCTTTGTCGTATACGGTTAATGGATGCTACTATCAGAGTATCTGGATCATCCGTCCCTCATGATCCACGACCCTCATTTGCTTTCGCCCCCCTCTCCATTCTACCTTTGCCGTGGGGGGGGGGGTATGAAAAGGCAGTTTTCGCTTGTTGGGCCCATCCTAACATGGCACCTTCTCATCATTTCACACCCCCCTGGATAATACTGCTTACCACCTTCTAACCCCTCCAAAATCACCTTCCCTTCATTCGCTTACAGTGTCCCTATTTCGTCACCTCCCCCACTCCTCTCCCCCCATGTCGCATAGCCATTGCCCAATTAATTTCTCTCTCGGTAAAAATAATCCATTCGACATTCAGTTTGACTTCCTAGGTAACTGTTAAAAATTTAACGGTCCCATGCCAAACCTTTAATGGAAATTACCTCTCTACCTTTAAAAGCTTTCGAAACATCACCTTTCTCCCTTCCACTGCTCATTTCTTGTAATTTCCAGTTTCTACAAATGACCATTTTCAAAGCACTTGCTCAACCTAAACCAGATCAGAATTGTCAACACTCTGTTTCTTTTCCCCTGACAAGTCATTTACCTTAAATTTTATCCCAGTAAGCCTTTCTTTCTCTCACTATAATTATTCACTGATACAATCATGCCTCCAAAGAGAAAAACCCAAGAGAAACTTGTCAATCCATTAATCCCTCCCTCTGTAGATTTAGATCACATTCCTTTAGTCGATAGGGATTATTGGATCAATGAAACCCAGTGTGACAATGAGTTTTTAGAGCTCTACTGTTGGATGGAAGAAAAACATGCAGACAACACTAATGAAATTAGACTCCAGGAGTCAAATCTTTCCCGTTATATCTTCCCTCTGACTTTCCATGCCCCTAAATTCAACAGAAAATTTCAAGCCTGTTATGTCCTTGGCCAAAGAGCTATTATGGCCCCATCTAGTGACATACTATTTACCATTACTACCCAGTATATAATCTAGATGATGTTGGCTCCCCTTGTGGAAAAGAGTGCCCCTTTTTCCTTAAAAGCCCTCACCCAACTTTGTTAGAAGCTTGATTTCGCTACAAGAGCCAAATTTTTTGAGATCTTCTTGCTTAAAAATGCCCAATTACCCAAGAAGAACCCTCCATACCCTTCCTCTATCTTCCCTGATCAAGCTAAACAAATTATATCCATAATTTCATACATTTTGGATTATTATTATGATTAGTGGGTAGATGAGCCCATTCTCGGTTTCCTTTCCATATTTTCCACAAAGAGTAAACCATCCATTTTATTCAATTTCAATCAGTTCTTGGCCGATAGCATTCATGAACACTTACTAAAACTTCCAACACAGTAGGTGTTTAATTACACTTCCATTTTAATCTACATGTTCCTTTATTATCAAGTATACAGGTTCAGTTTTGCAATGTATAAGTTGGATGATGAAGGAAACCAACAGCCTGTGATTTTTTGGACTTCATTGGTCATGAAAGAGCAGCAAGAATTCTCATACACGCAATTTATTGATGAGTTTGTGCACCCAGATATGAACATACTTAACAATTCCATACAACCCAGAATCAATGGAGATATCAAAAGGATTTTACATTTAATAGATCAGGCCAAGGCTGGAGATTGGTATTTATACCAAAACTATACAGAAATCAGAGTTTATGGATGCGAATTAGCACCATACAAACTCCCAAATACCTCCTCATGAGGATTTTTGCCCTGGAATACATTAGAAAGATGTTAAATTCTGATGACATTCATTTTGTGGTGGCTAAGAAGAAGTCACAGTTTCGTATAATGACACAGGTGGGCCCATTCATATGCAATACCAGGACAACAGGAGAAGAGGTAGACAAAATGTTTAAATAGATGAACCTAAACCTCACGTTTACATGGTCTTTTGATCATTGGGGTATTATTTCAAAGCTCAGACTAGAAAACAAAACTACTCCCTATATCTATACTTCAAGGCCTAAGATAGAAAAGTATGTAAATTAGTTGGAATGGATAGAGAATACTTCGCAGGAAGCTGAAGAACAATTGTTTTGTACTTCCAGTGTACAGACTCCCATTCCTCAGGAGAAAACAAGTAAGAGACAAAGAAAGGAGGGATCATCATCAACAACAGGTAGTGAGTCCAAAGAGTTCAGGATTAGTTACAAGAAAAGTACAAAAGTGACTCCTAGGACAAATCTTGAAAAGGAGATAGAAGATCATGCTGCCATTATAATTACAGATTCACCACCTACAAGTAGAAAATTTGTAACATCTTATACTGGAACTTTAGTTTCACATGGTCAGAAGGAAACAGAGCTAGATTCACAGAATGTCTAAGGAGAGAAGGAAAATACTATTTTTGATAGGTACTGAGAGATTAAACTTAAGAATGAGATTCTTAAGAACAATACCTACAATCATTTTTGGAAGCATACTTCAATCTGACAAAGCATATTACTATTAGTTTTCGATATAGAGCAGGGAAAGATGCAGATGGCCTTCCTTGAGGCCCAAATTCCACATCCAAAAACATCAACAGAATACAAGAGTACTACATTTGAGTTCAACACCAAAGATATCCATCCCATTGATAAAATGGAGATGCATAAGAAGACTGGTGAGATGATTTCTTCTACATTAACCAATAATGCCATGTCATTGTCTAAGTTGTAGGTTTCATTTGCCAAGATTCAGTCTCAATTGAAAATGGAAAAGATATCCTCCTTAGCAAAGGATAATAGGATCAAATCTTTGGAAGATTTGGTAATCAAGATAGGACATGATCCGAAAGATATAAATGTTGTAGAGGAGATCATCAAGAAGAAAAATCTGGATATTGCAACATTGAGAAAGTAGCTAAAACTGCCAGCCACAGAGGATCCCTTAACCAAAGACATTAAAGAAAATGAGGCACAAAAGGCTGACATGATGAAGCTGATTATAGAGAAGAATATAAAGATCAGGAGGATGGAGGTGGAAATGGAAAAGCTGATAAAAGAGAAAGAACCAAGTCAGAAGATGGCCATTGTCCCCCTGGATGCCATACCCATCTCTCAACTCCTAGCAATAGGAACAACAACTACAACTACTTCTCCCACCCATATTACAAGTGCTGAACAAGTGGCAAAAACACTAGAGAACACATCAATCTAGTAAGAAGAGATCAAGACATTGCATGGGAAATTCAAACCTCTAGAAGAACAGAAAGCCAGCGCTGAAGCTTCTTGTCTTGCTGAAGTGCAGAAATCACAGAGACTATTAGAGAGATTAAAGAAGGTATAAAAGGATACATTAATTGGTTAGACCTTGGCCCAAGCCAAGGAAATCATTTGGATGGGTATTCTAGACTCTATAAATGAGATTTCTCTAGGTATCCAAATCATCTTTGAATAAATTTTTTTTATAGAAAAGGCCACATAAACCATTGTGGAGGTAAGGGAAAAGTTGGGAGATATGCCCACAAAAGCCTCCAACTGATCAAATTCCTGAATTCAAAGAACAAATATGAACTTGAAGAATTAGGAATTAGTGACAGGACTGCCACTATTTTGGAAGTTAAGAAAGTTTTGACTAAAATGAACCTCATTGATCAATTAGAGGAAAGATGTGGAACATTAGAGCTAGGAGTGAAGATTAAGGATAAAGAAAAGGCCACCCAACATATATGTGATTAAGGATAAATTGATCACTCAGGAAGATTATGTTCTGAAGATGAAGGAAATGGCCATAAGCAGTGTCAAGTAAAGTGGGATAAAAGGCAGTATGACAACCATAGCATTTTCAGAAACCATGGAAAATGACTTCTACATCCATAATGAGGTAAAGCATGTTTTTACAGTGAAGCCAACTGTAGTTTTTAACCCCGTACAAAAATTACCTGCATACGAATTCTAAATCACAGAAAAAATGTGAGAGAATAACACATAAAACACATATACACAGAGATTTCCCACTGGATCCCAAAACCGGGACTACCAGCTTGATTTTTCATTATATTCCTTTCAATGTTACAATACATATTTATACATGCCGAAGCATCCATACCATGGACCGAAAAACCATCGCGTCCAAAA
>APFE030769300.1:41240-68261 GCA_000404065.3 Pinus taeda | reverse complement strand
TGTTCTTCTAAAGTAAAATTTGTTCTAAAAAGTATTTAAGACTATCATGATCCATTTTTACCTTGAAGTGTCTTCTCATTGGGTAAGGTCGCCATTTCTTAAGCACATGTAGTATTGCCAACATTTCCTTCTCATAAATAGCTTGCTTGAGATATAGCCGTAAAAATACCCATTCACCTACATCAATTTTTTTTTCACTGTGATGTTTATCTACCTGTTGTTTCATTTGATTCTGCACCAAATTGGCGTTATCCTTTAAAAGTTGGAGAATGTGTTGTTGATGCTTGATGTGATCTTTCACTTCTTGAACCTTTTTCTTTGTGATATGTCCTTCTATCTTGAGAGTTTGAGGAGTGGTAATTTCTTCCAATGCTTTACAAGATATGGTTGAATTCATTTCTTGATGCTTGATATGATCTTTCACTTCTTGAACATTTTTCTTCTTGATATGTTCTTCTATCTTGAGAGTTTGAGGAGTGGTAATTCTTGCCAATACTTTACAAGATATGGTTGGATTCATTTCTTATTTCTCTGGGGTTGGGTACTGGTGTATATCCTCTTCCTTTGATGTTTCTTAATCCTTTTATTCCTCCTCTTCATACTCCATGTAAAATAATTTCTTCTCAGCACACTTATGACCTTGAGTGCATTTGCTGTCACAATTGTAACGAAGCTCTTTTTCTCTTTTTTCTTTCAATTGTTGCGGTGTAAACCTTGTAGGTTGTGGAAGGCTAGGTTAAGAAACACTTCCATAATTATAGTCGTTAGGGGTGGTATTCCTTGTTTCCATAATTTCGCTTTCAATTTTTCTTGCCCACATGAATGCCTTCTCCAATGACTCAAGTTCCCAAAGACGAACCTCATGTTGAATGTTATACTTTAAAGTACCTATGAAGACATCAATCCTTTGCTTCTCTGGAATATAATTTACCCTTATATTCAATTTTTGGAAGTCTTCAGTGTGCTCTGCCATTGAACCCTTTTGTTTGAGATTTATTAATTGGCTAAAGAAGGTGTTTCTCTTTGTATCCTCATAATGTGCTATCATTTCCTCCGTGAAAATTGACCACGTAACAAGTGGTTTACGAGAACAAAGCCCTTTATACCATAAAAATTGATCCATATCTAAATATGAAGATGCAATACGTACCTTTTGTAACAGTTACACCTCATGTAAATCAAAATATTACTCCATCTGTAGTATCCAATTTATCGGATCCTTGCCATCAAACTTCCTCATATCGCCTTTTCTTGATTTTAGGAGCTCAATCTTGAAACAACTATAAATCTATAATTTCAACTCTTCTAATTTTGAAATTGCGACCTTCAATGGCCCTCTGTGTCCTCTTTCCAATGCCACCAATCTGATCAAAATTGGATTCTCCAAGAAAGAGTTATGCACAATCTCCCAAGATGACCTGATTATATACCTTTTCAGAAGAGTGAACTTGTATGAAGCGCCGTGTCTCACTGTTTTGACCTTTGGATCTAAAAAATACAATAGAAAACTACAGTCTATCCTTTTTCTATAACTTCTTACGAAATTTCAATATGACGCTCATAGAGACAGTTATGACGATTTTCCCAAGGTGACCTGTTTGGAATGTAATTCGGGAGTTTGCAAAAACCCTAACTTTCTCAGACTATATCTACGAAACTATAATGAGGCAGGATCTGAAATTCAGAGCCGAGGTTCAGACCGATTCATTTTCAAATGGTTTTTTGTTTTAGCTTCTGAAACTTCGTAATGAAAGAGTTATAGCGAAAATTCCACGATGACCTATTTGGAGCAGTGAAACCCTAGAATCCAAAGCTCTGATACCAAATTTTATGAAACTAGCTCACAAAAAGATAGAAAAGATAGATCAACGCCTTAGAAATAAGCCTCTTTGAGGGGGAAACCTCCTTTACATTACACAAATGAACAATTCTTGGATGATACAAATGATAAGACCTCCTTTCTATATATAGGAGTCTAAGGCATCATAATATAATTAGAGTCGACATAACAATAATAATGTAAGGGCATAATAATAACAATAGTGGGCTTCTATGCGGCACAATAATTACAATATGGGGACTAGATGGGCACAACAATATAATAAGGGGATTGTACTCATAAAAATAAGGGATTACACTAGTAGTATGGGGACCTAACATGCCCCTCTCCTTCAAAAAGTGTTGTCCTCAACGCTTGAGTAGTTCTTGATGCTTCTGTATAAATTCGTGTCCTCCAATGTGGAATCTTCAGCGGGTAATTTCTTCCACTTGATGAGATACTCTGAAATTGATCTATTTCGTAGATGTCAATTTCTCATTTTTGTGGCCTGCTTCAGGCTCCAATACGATTTTTCCTTCATTGTCAAGTTCTCGCGATACTATTTGAATTGAGATCTTCTTTAACTTCTGAATGAGTTCCCACTCCTTTGGGCATATGGATATCTATAAGGCTTGATGTTTGGAGGAACACTTCTTGGAATCAAATGAATACCATGATCATGATCATGAATAGGTGGGAGGCCTTTGGGAGTCTCAAATACCTTGGAATGATTGTCCAAAACGTTTTGGAGATCTGAAGATATACATGATTTCGCTGTGGGATCCTCTAGTGAACATAATTATGTAATTACGCCTCGTTGTTCTTTATTTAGAAGCTTTGTCATGTTGTTAGAGTTGATTATCTTTCATGGTTTCCCTTCCATACCCCTCAATTCAACTTCCTTTCCTTCCCAAAAAAATTTCAATAAAAGTTCTTGAAAATTAAAAGCTATTGTACCCAAAGATCATAGCCATTGGACTCCTAGTAAAACATCAGCACCACCCATTTGAATGGAAAACATTGGGTTATTCAATACATATTTTCCATGGATAGATTGATATTATGGCACTTTCCAGAGCAATTTATGGTTCCTCCACTTGCAACCATCACTTGACACTTTGGTGTTGGATATAGGAAGCAATTCAATTCCTTGGCTATCTTACAATGAATAAAATTATGGGTACTGCCCGAATCAATCACAACTAATCAACCTTTTTCTTCTTGATATGTCCTTCTATATTGATAGTTTGAGGAGTGGTAATTTCTTCCAATGCATTACAAGATATGGTCAGATTCATTTCTTGATGCTCGATGTGATCTTTCATTTCTTGAACATTTTTCTTCTTGATATGTCCTTCTATATTGATAATTTGAGGAGTTGTAATTTCGGCCAGTGCATTACAAGATATGGTCAGAATCATTTCTTCTTTCTTGATGTGATCTTTCACTTCTTGAACCTTTTTCTTCTTGATATGTCCTTCTATCTTGTGAGGAGTGATAATTCTTTCGAATGCTTTACAAGATATAGTCAGATTGATTTCTTCTTTCTCTGGGGTTGGTTCTTGGTGTATATCCTCTTATTTTTATGTTTCTTGATCCTTTTCTTTCTCCTCTTCATAATCGATGTAAAATAATTTCTTCTCAGTACACTTATGACCTTTAATGTATTTGATATCACAATTGTAACGAAGCCCTTTTTCTCTTTTTTCTTCCAATTGTTGTCGTGTAAACCTTGTAGGTTGGAAGGCTAGGAGAAAAAACACTTCCATAATTTTGGTCCTGAGTGGTGGGATTCCTTTTTTCCATAATTTCGCTTTCAATTTTTCTTGCCAACCTAAATGCCTTCTCCAATGAATCAGGTTCCCAAAGACAAACCTCATGTTGAATGTTATCCTTTAAAGTCCCTATGAAGACATCAATCCTTTGCTTCTCTAGAATATCATTTACCCTTATAATTCAATTTTTTGAAAGTCCTCAATGTGCTCTTCATTGAACCCTTTTGTTCAAGATTTATCAACTGGCTAAAGAAGGTGTTTCTCTTTGTATCCTCATAATTGTGCTATCATTTCTTCCGTGAAAATTGACCAAGTGACAAGTGCTTTACGAGAACAAAGCCCTTTATACCATAAAAATTGATTTGGTTCTAAATATAAAGATGCAATATGTACCTTTTGTAACAGTTGAATCTCATGTAGATCAAAATATTGCTCCATTTGTAGTATCCAATTTACCGGATCCTTGCCATCAAACTTCCTCATATTGCCTTTTTCTTGATTTTAGGAACTTGATCTTGAAACGACTGTAAATCGGTAATTTCAGATCTCCAAGTTCTGAAATTGTGTCCTACAGTAACCCTCTGAGCATTCTTTCTAACCCTACAAGTTTGATCAAGATTGGATTCCCCAATGAAGAGTTATGCCAAATCTCCCATGATGACTTGAGTATAGACTAGTTCAGTAGAGCGAATTTGTACAATGCGATGCGGGTCACTATTTCAACCTTAGGTTCTGAAAATGATACCCAAGAAAACTAAAGTTCGTCCTCTTTCTATAAATTCTTACGAAAATTCAATCTGATGCTTAGAGCGAAAGTTATGACAATTTTCCCAAGGTGACCTGTTCGAAATGTAATTCGGGGGTCTGCAAAAACCCTAACTTCCTCGAATTATATCTCCAAAAATATAGTGATACAGGATTTGAAATTCAGAGCTGAGATTTAGAAAGATTTCTTCTCAAATATATATATTATATATATATATATTATATATATAATATATATATATATAATATATATATATAATATATATATATATATTATATATATATATATATATATATATATATTATATAATATATATATAGATATATATTATTTTTTTTTTCTTCTGAAAATTTGTAGTGAAACTTCCACAATGACCTATTTTAGATGCAATTCTGGAGCTTGCAAAAATCCTAACTTCCTCAGATCATACCTCCACAAATATAGTGAAACAAAATCTAAATTTTGGATCAGAGGTTCAAATGGGTTTTGCTTTTAGCTTCTGAAACATCATAGAAAAAATTTATAGCAAAAATTCCACGATGACCTGTTTGGAGTAGCGAAACCCTAGAATCCAATGCTCTAATACCAAATGCTATGAAACCAGCTCACAAAAAGATAGAAAAGATAGATGAACACCTTAGAAGTAAGACTCTTCAAGGGGGAAACCTCCTTTACATTACACAAATGAACAATTCTTGGATGATCCAAATGAAAAGGCCTCCTTTCTATATATAGGAGTCTAAGGGGTCATAATATAATTAGACCCGACATAACAATAATAATGTAGGGGCACAATAATAACAATAGTGGCCTTCTATGGGGCATAATAATAACAATATGGAGACTACATGGGTACAACAATATAATAAGGGGGTTTTACTAATAACAAAAATGGGTTACACTAGTAGTATAGGGGCCTAACATTAGTGGTGTTAATTCAGGCTATGCAGAGGCTAAATCATTTGGACTTATTCCCTCTAAATCTTCGGATCTATTATAGTGATGAAATTCTGACCTATGGTGTTGTTTTTCCGGATCTGTGGTGAACATTGACCAGGGTTAAAGTGCAAGGTAAGTGTAGACTGTGGTAAAGTTTCTATTAAGGCATATTTCTATTATATATTGAAGGATTTGGTTCGGAACTGTAGTAGAATTATCTCGATATTGTGGTAGACCTTCTTAGTGGTGTAGAAGAATTACCTTGGTACTGTGGCAAACCTCTCATATTGGTGTAGTGTGGTGAAATGATTGTCATTTCTGAATTTTTGGTGCGTTGGACAGTGGTGTAGTGTGGTGTAAGGATTTTCATTGCTGAAGTCTTGGTGCAGCATGGTGCATTGGGTAGTTTGATATTTTGAGCAGTGGTCTGATGCAGTGAAGGATTATTGCTCATAGGAAGATTGAAGCTTGGGTTTGAAGTTTATTGACCTATGAAAAGAAGAGTCACTTGGAACCTGTGATGTGTGGATGAGTAAGACTTGAAGAAGCCTTGTAAACATCCTTGGAGACATAATGTTGTGCTGAAGTCATCATGAAGTAAACTTGGAGGATTTGATTGGATACCATGAAGAAAAATGGTGACACCTTCTATATGACAAGGTTGTCATTGGTGATGTAAAGTGGAAGATTACAATGAAGATGTAGATTGATAGGGATTGGTGAAGAATATTTTGGGAGCCGTGAGTTACTACCAAACATATCTTGACAAAGTATTGCAGTGGGTTGGAGTCCAAGAGGTTGGAGCCTCGAAAATACAAGGTTGGTGCCTTGGAGGATATGGTTGGAGCCCTAGAGGATCAATGTCCTCAAGAAACTAGGTTAGAATTTGTACCAAAGAAGGGTTGGTGCCCTAGTGGTTGAAGCCTCTAAACACAAAGTTGGTGCCTTGAGAAGATAGGGTTGGTGCCTTAGAGGTCGGAGCCTCACAAAAGTCCAAGGTTGTGCTTGTCAACAGGTTAGAGTCTAGGTGATTGAAGATCGATGTCTTCATCTAGGGTTGGAACCCTATATACTTTTTACTTGATTTATTAAAGAAATTAATAAAAGAATTTATTCTTATTGTTCATTTTGTGTTCTAAATATAAGTGATCTAACTGGTAAAAATCACAATTGAAAAGAAATAATGATTCACCCCCCTCTCAATATTCCAACAGTTCACCCCTCTTGGGCTACGTCTCCAGGTCTAGCTTCTAATGTTGGGCCCATTAAATTACATCAACATACAATGCTCAAATTACAAAAATAACACTACCATTGTGTCCAAAACACCCAGAAACCCTTGTGTAGGCTCTTATTGGGCTCCAAAAGGCTGAAAAATGACCAAGTTAGGCCTCCTTATTCATTTTCCCACTAACTATTATGAAAAATCAAACTTTTGTCAAAACTGACAATGAATTTGGACTTTGGCGTTCTTGTACAATGACATTTTTGCAAAAATAGGTGGTGTGTTTGGCCTGGAAATCCACCGAAGAAGGTGTAATTTGTCGAACCGTAAATTTGACACCTGCACCCTTATTCTTTGACTTCGGGTCAGTCACATGGAATACAATATGATCAAGGGCACAAGAAGAGGCCACACACTCTGTCGGCTATGCTCTTGGTCGCATAATGGTAAAAATTATTGTGGGCTAGGTGTGGGCAAGGTGTCACGCGCCCGTCCCTCCTTGGGTTTTTGTCGTTGGTCACATTGAATACGATAGAGCTCAGGGCTAGGGCCATACCCCCTACCCCTCTCCGCTTTCTGCTCAGTCATGCCATAATACATATAACCCAATGCTAGCCCAGACATGCGAGCCTGCCAACCTGATCCCTCCCAAAGATTAGAATAATTACACAATAAATTAAAATGGCCCACCATGTATAATAAAACCAATGTGTGGTATAGTGGTAAGGCAAGAGGTTTGTGGTAGTGAGATCGTGGGGTCGAACCCCATGGAGTTTAGTCAATCGAATATTTTTTTCGTTTCTAATTAATCAGAGCCACATGGTGCCTTTTGATAGGGCCACCTGGTGGCCTATAATTGGCCAAACCAAAATCACCACAAACCAATCAAATCGTGCCAAATGTCTCGGTATGGTTGAGCCATGTGTCTAGTCTTGATTGGCTCCGTAATGCATAGTCACCCTATTGATGTCAGCACCATGTCAACATACATACTACCACATGACATCTGTACATTGCCCAGTCAACCTTGCAAGTTGACTTTTTTACTATTTGCCAAAAACTTCAGAATGCGATAACTTTATCATACGATGACGGATTGAGGTGATTCAAATGTCGTTGGAATCAGAATGACGAGATATACAATTTGTTGCTACTTTTGGGAGATTTTGAGCACTTTATTTTTTGAACTTATTTTTTATCCCTTGGATCGTTCCTCCCCACTAGAAGCTTTGGACCACCAAAAGTCTATTTTTTTTTACTCAGCAAGTAAGTGAGGATACAACTCCCTCACTTTCTTGATCTCAATCCACTTTGATTTACTTCGATTAGTGGCTTTGAGCCCCAGTCGAAGATACTCCACATTGCCTTTGCTTGAAGTCCTTATCCTCCTATTAAGAATTGACTCTTCTTGCAACTCATTTAAATATTCAGGAAAAAAATATTCTATAGATGGAATCTGAACATTCTCCTCTTGATCATCAATCATTGGAGGCTCATACAATCTCAATTTTTCCGCATTCACAACAAAATAAATTTTCATACAAGGTGGAAAATCTAATCAGAAAGCATTATTACCAATCTTCTCCAAGATTTTGAAAGGACCATATTTAATTGGCTTGCGATTTTTACCTTCACTTTGTAGTCTTTCCTTGTAGATATATAACAAAAATTAATCTCCCACTTGGAAATCATGATTAACCTGATGCTTTTCATGTCTTGCTTTGTACTTGGCCTTGCTTTTCTCTAGTTGTTCTTGTACCCTTTGATGCACTAGATGAATTTGTTCAATGAAATGCTTGGCTTTCTCCATGCCACTATGTCCATCTATTGCAATATCTTTACCAAATGTGAAATCCATAGGAGACTTTGGAAAATATCACAAACAATCTTCAAATGGAGATAATTTTGTAGATGAATGCTTGGCACGATTCTAGGCATGCTAGATGTAATGCAAATTCTCATCCCAAAGTTTAGGATGCTTACCACAATATCCTCGAAGGAGATGCACTACTATTCTGTTCACTAATTTTGTTTGGTCGTCGGTTTGTGGATGAAATGTTGTGCTCTTCTTCAACTTTGTGTCCATGAGTTCCCATAATCTTGACCAAAACTTCCCAACAAATCAAGAAACTTGATTAAAAATAATAGAAGTGGGTAAACCAAAATGAACCCATACATTTTGGAAGAACATCTTTGCGGTTTTTTCAGGCGTAACCTGTTTCTTACATGGCATCAACACACACATTTTGCTGAAACAATCCACAACAACATATAGATAATCATGAACTTTCCTAGACATTGGTAGTCCTCCAACAAAGTCCATAAAAATACTTTCCCAAGGATGAGAAGGAATATGAAGTGGAGTATACAAAACCAATTTCTTATTTTTGGGATTTCTAGTAGCACACATGGAACATCCTCTCACATATTTTGAAACAATTTCATTCATGCGAGGCCAATAATAATACCACTCAATTTGAGAAACTGTTTTTCCTACACCAAAGTGACCAAAAATAACAAAAGTGTGGGATTCCCTTATGACATTTACTCTTTGACCCCATGGAACACCTAACTTGCGAAGATGATACAACAACTTTTTATGAACATGATAATCCAACTCTTCAACATGATTGTCTTGACTCAAATTTTCATAAACATCTTTAAAATATTCATCTTAAGGATACTGTTCAATATAAGTTTCATGCATTAACAACAGACCTTGATAACATATCTACAACTTTGTTGTATATACCTTTATTATACCTGATTACCAAATGAAATTGATGTAGGAATCCATCCACCTGAAATGTCTAGCTTATTGTAGCTTGGTTTGCAATTGTAAATTTTGCAAAGCTTGATGGTCAATATGAATAATCATTTCTTTACCCATCAAATAATGCTTCCATTTTTTCATGCTTTGTACCAAAACATACAACTCTTTATCATAATTTGGATAGTTAATTACTACATTGGTAAAGGTTTCATAATGATAACAAATTGGCTTACCATGTTGCATCAAAACTGCTCCCATAACATATTATCTTGCATCTATTTGAATTTAAAATGGTTGCTTAAGATCTGGAAGTGCTAGAAATGGTGTTGTACTGATTTTCTCTTTCAGTCTGTCGAAGGATTTCTGCTACTTTCCTCCCCACTTAAAGATCGGTTTCACACTTGTCAAAGCATGTAATGGTGCTACAATGAGTGAGAAGTTAGCGATAAATTTTCTCCAATATTGGGTTTCTCCTAAAAATATCCTCACTTCTATTACAATGTTGGGTTTAGCACAATGACATCAACTGTTGAGGGATAAATCTTCAATTCACCCCCTCCTACAATATCACCTAAATAATCCAAAGAGGTTTTCCCTAATTCACACTTAGACATCTTCAAATACAATTTTTCCTTTTTCATGACATCTAAAACGTGGTTCACATGCCTGATATGCTCTTCACGAGTCTTACTGAAAATCATCATATCATCTAAGTAGACTATGGAAAAATCACCAAGGAATGGTAGTAACACATCATTCATAAATCTCATGAATGTTGCAGGTGTATTGCAAATCCCAAACACCATAACTAGCCATTCAAACAAACCTTGTTTTGTCTTCAAAACAATTTTCCAATATCATCTTCAACAAACATTATCTGATGATAACTGCTTCTCAAAACTAACTTAGTAAAGTAAACACCTTCCTTTAACTTATCTAGCAAATCATCAATTCCAGGAAGAGGATAGAAATTATTTATTGTGATCTTATTCAAAGCTTGGAAATCCACACACATGTGCCATATACCATCTTTCTTTGGAACCAAGACAATAGGAGACCCGCAAGGAGATGTGCTAGGCTTGATAACCCCTTTGTCAAGAAGCTCTTGAATTTTCTTCTTAATCTCTGAATTCTTCAAAACTGAAGTTTTATACATGCCAATATTTGGAAGTGGTGCATCATGCTGCAAGTGAATCTCATGTTGGAATCCTCTTTTAAGAGGCAACCCTTCAGGTTCTTGAAACATCTTGTTGTGAGTGTTAACAACTTCAACCAACTCATGCTTGATTTTAGAATCACATCTCGTTAAAGCTTCAAATTTGGTAGTAGCTTTAGCTTTAATAATCAACGACACAAGATTCTTACTATCATTTACAAGCCTTTTCATCTAACCAACACTAACAAGATATTGAGTTCATCTTCTTTCGATGTGCTCTAACAATATAGTCAATTCCATCATTAAAAATATGATATTTGTTCTCATGATGATAGAATATGGCTTTTCGGTCATACAAGTATGGACTCCCTTAAACAATTCCACAAATATCAAGTGGTACAACATCAAGCTCTACCTCATCTATAAAATTAGTAGTGATGGTGAATTTGAGTTTACACTTACTTGTCACTTGTAATTTGGAATAATCGGTAAGGTTTAGCATGAGGTGTGGTTTCTAGATTAAGTTTATTGACAATTGCTTCAGAGATAATATTGACTTGGGATCCACTATCAAAAAAGGTATCAACTTTTGTATGTGTTGTAATGACCTTGATATGAAAAAGCTCAGTTCTTTTTTTATCATTTTGAGATTCAATAGGGTTACTAGAAGAACTAGTACTTGGATTAGAAGCTATACCTTTCATTCCCATAACTATAATTTTGGTTTCATCACCTGAATTAGATCCTAGATCTTGTTGAGTTGTAGCAACAATATTTTGTTTCCTCTTGTTATTGAACTTCTTTGGTCTACTCTCTAGATGTAATTTCCAACAATGGTCTTCGTTATGGACTTATTTTGAACAATTTTTATAGGTACGTTTGTCTCCCTCTTTCTTGGCAGTAGCATTATTTTTTCCTTTGCCTTTAAACTTAACCTTTCCTTTGTCTCCATATTTGGAAGGTTTTTTGCTAGTATCTTGAGGAACATTCTTGCCTCTTGATTTTAAATGAGTTTCTTGAACACATACTTCATCAAGATTGGTGGGATTAAACATAAGTATAGTATGTCTCAAATAACTATGTAATCCACCTATGTATTTAAGGAGAGTATCTTATGAAGACAAATCAATGCCCAAGATTAGAGCTCTTCTTCTAAATTCTTGTATGTAACTTTAGACACTATGACCTTTAGCTTGTCTAAAAATTTTCCAATCCATAATTGTTTTTTGCATGTAAGCTAATGGATAAAATTTCCTTCTTAATGCAGTTATAAAATCATTCCAAGAAGATATAATTTTACCACTTTTCTTCAAATCTTCTTGAGTTCTAGCCTCCCACTAGATGAGGGCTACACTTTCCAAATGAAGATAAGAAAGTTGGATTTTTGTAACGTCATCATCAATATTTTGAATCCTGCAATAGACTTGAATTTGATGAACCCAATTATCCAAATTTTCAGCATTTACTTCCCCATTGTACATAGGCAATTCAAACTTTACATAAAGCTTAATCAGAGGAGACTTAGCATGTCCTTTTTATATGAAGGATTTGAATAAGGAGGTGAGGATGGAGGTGTAGATGGAGGTGAAGGAGGAGGTGGAGGTGTAGGCTTGCTCCCATCACCACCATTACCTTTTGGATGATTTGAACTTTCTTCTTGCAACCTTGTTGTCCTCTTATTGTACAACACTTTCACCATCTCAGAAATATCATAGAAATCCTTTCTAAAAACTCTCTCATCCTTAGTCATCAACTCCTTTCCTTCTTCATGTGCCATGACTGGTGGAGTTTGTGAAGTTTCTGACCTCCTTGAACCAATTTGAGGGTTTGGTTCTTCAAGCACTCCTACTCTTGTTTTCAATTTAGATCTTGTAATCATTCGAGAAAACACTTGCAAAAACTATCAAACCTTCACAACAACCATGCTCTGATACCAATTTGATTTGAAATTAAAATTGAAGGTTTCTTGTAAAATTTACAAAGCTAGTTTATGTCTTATGGAAAATGGAAGGAAATTGCAAAAGAACATAAATTTAGTAAACTTAGTTAAATTTTGCAAATTTTAAATACTGAAAAATATGTAGGTTTCAACTCCATACAGAAATTACCTGCATACAAATTCTAAAACACAGAAAATAAAAAATGTGAAAGCATAACACATAAAACACATATACACAGAGATTTTCCCTTGGATCCCAAAATGGGACTACCAGTTTGATTTTTCATTATGTTCCTTTTAATGTTACAATACATATTTATATATGCCGAAGCATCCAATACCATGGACCGAAAACCATCACGTCCAAAACCATGTGCGAAAAACATGCACAAAACCATAGGTAGGTCCGCCCAACCTAATATAGGGTCCAAAAAAAAAATTCTGGGGCAACGGGGTTACCTACACCCCTCAAACCCCCTGTGATCCCATCGCTACGCAATCGACGCAACGAAGGGGGCACTCTGTCCCTCCTCTAACCCCCCGCTTAACTACGTGGGCTAGTCGCGGAAAGAATGTAACACAACCAAACATTCTCCCACTTGTTGTTTTCTTTCCACAGGGGGCCACAAGAGAGCTTAGTAATTTATCCAACCCTGCAATGCCCATTGTTTCTCTACACCAAGAGAACTTCTCAGAGCTCATAGATTTTGTCAATGCATCTGCAATATTCTTCAAAGTGTCCACCTTTACCAACAACACCTTTTTGTCTTCTATCATATCCCTCACAAAGTGATACTGAACATCAATGTGCTTTGTCTTTGAATGATATGCAGAGTTCTTTGCCAAGAAAATTGCACTTTGGCTGTCATAGTCTATCCTTATAGCTCCCTGTACTAACCCCATACTTGAACACTATCTCTGGAACCAAACTTCTTCCTTGCTTGCATGAGTGGCTGCCATGTATTCTGCCTCTGTAGTTGATAGTGCCACTACAGATTATTTCTTACTCATCCAACTGATTGCACCTCCAAATAGGTTAAACACATACCCACTTGTAGATCTTCTCTGATCCAGATCTCCAGCCTAGTCCACATCAAAAAAGCCATGAATATCCAACACTCTATCCAATCCTAGTTTTCCTTGGTAGCCCCAAACCATAATCACTAGTGCCATGCAAATACCTAAAAACTCACTTCACTGTTGTCTAGTGCTCCTTCCCTGGTTTTGACATAAACCTGCTCAATACTCCCACTGCATTTGCAATGTCTGGTCTAGTACAGACCATTGCATACATCAGGCTATCGACTACACTTGCATATGGAACACGAGACATGTCCTCTTCCTCTTCTTATGTCTTGGGACACTGTTCAGCAGATAACCTCACACCTACAGGAATAGGAACCTTCATCGATTTACTATCTTGCATATTAAACCTTTGTAGTATTGTCTCGACATACTTCCTTTGGTTTAACAAGAGCTTCCTCTTTGCCCGATCTCTTTTAATTTCCATGCCCAAAATATAGGTTGCAGCACCAAGATCTTTCATGTCGAATTTGGAGGACAATTGAGTCTTCAAATCCTAGATAATTTCTTTTTCATTTCCAACCAGCAACATATCATCCACATACAAGACAAGATAAATAACACGGTCACCAATTAATTTAAAATACACACAGTTATTTGCTTTGCTTCTAGTCAAGCCAAGTCCCCATATAAATGTATCAAATTTCTGATACCACATCCTTGGTGAGTGTTTTAACCCACACATAGACTTATTTAACTTGCATATCGGTTCTTTCTTCCCCTTCACTGCAAAGCCTTCAAAGTTTCATGTAGATTTCCTCTTCTAGATCCCCATGAAGAAATGTCGTCTTCAAATCCATCTGTTCTACCTCAAAATCAAAAGCAGCAGCAACACATAAAAGTAATATAATAGAAGTTACCTTGGCAACAGGAGAAAAAATATCACCAAAATCAATTCCCAACACCTGAGAATAACCTTTTACTACCAACCAAGCCTTGTATTTATCCACCTTTCCTTCTGCATTTGTATTCTTCTTGAACACCCATTTGTTTCCAATGGGTTTCCTTCCAGCCGACAACTCCACTAGATCCTAAGCCTCATTTTTGTGCAAAGATGCCACTTCATCAACCATGGCCTCTTTCCGGAGTTTGCGATCCTCTAAATCTACTGCTTCCTTCACAGTTTTGGGATCATAGTTAGTAATAGATAAAGCAAAATTTGAACAAAAATCAGATGTACTATACCTTTTTGGCTGCCTTCTTTCTTGAACTGTTCTTCTCACAACTGGAGTTTGTGGCTCTTCATCTTCTGATTCCTCCTCTGTTGTAGAGTCTGATTCTTCCTCCTTAAGCTCAAACTCTATCTTCTCAGGTTCCTTTAGTTGGAATTCATGTTTAATAACATATTTCACCTCTCTGAACACCACATATCGGATGTACACAACCTTCCTTGTTACTGGGTTCCAAAGCTTATAACCCTTTAAACCATCCTTATACCCAATAAAGATGCACTTTTCAGATTTGCTATCCAACTTGGTTCTTTTCTCCGTTGGAACATGTACATATGCATCACATCCAAATACCTTCAGATGTGAAATAGAGGGTTTCTTACCAGTCCATACCTCTTGTGGAGTCTTACCCTCCAAAACTGATGAAGGTGATCTGTTGACCAGGTAACATGCTGTCTCCACTGCCTCTGCCCAGAATTCTTGTCCTAACCCAGTACCACTAAGCATGCTTCTTGCCCTTTCCATCAACATCTTGTTCATTCTTTCTACAACTCCATTTTTCTCAGTTGTGTATGGAGTAGTCTTCTGTCATGCTATACCACACTTCTTACAAAATTCTTCAAATTCCTTACTGCAAAACTCTCCACTGTTATCTGTCCTCAACACCTTTATCTTCTTCTCTATTTGGTTTTCCACCAGAGCCTTAAATTCTTTAAACCTATCAAAGACTTTAGATTTCTTCTTAAGGAAATATATCCATGTATTCCTTAAGAAGTCATCTATAAATGATACATAGTACATAGACTTACATAATGATGAAACCTTCATAGGTTTAAACACATCATTGTGCACAAGTTATAATATCTGTTTCACCCTCTTACCACCAGAGGGGAAACTCACCTGATTCTGCTTCCCATATACATAATTTTGATAGAAATCAAAATCCAGAGAACTATTACTCATACCTTGTACCATACCTTTACCATGAAGTATTCGAAGACCCTTCTCTCCAATATGTCCAAGCCTTTGATGCCACAACATGGTCTTCTCTCTAGATACCACTAGAATTTTTGCTCCACTTTCAGGAACCACAGAGATGTTGCACCCATCAAAAATAGTGCTACCTTGTTGCTTGTACAAAATTCCAATCCAAATTCCCTGCATCAATACTAGTGCTCCCTGAACCATCTTGCAAGTATCCTTCTCGAACACTGTTTTTACACCTAAATCATCCAACTTGCTTACAAAAATTAGATTTCTGGCCAATGCAAGAATATGCAGAACACCCGAAAGTGTTCTAACCCTTCCACCTTGCAACTTCAACTTTACTTTTCCAAAACCAACGATTATAGCCTTCCTATCATCCCCTAAGAAGACATCACCACCATCATATTTCTCATACTTACAGAACCAGTCTCTACAGGGAGTGAAGTAAAAGGATGCACCTAAGTCAATCAACCATGCCTCATGATCTACATGTGTACTTGAAGAAGCCAAGCACACATTCCCACCTTCATCTGAGGTGGTTTTTGCCTCTACAGAAGGAGCATCATTAGATCCCTTTCCTTTATCAGGAGCTTTAGATTTACATTCCCTTTTGTAGTGCCCTTCCTTTCCGCATTTCGAGCACACCACCTTTACAGGTTTTCTTGGAGATTTAGATCTCCCACTCGATGACTTATTTTTGTTTTTGTTCTGGGACCATCCTTGTACAGACAAGGTATCACCATTTTGGCTCTCCATATTTTTCCATCTCATCTCCTCGGTCAACAAGGATGAGACTATTTCATCAAACTGCAAGGCAGTTGTATTGCTACCTATTGCAATAGCAAGACTATCCCACGAATCTGGTAGAGAACACAACAAACTGATGCACGTATCTTCATCTGAAATTTTAATATCAACAGATAATAACTGACTTACCACAGTATTAAATGCGTTCAGATGCTTTGTCACCGAGTCTCCATCTTTCATCCTTAGGTTATATAGCTTTTTCCATAGGAACAATTTATTCACCAGAAACTTAGATTGGTACAAAGTCCCTAACTTGTCCCACAAAGCCTTCGACGTAGCTTCCCCTGATACATTCAGCAATACTGAATCTGAGACACACAATCGTATTGTGCTCTTTTCCTTCCGATCCAACTTCTTCCATTCTTCATCGAATACTCCCGTTGGTTTAGTACCTAGATCTACCGTGATCCGCTGATCTTTATCCACCAACAGATCCTCCATCTTGAGTTTCCACAACTCAAAACTCTGTCCATTAAATTTCTCAATCTTTATCTTTCCACTGCTCGTCATCTTCTTTCACCACCAGAATCAATCTTGCAGATCTTCCATTGAACATGGTCTACCACAGGCCTGAGCAAAACCCCTTAGCAATAAATGTGTCCCCTTGAAGCCAAAACATCTCTGATACCAAATGTAGGTTTTAACCCCGTACAGAAATTACCTGCATAAGAATTCTAAAACACAGAAAATAAACAATGCGAGAGCATAACACATAAAACACATATACACAAAGATATTCCCCTGGATCCCAAAACTGGGACTACCAGTTTCATTTTTCATTATGTTCCTTTCATTGTTACAATACATATTTATACATGCCGAAGCATCCAATACCATGGACCGAAAACCGTCGCGTCCAAAACTATGTGCGAAAAACATGCACAAAACCATAGGTAGGTCCATCCAACCTAATATAGGGTCCAAAAAACAAAATTTTCCAGGTCACTGCCCCATGCAAGTTTCCTCTATATAGTGAACACTAAAATAAACTTCTAACTATGGCAACTAGTGATTTAAATTAAAACCATCAATCTCACCTTGATATGGATTTATGTAGACAGTTGCTTCCATTTTGAATAGGGAGTGTGAATGGTTCACGACACTCAAATTGGGTTGATCATTTTTGGTTTTTTTTAGACTCCTTCTCTAGTTCTTCCCAATCTCTATATCTCCCCTCTTATCTGACGTCTTACTTTAGAACCTCACATTTTCTCCAAATCTCCTGAGATTATTAGTTAGGGTTTCCATGGGGGGGGTGTCACATTACCATTTATATCTGCAACTTATGCTTCTTGCTACACAAACCTCTCCTTTGGTGGATCTTGAGGATTATTTATAGATTCATTGACCATGGTTGGGTTTTATGACTTTTAGTTTAATTGATCTAGATCCCTTGCAACTCCCCATAATATACCTAAAGCAACATGCCCTGATACCAGTATGAGTTGTAAACTGTTGTGGATATTTCTGATGCAGAAGGATCTGGCACTCTTAATCAAACGAGGAATCCAAAGCTGAGAAGGAGAAGATGTGGACCATCAGAGCAAAATAGGGGAAAATTTCTGTTTAAAAAAGAGCTAGTTTGATGGAAGCGATAAGTCTCTAGAAGACTTAATTAAATGTAATTTTCCATATGTATGCGTATAGAGAGTTAAGGGGTTTGTTGAGTGATTATGGGAAGAAATCATGCATCTTAAATGATCCACGAATGTTTTAGTCTCTTATTAAAAGATACTCTGTGTGGGAGAGACAAGACAGAGTAACAAATAGAATTTGTGTAAGCATAGAGTATTCACAATGTAGTCGAGAGGAGAATTGTGACTAAGGCTGAAATGCCTTAGGATGTAATCGTATTGTGTATAGTGAATAGATTATGTGTTCTGTGGATTTCCATGTGTGTTTATGTAATAATTCCTTTTTTGTGTTATCTATGTATATATGCAATGATGGCTTGAATCCAGTGTTAGTAGATTTTTTATCAACCATCGATCACTTAAAGGATCGATGGCGATCCAATAATAAACTAAAGATATCAAGTTGATTGTGATATGGGCGTCATGACAAAGTATGGTAGGGACCCTGGATGAGGCTTAAGTCCATCAAAATAAGTGAGATCAAGTCAAGGAGGAAACATATAGAGAGTGCACAGGATCCGTTGGATCTCATAGATCAACGGTCATTGCATGGCAGAGATGTGAGGGCGTTAATTCACGAGGAAAGTAGTTTCGTAATAGGAAATGGTATTTCAGGCAGACAAAAAGCTGTAAGCTATATTGAAGGGTAGTCACTCGATTCCATTAACCATTCGACATGTAGCAGCCGAGGAGAGAGGAAAATTGCTTTTTCAGGTGGGTAATCCCCATGCAAGTTGTGCACCTAAAATCTCTGATAACCATTGGATCTACTGGGAGGTGATCGACGATGGAGGATCAACGGACTGTTTTGATTTTCAAAGTGAATATTAACTGTTGGATCGGAGAATGCAATGGATGGTGGAGATTGTGTCAATTGGAGATTGGAGGAAGGAAGGAGCAGCACTGCGCAGGTGTATAAATTTTGAAGTTTGGCTTACATGTTCGGGCGCATTGTTCCTGTGTATCCTATGTATTCCTATATGAAGTGTGGTTCCGATTTAAAGGCTTAAGGCCTCAATAATGCTTCTGATAGGTTTTGTGGGCCATAACCCATAGGCCTCAGGATCGAAATTTATAAAGAAAGGGGAAATTGGTTTACCCCAAAACCGCCTTTCATCATTTGGTATCAGAGCAGGGAAGGGAAGAAGATTTCTTGCGAGAAGGAGGAAGAGTTTACAAGCAGAAGGAGAAGAGGTACAGTTATTGAAGTATGGTGAGTTTATGGTCTTTATTGTCATGCAGATAGCGATAGAAAAAGGTGAGAAGACTTGCAGAAACCTAGAGCAAGGAGTGCTCAATTGGTTCCAGACAAGAGACCCAGAAGGACACCAAAAGACTAAAGCTCAGAGGAGAAAGCTTGGTGAGGTATCATGTAGTAGAGGAAGACTGTTACTGCAGAGGTTGGTTGCAGCTCACAAAATATCATAAAGCAATTCCACCAAGAAGTGGGTAGAATTGCTAAGGATAAGGAGGAGCATATGACCAGGAGGTCATAAAGTTTTGTGCCTCAGGAGTCTGATGCAAGAGCATCCGACACTCTTAATCAAACGAGGAACCCAAAGCTAAGAAGGAGGAGACGTGGACCATCGGAGCAAAACAGGGGACAAATTTTGTTTAAAATAGAGCTAGTTTGATGGAAGCGATAATTCTCTAGAAGACTTAATTAAATGTAATCTACCATATGTATGCGTATAGAGAGTTTAGGGGTTTGTTGAGTGATTGTGGGAAGAAATCATGCATCTTAACTGATCCATTATTGTTGTAATCTCTTATAAAAAGAGATTCTGTGTGGGAGAGATGAGACAGAGTAACAAATAGAATTTGTGTAAGCATAGAGTATTCATAATGTAGTCAAGAGGAGAACTGTGACTAAGGCTGAAATGCCTTAGGATGTAATCGTATTATGTATAGTGAATAGACTATGTGTTCTGTGTATTTCCTTGTGTGTTTATGTAATAATGCATTTCGTGTGTTATCTGTGTATATATGCGATGATGGCTTGAATCCAGTGTTAGTAGATTGTTGATCGACCATCTATCACTTAAAGGATCGATGGTGATCCAATAATAAACCAAAGATATCGAGTTGATTGTGATATGGGCGTCGTGACAAAGTATGGCAGGAACCCTGGATGAAGCGTAAATCCATCAAAATAAGTAAGATCAAGTCAAGGAGGAAAAAGACAAAGAGTGCATAGGATCTGTTGGATCTCATAGATCAATGGTCCTCGCATGGCAAAGATGTGAGGACGTTAATTCACGAGGAAAGTAGTTTCGCAACAGGAAATGGTATTTCAGGCGGGAAAAAAGGTATAAGTTGTATTGAAGGGCAGTCACTCGATTCCATTAACCGCTCGACACGTAGCAGTCGAGGAGAGAGGAAAACTGCCTTTTTCGGTGGGTAATCACAGTGCAAGTTGTGCAACCGAAATCTCTGATAGTCGTTGGATCTAGCGGGAGGTGATCAACGGTGGAGGATCAACGGATTGTTTTGATTTTTGGAGTGAATATTGACCGTTGGATTGGAGATGCAATGGATAGTGGAGATCAGGCCAATCGGAGATAGGAGGAATGAAGGATCAGCACTACGTAGGTGTCTTTGATGTGCGGACCCGACGAGTTATGAATGTGGCTGTATAAATTTTGTAGTCTGGCTTATCTGTGCAGGCGCATTGTTCCTGTGTATCCTATGTATTCCGATATGAAGTGTGGTTCCGGTTTAAAGGCTTAAGGCCTCAATAATGCTTCCGATAGGTTTTGTGGGCCATAACCCATAGGCCTTAGGATCAAAATTTATAAAGAAAGGGGAAATTGGTTTACCCCAAAATCTCCTTTCATCAATTTCACTGGACAATTCGTCACAAGAGATCTACTAAAATATATTAGAAAATATGAAATCTATACTATGAGGCTTAATTCCTCATATTTCTAGATTTGTTAATTACTATTTATTGTGTATGCATGCAAATCATAATTATGTAGAAAATAGAACAAATAGGGAAACCACTCATAATCCACAATAACACAAAATATGACCTGAGAAACTATTTTAGGAGAAAACCTGGCTAGAAGGTGAGGCTGCTCCTCTCTCTCGTTCTCTTAGTGGCTCAGTTATAACACAACTCAACAGCCAACTAGTGGTTAAGTTTGACTCCAACTCATAACTAGAGTTACAATATTGACTCTTCTTCAATATTTCATTATGATCACGTGGATATCCATGTTTCCATGAATAATGGGGGCTGATGTGGCATTCTCTCAAATTATGGTGGTCAATTTTGATAGGTCAACTTCCGAGAGGTATAATTTTCTCATACGAGTTCTGTTTCAGGGATTTCTTGGGTCATTGGAAAGGTATTAATGTGCACATTATGGAGTTTAGCTCCATAATAATGTTGGGACCAAAAAAGTGGTCATTTAAGGCATGAAATGAATTCTAAATATTTTCACTAGAAAATTTTCAAATTGAGACAACTGGTAAAAAGGTCCTGCAAAATAATTTCTCAAAATTTTCCATGCTAAAAGCATCAAGACGAATGAAAAATATTATAATGAACCAATTCAGATCAATTGAAGATATTGTTATTGATGTCAAAGAAGATATATGATATTTTTAAGTAATATATAAAGATTTCAAAGTATAATAAAAAAGGGGGTGCATGTGAAAAAGTAAAAAGTGAAAAAGTATAGTAAAAGGAGGTGCATGAGAAAAAAGTATAATAAAAAGGGGGTGCATGTAAAAAAAAGTAAAAAATGAATTTCAATAATATCTTTAAATTCGCAGGTAAAGGATTCAAAGAAGAGGAGCCTCTCAAGAAGAGATAAATATGAGGGAAGGTTGAATATCATCCAAAAAAGGAGAGTCGAAAATATATTTTTGAAGTAGTGAAAAGAAGGCAATGCAAATGTTCATCATTTTTGAAGAAATATGCACTAAAGAAGTTGTAACTTGAATGTTGGTGTTTCACAAACGAAGGCATTGGTTTTCCTTGTTAATTTGGTGCTTTCTAGTGGGGATTCATGTTTTCAATAGGTTGGTGCCTATGTAGATCCATAACAGTAGGTTGGTGCCTCCAAGGATTTGTCCTAGTGGGGATTGGTGTCTCTAGTTGGCCGATACCTGCAAATATTTTGTACTAGTATGTTAGTGTCTATGAAGAGTTATAAAAGTTTATTTTTGAGGTTTTCTCTTGAAAGGGTTTCAACATAAATCTTGTGTTATGTGTTTTTAATTGGATAGATCTTATGTGTGATTACTTTATTGTGGTGATTGAATTTAAATAAGTAAAAAAATGGCTTACATTGATTCACTCCCACCTCCAAACTTACCGCCTCCCCCACCCTCCTCTCAGTTGAGTCAAGTTTCTTTCACTAGGCCCTTCAGAAATGACCAATAAACTTGTTATTCCTTTGTAAGCTATGTTTTTTGGGAAACCATGCAAATAAAAAATTATCTAAAGAACCAAACAACTATGTTCACTATATCACTATTATTTTTACATGGAATAAATTGTGTCATATTTAAAAATATATGGACAACTATTAAGATAAAATCATGAATTCGTTGGGCTCTTGGAAATCCCAATAGAAATTCCATGTTAATATCTTCCTATGGTACCTTTGGTATTGGCAATGGTGTGTACAAAATCCAGTGTTCTAGAGTCTTCCTTAGCACGCTGACAAATTCAACAACTCTCAACTCAATCCTTCAAGTTCTTGGCAATCCCAATCCAATAGTAGCACTCTTCAATCAACTAATGTAAGGGCCTTTTCCATGCCAAAAAGTCCACTCAATCCACCATTGCACGACTCTTAGATGAGGTTTTCTCTTAGTGACCAACCATCATGGAATGCATAATTGTTGATTTTTAAACAAGAATCCTTCTTGAATAAAGTAGTCCAAGAATGGAGTTTGGCCACTAATACATGGTTCCTTGCTAGCTTTCTAAGATTTAACAAAATCTACATCAATTCCATACAAGTTTTTCATTGCCTCAGGCTCTATTATTTCCATTATCATAATAGTTAATAATGTGGTCTTTCTCAATGCATTAGCAACCTTGTTGGATCTCTTAGACCTCAGACCCATGCTTTGACACAAATGAGTAACTTTGCAAGAATTCCACACACTTCATGTGTCCTTGAGTTAATTTTTTTTCATTATTTATATATAGAAATGCTTGATGATATGTTCCAAAAGGATAAATTCCTTAGGAAACAAATAATGACTCCACTTCTTTAATGCCAAAATGATGGCATAGAAATCTTGATCATACACATAATACTTCTTTTCATCATTTAACTTCTCATGGAAGAACATGATTGGACTACCCTCTTGGCTAAGAATTGTTCCAATTGTTGTCACATCGACATCACAATAAAGTTGGAACACTTCCCCAAAATTCAACAAAGCCAACATTAACTTCTTATTGACCTTCATCTTCATCAATTTTGCACAGTTGCATTTCATTGGAACTCTCATTTTCTCATTCGCATTGATAATGGTGCATATATGCCACTAGAATTCCTAATAAACTTCTAATAGAAGCTAGCTAAGCTAGGAAATCTTCTTACCTTAAATTTACTTCTCATAATTGGCCACTCGATGACAACGAATTTTACTTTCTTCAGATTCATCTTCAACCCATCTTGAGATATTACAATCCCAAGTAGACCAATTCTTCTTTCATGAAAGAACATTTCTGTAGATTTATGAGCAACTTCTCATGCCTTAACTACTCTAGTGCTTACCCCAAATGACTCATTAGAGAAATTTTGAGGTCTAAAATGGGCATTCTAAGGAATATTATAAAATAATATTATATTAGCCCCACGGGGTAGGTGAGTTGGTAATCACAATGCAGTGAAGTTCGTTAGAAAGGTGGGCTCTGTACTGAAGGTGACAAGTTCAAATCCCCTGGACTAGCCCGGAGCTGTGGAGAGGGGCGGGTGCAGTTCCCAGGGGTTATAGTGGTAGCGGTTAGAATCGACCCCGTGTTACATGAGTTGCGAGGCTGCTCCAGTTGTCGATTCCTCTGTAATAAAAAAAATAAAATAAGATTAGATTACATCAACAAATTTTAGAGGGAAAAAAATAAAAAGCTACTTTTTCAATTTGTATTTTGAACTTATCTCCCTACGATTTTCCTCAAGTTTCGAATAGGATCACTCATTGGATGCAAAATTTAATTCATCATCCAACAAGTACCCATGTTGCATACTTTCGATGGACCATGCTACACAAAATATGAGAAATACATGAAAACCCATGATTGCAATTAGGTTTTCCATGTATTTTTCATATTTCATGTAGTAGGGTCCATCAAAGCATACAACATGGGTACCCTTTGGATGAGGAATTAAATTCCACATCCAACGTGTGCTCTTGCTTGAAATTTGAGTAAAATTGTAAGGAGATAAGTTGAAAATACGAGTTGAAAAAATATTTATTTTTATTCTTTATTTTTTTACTTTTTTACTCCAAAAATGGTGAATCACCCCCATGGTTGACATCATCATCTTGAATCATATTGATTCTTATAAAGTTGATTTTGGTTGTACATTTTTGTTTTGAGGCCCATTTAAGACCTCAAAATTTCTCTAATGCATGGGCTTCTCTTTTGTCTTGTTGAATATTAATGTCATCTAAATAAACAACTACAAACTTACCCACATAGGGTTTCAACACTTCATTCATTAGCCTCATAAAAGTATTGGGATATTCATCAACCAAAATGGCATGAACAACCATTCATATAGTCCATTCTTTGAATTTTAAATCAATCTTCCACTCAGCTCCTTCAAGGATTCGAATTTGGTGATATCCACATTTTAGATCAATCTTTGTGAAGTACTCCAATTCATTGAAACAATGCTTTAAATAATCCATTCACGTTAATGAAAACCAACACTCGATGGTAATATGTTGATGGCCCATAAAGCGATGAAGATCATCCATTCTCCTCCTTCCTTCAGTGCTAGTATAATAGACACTGCACATGGGCTTAACTCGTATTTTATCAATCCTTGGTCCAATAACTATTGGACTTATTTATTGATTTCCTCACTTTCAGCTAGAGTCAATCCATATGGCACTTGTTTGGTAGACTTGGACCTGTAATGAAATTAATTTTTTAATGGGAAATTCTCCTCATGGGTGGAAATTCCTTCAATAGTTCATCTAAAATTAACTTGCTTAAACTCCAATAACAATTCACTAACCTTTGTTGTTATGTCACTTCACTTCTAAACTTAAATTCTTTGACAAAATGGCAAAGCAACGTCTTGCCCTCTTCTCCTTTATCAAGAACTATTTTGTTATGCATATCATAATTTTACTACCACTGTTATACTCATTGGTTTTGTTGTTGTCCACCTTTTCTTCTTTCATGGGAAATAACTTAAATTTATTTCTATTCTTCTCCAACAAAAAAATAATGTTTTCTCCATCGTGAACAACTTTTCAGTCAAATTACTAAGGCCTCCCCAACAACAAATGACATACATCTATTGGCACTACATCACACATATAATGACCCATCTCAAATTATAGGCAACATGAGAATATTAACATGCATATGATAACTACATATGTATGCATCACATGCACTGCGATAGTATACATATGTTGTAGCGGCTACAACCACCCGCCAAAATTTTTCCTTAGCTTAATTTTGGAGCCTCCCTACCAACCTTTCACAACAGCATCTCTTGCCGTGTGAAGTACACAAGATTCACTTTTTTCTTGCAGAATGATAGCCTATGCATCAGAGCTTGTTGCATCTCCCACACATGTTGTTTCTCTATATTTGATCTAGATTCAGGCTAAGCAACTCCCTCAAGAAATTGCGCAATTATGGAGGGGAACCAGCCTTCCCTCCATAAATTAAGCAATTATATTTGGCAACCTGTTGGGCTCTAGAATTGCACAAATCCACCTATACCTTTTCATTGGCAAAATTGCAAAATTCCTCCCAGTAGGACTACTCGCCCAAAAATTGCACAATCCCTCTAGGAAGCCAATCCAACTCCCTCCCAAAAATGCGCATTTTTTCCTCCCAACTGAGCAGACTGTTGCATGTGCAGTTGAGTTGACCGATTCCCTACGGGATCGAGAAAAATTGATTTACATGCATGGGTTGCTTCTCCCAAGGCAACATGCAAAGGAATCCCTTGATTCAGGGATCTACTTTTAACAGTTGGAGGTTGCATGCAAGGATCATTTCAGAAACCTCCCACCAAGTGTCACTCTTCCTATATTTGTGGCATGCACGTCACATATTCGATTTTATCAAAACTCATGAATCGGATGTTGTAGAGCTCATTCCTCACACTGACCTCACAACTCTAACATCCCACATTGTATCTAGGAGTTTTCGGCACATTCAACTTAGCTGTTTTGGGGTAACCCCACCTTCCATGTCCTTTGTTTCATTTCTGTCACTTTTTGAATTTCACTTACTGTGATTGTTGTCTACTTGATTTCAGTGAGCGCTTGTTGTCGTTTTGATGCATGTTAGCTTGTAGAAGCAACATTTCAGTTTCCATTCGCATCTAACTATTATTGCATGCATGACATTGTTTTGCATGGATGGTCGTCGTTGCAGCAACTCGCTTCACACACATGAATGCTTTCCTATTTTTTGAATCCTACACTTGTTGTTTTCATGAATGATCATTCACCCTTGTTTTGTTGGGTTGTGTTATATTCTTTCCACATAGTTAACAGGGGGTTTGAGGGGTACCCATAACCCCACTTTATGGGGTCCGGGGCAGCCCCCGGAAAATTTTGGTTTTGGACCCTATGTTAGGTTGGGCGGACCCACCTATGGTTTTGTGCATGATTTTCGCACATGTTTTTTGGACGCGATGGGTTTCGGTCCATGGTATTGGACGCGATGGTTTTCGGTCCATGGTATTTGATGCTTCGGCATGTATAAATATGTATTGT
>APFE030769300.1:3732-39082 GCA_000404065.3 Pinus taeda | reverse complement strand
GTATCAGAGTTGTTTTGGCTTCAAGGGGACGCCTTTGTTGCTGAGGGGTTTCGCTCGGGCCTGTGGTAGACCCTGTCAGTGGGAGATCTGCGAGATCGATTCTGGTGGTGAAAGAAGATGGCGAGCAGCGGAAAGATAGAGATTGAGAAGTTCAATGGTCTGAGTTTTGAGTTGTGGAAACTCAAGATGGAGGATCTGTTGGTGGATAAAGATCAGTGGATCGCGGTAGATCCGGGTACTAAACCAACGGGAGTGACCGATGAAGAATGGAAGAAGTTGGATCGGAAGGTGAAGAGCACAATACGATTGTGTGTCTCAGATTCAGTATTGTTGAATGTATCAGGGGAAGCTACAGCGAAGGCTATGGGACAAGTTAGGGACTTTGTACCAATCTAAGTCTCTGGTGAAATAAACTGTTCCTGCGGAAAAAGCTGTATAACCTGAGGATGAAAGATGGAGACTCGGTGACAGAGCATCTGAATGCATTTAATACTGTGGTAAGTCAGTTATTATCTGTTGATATTAAAATTTCAGATGAAGATAAGTGCATCAGTTTGTTGTGTTCTCTACCAGACTCGTGGGATAGTCTGGTTATTGCAATAGGTAGCAATGCAACTGCTTTGCAGTTTGATGAAATAGTCTCAGCCTTGCTGACGGAGGAGATGAGGTGGAAAAATATGGACAACCAGAATGGTGATGCCTTGTTTGTACGAGACGGTCCCAGAACAGAAACAAAAATAAGTCATCGAGTGGAGATCTAAATCTAGAGGGAGATCTAAATCTCCAGGAAAACCTACAAAGGTGGTGTGCTGGAAATGCGGAAAGGAAGGGCACTTCAGAAGGGAGTGTAAATCTAAAGCTCCTGGTAAAGGAAAGGGATCTGATGATGCTCCTTCTGTAGAGGCGAAAACCACCTCAGATGAAGGTGGGGATGTGTACTTGGCTTCTTCAAGTACACATGTAGATCATGAGGCATGGTTGATTGACTCAGGTGCATCCTTTCACTTCACTCCCCATAGAGAGTGGTTCTGTGAGTATGAGAAATACGATGGTGGTGATGTCTTCTTAGGAGATGATAGGAAGGCTAGAATCATTGGTCGTGGAAAAGTAAAGTTGAAGTTGCAAGGTGGAAGGGTTAGAACCCTTCCGGGTGTTCTGCATATTCCTGCATTGGCCAGAAATCCGATTTTTGTAAGCAAGTTGGATGATGCAGGTGTAAAGACAATGTTCGAGAAGGATACCTACAAGATGGTTCGAGGAGCACTGGTAGTCATGCGGGGAGTTCGGATTGGAACTCTGTACAAGCTGCAAGGTAGCACTGTTGTTGACGGGTGCATAGTTCTATGGTTCCTGAAAATGGAGCAGAAAATCTAGTGGTCTCTGGAGAGAAGACCATGCTGTGGCATCAAAGGCTTGGACATATTGGAGAGAAGGGCCTTCGAATACTTCATGGTAAAGGTATGGTAGAAGGTATGAGTAATAGCCCTCTGGATTTTGATTTCTGTGAAAATTGTGTATATGGGAAGCAGAATCGGGTGAGTTTCCCCTCTGGTGGTAAGAGGACGAAACAAATATTAGAGCTTGTGCACAGTGATGTGTTTGGACCTGTGAAAGTTCATCACTGGGTAAGTCTGTGTACTATGTATCATTTATAGATAACTTCTCAAGGAATACATGGATATATTTCCTTAAGAAGAAATCTGAAGTCTTTGACAGGCTTAAATAATTTAAGGCTCTGGTGGAAAATCAGACAGAGAAGAAGATAAAGGTGCTGAGGACAGATAATGGTGGAGAATTCTGCAACAAGGAATTTGAAGAATCTGTAAGAAGTGTGGTATAGCACGGCAGAAGACTACTCCATATACACCTCAGCAAAATGGAGTCGCAGAAAGAATGAACAAGACGTTGATGGAAAGGGCAAGAAGCATGCTCAGTGGTGTCGGGTTAGGACAGGAATTCTGGTCAGAGGCGGTGGATACTGCATGTTACTTGGTCAACAGGTCACCTTCATCAGCGTTGGAGGATAAGACTCCACAAGAAGTATGGACTGGTAAGAAACCCTCTCTTTCACATCTGAGGGTATTTGGATGTGATGATATGTACATGTTCCAAAGGAGAAACGAACCAAGTTGGATAGTAAATATGAAAAGTGTATCTTTATTGGGTATAAGGATGGTTTAAAGGGTTATAAGCTTGAATCCCCAAGATAACAGGAAGTTGTTGTACAGTCGAGATGTGGTGTTCAGATGAGGTGAAAGATGTTATTAAACATGAAGTCCAACCAAAGGAACCTTGTGAAGATAGAGTTTGAACTAAAGGAGGAAGAATCAGACTCTGTAGCAGAGGAGGAATCAGAAGTTGAAGAGCCACAAACTCTGGCTATGAGAAGATCAGCTCGAGAAGAAAGGTAGCCAGAAAGGTATAGTCCATCTGCTTTCTGTTCAAACTTTGCTTTGTCTGTTACTGATGATGATCCCAGAACTGTGAAGGAAGCAGTGGATTCGGAGGATGGAAAACTCTGGAAAGAGGCCATGGTTGATGAAATGGCATCTTTGCACAAAAATGAGGCTTGGGATCTGGTGGAGTTGCCGGCTGGAAGGAAACCCATTGGCAGCAATGGGTGTTCAAGAAGAGACAAATGCAGAAGGGAAGGTGGAGAAATACAAAGCTCGGTTGGTAGCAAAAGGTTATTCCCAGGTGCCGGGAATTGATTTTGGTGATATTTCTCCTGTTGCCAAGGTAACTTCTATTAGATTACTTTTATCTGTTGCTGCTGCTTTTGATTTTGAGGTAGAACAGATGGATGTGAAGACAACATTTCTTCACGGGGATTTGGAAGAGGAAATCTACATGAACAACCTGAAGGCTTTGCGGTGAAGGGTAAGAAAGAACTGGTATGCAAGTTAAAGAAGTCTTTGTATTGGTTAAAACAGTCACCAAGGATGTGGTATCAGAAATTTGATACATTTATACGGGGACTTGGCTTCACCAGAAGCAAAGCAGATCATTGTGTGTATTTTAAATTAATTGGTGACCGTTTATTTATCTGGTCTTGTATGTGGATGATATGTTGTTGGTTGGAAATGACAAAGAAATTATCCAGGATTTGAAGACCCAATTGTCCTCCAAATTCGACATGAAAGATCTCGGTGCTGCAACTATATTTTTTGGGGGCATGGAATTAAAAAGAGACCGGGAAAAGAGGAAGATCTGGTTAAAACCAGAGGAAGCTCTGGTTAAACCAGAGGAAGTATGTCGAGACAATACTGCAGAGGTTATATGCAGGATAGTAAACCGGTGAAGGTTCCTATTCCTGTAGGTGTGAGGTTATCTGCTGAACAGTGTCCCAAGACACAAGAAGAGGAAGAGGACATGTCCCGTGTTTCATATGCAAGTGCAGTCAGTAGCTTGATGTACGTCGTGGTCTACAATAGACCAGACATTGCACATGCAGTGGGAGTATTGAGCAGGTTTGTGTCAAAACCAGGGAAGGAGCACTGGCCAATAATGAAGCGGGTTTTCAAGTATTTACGTGGCACTAGTGATTATGGTTTGTGCTACCAAGGAAGACCAGGATTGGACAGGGTGTTGGATATCTGTGGCTTTGTTGATGCATACTGGGCTAGAGATCTGGATCAGAGAAGATATACAAGCAAGTGGGTATGTGTTTAACCTATTTGGACGTGCAGTCAGTTGGATGAGTAAGAAACAATCTGTAGTGGCACTATCAACTACAGAGGCAGAATACATGGCAGCCACTCATGCAAGCAAGGAAGTAGTTTGGTTGCAGGATTGTGTTCAAGTATGGGGTTAGTACAAGGAGCTATAAGGATAGACTGTGACAGCCAAAGTGCAATTTTCTTGGCAAAGAACCCCGCTTATCATTCAAAGACAAAGCACATTGATGTTCAGTATCACTTTGTGAGGGATATGATAGAAGACAAAAAGGTGTTGCTGGTAAAGGTGGACGCTTTGAAGAATACTGCAGATGCATTGACAAAATCTGTTAGCTCTGAGAAGTTCTCTTGGTGTAGAGAAACAATGGGTGTTTCAGGGCTGGAAAAATGACTAAGCTCTCCTGTGGCCCCCTGTGGAAAGAAAACAACAAGTGGGAGATTGTTGGTTGTGTTATATTCTTTCCACATAGTTAACAGGGGGTTTGAGGGGTACCCGTAACCCCACTTTAGTTTTGTCGATTGTGTAGTGAGGGGAGTTATAGGGGGTTTGAGGGGTACAGGTAACTCCACTCTATGGGGTCTGGGCAGCGCCCTGAAAATTTTTGGTTTTGGACCCTATGTTAGGTTGGGTGGACCTACCTATGGTTTTGTGCATGTTTTTCACACATGGTTTTGGACACGATGGTTTTCGATCCATGGTTTTGGATGTGATGGTTTTCGATCCATGGTTTTCGGTCCATGGTATTGGATGCTTCGGCATGTATAAATATGTATTGTAACATTGAAAGGAAAATAATGAAAAATCAAGTTGGTAGTCCCGGTTTTGGGATCCAGTGGAAAATCTCTGTGTATATGTGTTTTATGTGTTATACTGTAACATTTTTATTTTTCCTATGATTTAGAATTCATATGCAGGTAATTTTTGTATGGGGTTAAAACCTACATGTTTGCACTCATCTCATCATGCATTCACACTTCTCATCTTTTCAGTCGCCCATCGATTGGATTGGGTTTCCTTCACCTGAAACATGCCTTACCTGGCTAGCACTACGCATTTCCAAAAGCGAAGGCTTTTCCTTCCCTCCAGAATTTGCGTGAGTCTATTTAGGCACTGACCTCCAGGAATGCATTGCACAATTCTTGGAGGCAGTGTTTTGTTGGCCCCAAAAACTATACAATGCAGTTTGCTGGTTGCATGTCACTGCTAACTGAAATTGTGCATTTGCGCAGTTTTAGTCCTCAGCAGGCTAGGCTGGACTGTGCATTGTGTAGTTCTAGTAGTCAGTCAACCTACTGACAACCCGGACTATGCCTTGCGCAGTTTTGGTAGCCAGTCTCTCGACCTCCCGGTGGAAACTGCGCAACCTTCATGATCAATCACATAGGTATGTTGCAAGTTAGTTCTCAAGTTTGTTTTGGTTTTATACTGACAGATTGCTTGCCATGAGTGTTCCCATGTCTCCAGTTATCACAAGTGTTCATTTGCCTCTCAGCAACAAAGGTACAATGGTTTCTAGGTGAGCAGAATTGAAGACATTGTTCATAGCACACTTGGGGATGCCGTCGATCAAGTGTCCATGAACTTGTCTACCCACAAAGATGTCGATTTGTTCATAGACGAGGACATAAAGATATGATGGCAACAACATCACAACAAGCAGCACCATCAACAATAGCTAAAGGCATCATACTGGATGCAACAAACACAAGAGGAAGTTTGTTGACAACACAGAGGCGGAACAAAGTTGCAAGCTCAAGCAGATCCACTTGTGATGAAAGCAACTTTGGAGACTCAGGCTATGAGGTGATGACGCTACATGAAGATCGCGCGAAGGCAGAGAATGGAACAGAGAAGGAGTGGAAGAAAAGGAGTTGCATAGACGAGAGAATGAGTTGTAGCAGGAACAGGTACAACAGGGGGCGCAACTTGCACTTGCGAATGAAACTACACCCGTACAAGTTATGGATCTATCTCAATAGCTGGCATGGAGTAGACAAGGTGAGAAGTGTTTTTGATCACATGCAAGGGAATGAAGCAACATGCATGTCATTGTGCACATGCATGTGATCCCACCCATTCGGCACACTCACCGAGGCGAAGACAAGAAGCAAGTCTGACTGGAGCTGAACATGTACCTCAACAAGTTGATGTGCATGGCCACCAGTACATGCTTGGAGAGCAGCGTAGACACTATGAATCAACATGTTGTCAATCTGGTCACACCAGGACAACCATGCACATGTTATTAGATGAGTTTGACAGAGGAGCCATATCAGTGCACCCGGATGCAATGAAGGCAAGAGTTCACTTCAACAAGATCTCACCATTGAACGTCTAGACACCATCATGGACAACTAAGCTTGGCATTGACTCATCACCTTCGACCATCACAAGCATGTCAAAGACTTGGTCTCACCACAATGGTCCGAGTGTCATTGATGTCTTGCATGGCTTGCTCAAACCATTTTGTCTCACATGGGCACATGTGCATTGTAATGTAACGTCTTTTAAAGTGGAAGTTCAAGTGTCGATAGTTGAATGTAATAGTCATAGAGTAGTTGAAGAGTCATGAGGGTAGATGAACAGTCTCAAAGGGGAATGTCAAGGGTCTCCCCATCCTTTGCTATAAATAGTACCTCATAACTCATTGTACAGGCTTTTAGTCAGCTAAGCTTCCGATAGGACTATCTTAGAGAGAGCTTGGACAGTGTTGTAACGAGCCTTGGCTTCTCCACTGCACAGAGCTAGTATATCTCTTTGGAGGAGCAGGCAGCTGTGGCTGTAACATTCCACTGTCAAAACGAGTGGTTGGACATGGATGTATTGTATGACTAGAACTTACACTTCTTAATATAACAAGATCCAACACGTGTCATGCATATGTTGTATTGTATTTCAGCTATCTGTTTACTCTAAATGATATATGTATATGTTTTCTTACACATGCATGTATATCTATTTATGTGTATGTATGTATGAATCTTTCTGAAATGTGTTGTTGGTTTAACCATTGCTTTGTATTGCTAGCTAACTTGCTTTCCATGTTGTAATGCATCTTCGCTTGTGTGTTCCCTTCTTAACTCCATGTTAACATAGGTTTCCAAGGGGCACACTCAACTCACCCTCCATGTGTTAGAACCTCTCATGCACCTTCATTGACTTACTGTAGTTGTCACACCCTTGCTACCAATAGGGACATCTTACTTGCCTCTGTGTAAAATCACGGTCAGGGAATTACCGTATGACCCACTATTGGGATTCCTACACCAAACGATCTAAGGTCTCATTGGGACTTCTTAGCAGGGAGATCCTGTGACATGTTGGCGGGTCTAGCACCGTCAACATTTCTGGTGCTAGAAGGAGGGCCAGATGACAAGTTGTGTCCTCTCATCCTATTTTGAGCATTTTCATATCTATCATGGATTCTTGCAATCTACTACCTCCATGATGTTTTTCACATTCCAAAGATGTCACCATCATGAGGGAGTTCTTTGATCTCTTGTCTACATTCACGTATGATGGTGAAAGCGAAGTGGCTTGGCTTGAGTTATTACATAACTTCCTCTCCATTCTTCACGAGGAATATGGATGCTCTGATGAACATGCCAGTGTTCTGCTTGCATACACACTTTGCGAATCTCCACATTGGTAGTTGTGCAGCCTACCAGCTGACAACGTGCACTCACTTGAGCACTTTTGTGATCTCATTGAAGACACTTTCTATCATTTATCCAGAATATCTTGACCAAAAATTGTTGCAACAACAAAAGGCTCTGCATGAATCGCCAGTGGATTTTTTGCAGTGCTTCCGTGATCTGCATTTTCAAGCTCCAAAGAGCTAGATGAAATTTCCCTATCTTTGGGATACATTCGAGTATTGTCTTAATAAATCTACCCATCCCAAGAAGAAGTTCAAGCTCAATCCCTGCTTAGCATACTTCGGTGATGGAGTTGCGCAATCATAGACAGATACAGTCATTGTCACAAGTGACTGTCTGCCATCCCCTCATCAAATAGCTCCACCATCACAGATTGATGTGGGAGAGCACAAACACACATTTGTTGAACCGTCACGTCCTCCCAACATCGCTCCTTCTGATTTTCGCCGAGACTTGGTTGTGAGTCCCATACCTCATCACATGTATTTTGTGCCTCAACCTCCCTCTTCATGTTCTGATCATCCTACGGATGACACTGTATTGTGTTCTTCCATTCCGAACTCTACACTTGTTTTGAATGAGGATCGATATATCAACGGAGTTGGTGTTGCACAACCAAGATGTGCTGGCATTCATGAAGAGCATGAAGGGAACTTGAACATCCACCGGCAGCAGGGAACCATCCTTGTTTGTCCGTACCTCCTCTGTTTCTTCCTAACATCCTTGATGATCCCGCCATCCCTGATTTTTCATGTGCATCTCCATCCACGAATGTACCCATTGTTGATCATTCGCAGGACACACTCGATGTCATACCATCATCTGACAATGGAGAGGACAAATCATTCATTGAAAATCCACTTGATCTTTCATCTACTTTTTTTGGATACGCAGAGGGTGAACATCCTTTCTTCTTGTTTACCCCTTTGTGTGATTCATCAAATCATGAGTATGTCGACAAACATCATGAATTTTCTGATTTTGGTTGTTGTGATCCCTTTACCTCATCATCTGATCATGTTGTTGATTCATTTGTTGTTATTTCGTCTAAGCCACTGGTCTATGATGATCCATCTATCAACATAGTCGAGACCACACAGACTGTCAAGGCACTTCAACCCGAGATGATGGTTATGTCAGGCCCTCGCTGTCCTGAGGTTGGTTTCACTTCTGATCAGGAAATTTTTCAAACACTCAAGGCTCCTCATCACTCATATGTATGCACTCAAGATCAATCTAACACTCAGTTTTACTTCCTCCACTCGAACTACACGATCCCATCACTCATGCAATGGAGGAATTTTACATAGCAAGCACACTTGCGCAACGTAAGTGGTCTACCTTTCTCATGTTTGCTTGCATGTCATGGTCAAGGGAATGCATACACTCAACATCTGCATGCAGTGTAACATAGCAACTTGGCAAGTCCACAGAGTGCATATCATGCGCTTTCACTCATTTGTGTTCTGTGGATGCTTGTAAGCTCGAAGTGTGTCTTTTTTCGTTGTTGTATCTTTCACATTTTCTACTTCGTACAACTAGGTTTCTCACTGACCAAGCCTTCACCAACATGGGTCTACCAATGCGCCGGTGGCTACATTGGAAATATCACTTCATGTGATCAGGCCCATGCATCGTTAGCTTAGGAGTAGGGGTAGTGTTTGCTTTCAGTTTGCTTGCTTTCATGCTTGTTTTCTTTCTTTCTTTGCATGTTTGTTTGCTTACTCGCTTTTCTTTCGCATTTGCTTCCACTTCTTGATTTTCTTTTTGGTTTATTTGCTTGTTTATGTCCGTAGGTTAGTTTCACATGGACGGTGTGTGACTCTTGAAAGAAGCTAGGTAAAGTACAAGAGGACTTGTACAACTATCAACATTTGGTTATCTGTTGTCCGCTCTCTTATGTAAGAATTTGTTGTCTTCAGTCCATGATACATCAATGGAAAATACATAATGTTCAAAGTGAACCTTGGTGAAAAAACAATGCTTGCATGCTAAATAGTGTCACCTACTCTAGTCGGTTGTTTTTGGGTTAATCCTTGGCAGCTCAGTCAAGAAGAGTAACGTGAGGGGGAAAACCTTAATAGGAACGTTAGAGGTATATAATAAACTACTTCTCTGAAGGAACAACTTCTTCTGCTCTCAATAAGTTGGGATACTTGTTTCGCCTCTGAAATGAATAAGTGCTATGCAAGTTATGAAAAATGAAAAAATGAAAAATTAATAACGCGAAAGAAGAGAAAGGATTCCTGCACAGAGAGGTGATGCAAGTAACTCCATCGGGGTACTGACCAGGCTCACTGGCAGCGGAGTGATACTTGTGTTCTTGCGTGACTCCGCCAAGGTACTGTCCAGGCCTGCTAGCAGTGGAGCAACACCAGAGATGAAACTAATACTTTGATGATTATATTGCTTGTGCACCAATATAACACTCAACCCCAATCGAAATAACCGTTTCAAATTGGCTTGGAATGCGTGTCAATCGACCAAGAGCTTAGCAGACGCTACGTCTTACAATCATGCAAATGTGAAAACCAAGACAAACTGAGCACTAAACAATACTTCCAGAGGTGTTCGACTTGCTTTTCACAAACAAGTTCGGTTTAGAGAGATGGAGTTCTACCAGTGTGTCGCCAAGTGTTGTAACGGCTACAACCACCCTCCAAAATTTTGCATTAACTAATTTTTGGAGCCTCCCTACCAACCTTTCACAACAACATGTCTTACCGTGTGAAGTACGCAAACTTTAGTGTTTTTCTTGCACAATGATAGCATGTGCATCAGAGCTTGTTGCATCCCCCTTACAAGTTGTTTCTCCGTACTTGGTCTAGCTGTAGGTTGAGCAGCTCCCTCAAGAAATTGGGAAATTCTAGAGGGGAACCAGCTTTCCCTCCAGAAATTGCACAGTTATGTTTGGCAGCCTACTGGGCTCCAAAATTGCGCAAATCTGTCTGTCATTGTTCTACCCATAAATTGTGCAATCCCTCTGGGCAACCAACCCAGCTCCCTCCCGGAAATGAGCATTTTTTCCTCCCAATAGAGCAGACTGTTGCATGTGTAGTTGAGTTGACCAGTTCCCTTCGAGACCAAGCAAAACTAATTTGCATGCATGGGCTGCTTCTCCTGAGGCAGCATGCAAAGGCATCATTTGATTCAGGGATCTACTTTTAGCAGCTGGAGGTTGCATGCAAGGATCATTTCAGAAACCTCCCACCAATTGTCGCTCTTCCTAGATTTGTGGCATGCGCGTCACATCTTAAATTTTTATAAAAACTCATGAACCAAACACTACAAATCTCATTCCTCACATTGACCTCGTAGCTCTGACATCCCACATTGCATCTAGGAGTTGTCGGCACATTCAACTTAGTTGTTTTGGGGTAAGCCCGCCTTCTATGTCTTGTGTTGCATTTCTATTGTTTTTTGAGTTTCACTTTGTGTGATTATTGTCTACTTGATTTCAGTGATCACTCGATGTCGTTTTGATGCATGCTAGCTTGTAGAAGCATCAATTCAATTTTCGTTTGCATCTCATTGATGTCGTATGCATGACACAGTTTTGCACGAATGGTCGTCGTTGTGGCGACTCGCTTCACATGCATGCATGCTTTCCCATTTTCTGAATCCTGCACTTGTTGTTTGCATGAATGATCATTCACCCTTGTTTGCACTCATCTCATCATGCATTCACACTTCTCATCCTTTTAGTCACTCGTCGACGGGACTGGGCTGCCTTGGCTCAGAAGGTGCCTTGGCCAGCTAGCACTGCGCATTTCCAGAAGTGAATGCTCTACCTTCCCTCCAGAATTTGCGTAAGTCTAGCCAGGCGCTGAACTCCAAGCATGCATTGCACAATTCTTGGAGGCAGTGTCCTGTTGGCCCCAAAAACTGCACAATGCAGTTTGCTGGTTGCATGTCACTGCTGACTGAAATTGCACATTGCACAATTTCAGTCCTTAGCAGGCCAGGCTGGACTATGCATTGCGCAGTTCCAATAGTCATTCAGCCTATGGACAACCCGGAATATGCCTTGTGCAGTTTTGGCAGTCAGTCTCCCGACCTCCCAGCGGAAATTGTGCAACCTTCATGATCAGTCACACAAGTATGTTGCAAGTCAGTTCTCAAGTTCATTTTGGTTTTCGACTGATAGATTGCTTGACATGAGTGTTTCCATGTCTCCAGGTATCACAGGTGTTCATCTGCCTCTCAGTAGCATAGGTACAATGGTTTCCAAGAGAGGAGAGTTAAAGACATCATTCATAGCACACTTGGGGATGCAGTCGATCAAGTGTCTATGAACTTGCCTACCCACGAAGATATCGAGTTGTTCGTAGACAAGGCATCAAGATATGATGGCAGTAGCATCACAGCAAGCAACACCATCAATAATAGCTAAAGGTAGCATACCAGATGCAACGAACGCAAAAGGAAGTTTTTTGACAACAAAGAGGCGGAACAAAGTTGCAAGCTCAAGCAGATCCACCTGTGATGAAAGCAACTTTGGAGACTCAGGCTATGAGGTGATGACGTGACAAGAAGATCACGTGAAGGTATAGAATGAAACAGAGAAGAATTTGCATGTGTTGAAGCAACAACTCAAGGAAGAATAGGAGTTGCATAGACGAGAGAATGAGTTGTAGCAGGAACAGGTACAACACGAGGCACAACATGCACTCACAGATGAAACTACACCGATACAAGTTATGGATCTATCTCAACAGCTGGCACAGAGGAGAGGAGGTGAGCAGTGTTGTTGATCGCATGCAAGGGAATGCAACAACATGCATGTCATTGTGCGTACGCATGCGATCCCACCCATTCGACACACTCACCGAGGCGAAGACAAGAAGCAATTCTGAATGGAGCTGAACATGTACCTTGACATGTTGATGCACACGACCACTAGCACATGCTTGGAGAGCAGCATAGACACTATGCATCAACATGTTTCCAGTCTAGTCGCACTAGGATGAACATGTGCATGCTATCAGACGAGTTGGACAAAGGAGCCATATCAATGCACCTGAATGCAACGAAGGCAATATTTCGCTTCAGCAGGATCTCACCATTGAGCATCCAGACACCATCATGGACAACCAAGCTTGGCATCAGCTCATCACCTTCGGCAATCACAAGCATGTCAAAGATTTGGTCTCACCACAACGGTTTGAGTGTTATTGATGTCTTGCATGGCTTGATCAATCCGTTTTGTCTCACATGGGCACATGTGCATTGTAATGTAATGTCTTGTCAAGTGGAATTTCAAGTGTTGATAGTTGAATGTAACAGTCATAGAGTAGCTGAAGAGTCACGAGGGTAGATGAACAGTCTCAAAAGGGAATGTCAAGGGTCTCCCAGCCCTTTGCTATAAATAGTACCTCATAAATCACTATAGAGGTTTTTGGTAAGCCAAGCTTCTGATAAGACTATCTTAGAGAGAGCTTGGACAATATTGTAACGAGCCTTGGCTTCTCCATTGCACAGAGCTAGTATATCTCTTTGGAGGAGGAGGTTGTGGTTGTAACGTTCCGCTGTCGGAACTAGTGGTTGGGCATGCCTGTATTGTATGACTGGAACTTACACTTCTTAATATAACAAGATCCAACACATTTCATGCATATGTTATATTGTATTTCAGCGATCTATTTACTCTAAATGATATATGTATATGTTTTCTTACGTGTGCATGTATAGTTATTTCTGTGTATGTATGTATGAATCTTTCTGAAATGTGTTGTTGGTTTAACCATCACTTTGGATTGTTAGCTAACTTGCTTTCCATGTTGCGATGCATCTTCGCTTGTGTGTTCCCTTCTTAACTCCATGCTAACACAGGTTTCCAAGGGGCGCACTCAACTCACCCTCCGTGTGTTAGAACCTCTTATGCACCTTCCTTGACTTACTGTAGTTGTCACACCCTTGCTACCAATAGGGACATCTTACTTGCCTCCGTGCGAAATCGCAATCAAGGCATTACCGTACGACCCACTGCTGGGACTCCTACACTAAACGATCTGAGGTCTAATTGGTACTTCTTACTGGGGAGATCCCCTAACATGTTGGCGGGTCCAACATCATCAACATTTCTGGTGCTAGAAGGAGGGCCAGATGACAAGTTGTGTCCTCTCATCCTATTTTGAGCCTTTGCACTCGGATGCAACGAAGGCAAGAGTTTGCTTCAGCAAGATGTCACCATTGAGCACTCGGACACCATCACGAACAACCAAGCTTGGCATCATCTCATCACCTTTAACCATCACAAGCATGTCAAAGACTGGTCTCACCACAATGGTTTGAGTGTCATTAATGTCTTGCATGGCTTGCTCAAGTCATTTTGTCTCACATGGGCACATGTGCATAGTAATGCAATGTCTTGTCAAGTGGAAATTCAAGTGTCGATAGTTGAATGTAACAGTCATAAAGTAGTTGAAGGGTCATGAGGGTAGATGAACAGTCTCAAAGGGGAATGTCAAGGGTTTCTCCACCCTTTGCTATAAATAGTAACTCATAACTCATTGTAGAGGCTTTTTGTCAACCAAGCTTCTGATACGACTATCTTAGAGAGAGCTTGGACAATATTGTAACGAGTTTTGGCTTCTCCACTGCACAGAGCTAGTATATCTCTTTGGAGGAGCAAGCAATTGTGGATGTAACGTTCTGCTGTCGGAACTAGTGGATGGACATGGATGTATTGTATGCCTAGAACTTACACTTCTTATTATAACAAGATCCAACATGTTTCATGCATATGTTGTATTGTATTTCATCTATCTGTTTACTCTAAATGATATATGTACCTATTTTCTTACGCATGCATGTATAGCTATTTATGTGTGTGTATGTATGAATCTTTCTGAAATGTGTTGTTGGTTTAACCATCACTTTGGATTGCTAGCTAACTTGCTTTCCATGTTGTAATGCATCTTCGCTTGTGTATTCCCTTCTTAACTCCATGCTAACACGGGTTTCCAAGGGGCGCACTCAACTCACCCTCTGTGTGTTAGAACCTTTCATGCACCTTCCTTGACTTACTGTAGTTGTCACACCCTTGCTACCAATAGGAACATCTTACTTGCCTCCGTGTGAAATCGCAGTCAAGGCATTACCATACGACCCACTGCTAGGAATCCTACACTAAATGATCTGAGGTCTAATTGGGACTTCTTAGCAGGGAGATCCCCTGACATGTTGGCGTGTCCAACACTGTCAACAACATACTAGCTTATTATAAAAAATTCCTAACTAAAGGATGAACGAATTGATTATCGAAAGTTCTAAGTGAATACCTAACTCAACAATATATATAATATATATATATAATATATATATATATATATATATATATATATATATATATATGTATGTATGTATGTATGTATTATGTATGTATGTATGTATGTATGTATGTATGTATGTATGTATGTATGTATTTATTTATTGAATACATTGAGTTAGGGTCTTAATGTGTGTACCACACATAATAATATATAACTATATAAAAAATAAAGGGTAAAGGCAATGTATTATAAAAAATAACAACGGAAATACAATATATAATATATTAATTTATAATAAATATTAATTATTATACAAAATAATAATAATATATTCATTATTGTACAAACTAAAATTAAGAAATGATATCTATATATATATATATATATATATATATATTACACAACTAAAAAGGGTTTGTAATATATATTATATAATAAAAAGATCATAATGTAAAGAAATTGCAAGGATATTAATGAACAATATATTATAGTAGTTTCAAGCTACTGCGTTAAAATCTCATGAATACGTATAAATGCCTCTTATGTACCCTATTTTCGCTGCTAAAGCTAGGTCCATTTATTATCAGAGGCAGGGGGACTGGTGACTACCTCAAAAGACCTTAAAGGCCATTCATAGCAATGTTAGTTGATAGGCAATGAACAAGGATTAAGAAAATAATTTGTGCATAGGCAGTGGGGAAAGGTTTCCTAGGGAAGAAGAAAGCTCTGTGATATAGGGAGGATGAATAGACTGAAGAGGGGGTCTTTTTTAGGGGAGGAGGAAGATAATAGAAGAGAAGGAGAGTCACGAGAGATTTCGGCGAGACTATTTTGAGGTATGAGCCTGGGGCTCGATTTTGAACTAAAATTGGGAAAACTTGAGTTGTTCTTCGAATTTTGGGCACCGGGGCCAGTGGACTTCGATCTTGAAGTCCTTTGGATCTAAGAACTGATGAGGCTGATCCCAGATAGGAAGGGACGTATCAATCGGTTTGGTAACGAGAGCAAAGAATCCAGAAAAACACTAGCTAGGATCGTCATATGCTGGGAGAAACAAGTACGTACTTGTGTTTATTTTGGTAAATTCTACATAAATTTTGTTGTTATGTCTGTAATGAATTTATAGGACCCCAACAACATAAAAATTAGTCATGGTAATTTCAAAATTGGAAATTTACCAAGCACCTCTTAGAACAGTAACATGGTGTCCCTTTTGCAACCAAGAGACTCAATAGGCTTTTATAGGACCCCTACAACATAATATTAGTCATGGTAATGCCCAAATTGGAAATTTAGCAAGAACTTCTTAAAACAGTGACATGGTGTCCTTTTTCCAACCAAGAGACTCAATAGGAATTTAAATGTGGGGTGAATTTCAAATTCAATTTCTTAATAACTTCATTAGACACCAAATTATTAGTGTTACCACTACCTACAATAAGTGAACAACACTTACATCCAATATTGCCTCTAGTTGTGCTCCATGCTCTCCACTCCTTGGGAAATATGAGTTTTGCCTTCTTGCTTTCTATTGGCATCTTATTTCTTTGGACACTCATAAGACTTGTGCCATTATGCTCCACATTTGAAACATGCTCCTCCAAATCTTCCTCATCCGCCTCTAGGGGATTCACAGTTTCTTCAAAGTTTCTTCAAGATTCTTAGTTTGCGGCACTTGTATTGCTGCCTTCTCCTTCCTTCTGCTGCTTTTTCTTCTTCTAGACATGTTCTTTCCTACACCTCTTGTTATTTTACCATGAGGACTTAATTGTTTTCCAAATTGTTTCTTTTCATCCTTCAAGGAAAGTTGATATTCCTTTGTAACAAATCAAATTTGTGCCATATGTAACTTGTCTTGAATAACATATCGAAGGCCATTAATGTATCTAGAAACAACTTCATCTTCCTCATTGTTGAAGAATGTAACTAGGTTCAGTCTTCATTATTATACTTGAGTCATGATGTAATATATAATTGTCAAAATAATTTATTATTATTGTTAAATTGACTTATTAAAGCATGGGTTTCATGCTTGGGTCAATAGTTAATAGGTCAAAGCACCCATTGTGTGCTCTAGGATTTTTTTTGAGTTAAAGACAAAACTATTTTTGTAAGAAACCCCTCATGGGATCCTTAAGGTTGAGAAACAAAATTATTTATTGTCCTACTCCTTCCCCATCAAGTCAGACTCCTCGACTATCTCCTAGTCGACCTATAAACAATGACAAGTTGACCTAGCCTTATATAAAGTCGACCCCTTTCAATTGATCATGTTGGCTCATTTAAGGAGGCTCCAACGACTATATATACCAAGTAAGCTCGTCCAGTTTGAGGGGAATAAGTAAGTTTGATTTTGTAATCCCATGGTAGAGATAGCCGAAGTCTGAAGTAAGATAGCCGAATTCTTAAATGAAGGAAGCCAGAAGTCCCACAGTGAATAAAAGGTAGTCGAAGTCTGAAGAAAGGCAATCAAAGTCTGAAGTAAGGTAGCCAAGTCTAAAACAAAGGAAGTCGAAAGTCCCACAGTGGATAAAAGTAACCGAAGTTTGAAGTAAGCTAGCCTAAATCTAAGTAAAAGGAAGCTGAAGTCTGCAGTTCCTCAGTTATAGAAGGAGGCCGAAGTTCTGCAATTCCATAGAAATGAAAGGAGGCCAAAGTTTGGAATTCCACAGAGATGAAAGGAGACCAAAGTCTGCAATAGAATATTTCCCACATCATGAATACTTTGAACTTAAAATCCAGTGATGTTCATTGAAGACTAAAGAGGCTAACTTGATGGAGGGAAGGAGGTCATTTTCTTGGTCTTGTTTGTCTCATTGTCATATGAATCCACTGAAGGAAGAGTCCTTGACTGGGTTTTCCCCTAGATAGGGGTCTTTCTCTGGCTGAGTGCCTATACCATGTGTTCATTGGTGTCTTTGTGTTTTTGGCAATTGCTTTGATGATAATAACATAACTACTAAGAAGAAGAAAATAAAAAATCACAAGAAACTGTGAAACAATGGAGAAACCAAATTAAACAAAGGTCGCCCTAGATTTCTCAACAGGGTATCAAAGTTAAGGTTAGTACATAAGAGGCAACCAAAATATCACTATAGGTTGAAAAACAAAAGTCTCATATCTAATTCTCAAGTCCAAACTATGTAAAAGGAAGACTGAACTAACATAGCTCATTTTTTGGTTTGACTATAAGTCAAATCTTCAGTAATTAGGCAGCAGGCCTGAGTTAGAAGAGCAAAGCAATAAAGGGAAACCTAATCACAAAATTTGAAGTGTCATTTATAACTAATAAATTCACTTGTTGAAAGGATTAAAGACCGAACTAAATAAGAAGTAGTCTTAAAATCATATGGAAGAAGTTACAGTCATCAAAAGATCGCAACCATTTTCAGAAATTCATAAATATATGTATCAGACATCACTAAAAATATCACAATACTTGGTATAGTAAAATATGTTTTGAGAAAGTCTAATTCAATAAGAAAAAATCTTTTTCCATCAATCTTGTAATTTGTGTAACATTTAAGAAGGATCAAGGAGGAATAGGTGTCTAAAGTTCTATAGTTGAGCAAGTATATTAATCTCTAAAGGAAGCAGTCTATTTGAAGACTTGTAACAACTCACTCTTGGAAGCCTCTACTACAATCAAGAGAGAATCGACCAACTTGAAGTCCTCACCACATTCAAGTAAGTATGGTTATTATTCTTTATGTTTTTGACATCTAACAATATGTTTTTTAGTTTTCTAGAAAAAGCAACAAGCTCTATGAAACGTCAATCCGTCAAACATGAAAGGCTAAGGTATATAATCTTAAATTATGTATAGATTGTTCATTTGTTAATAGTCTAGCATGCAATGTTAAGATTAATTGCTTGTATGATTCTAGGATGAGCAAGTCCTCATTATGTTAAAATTATTAATGACTAGGGTTTGTAAAAGTCTCACCCTCATTCATTTGTTCCTTCTTAAAAACCCTATCTCATAATGTCTATGGTTTGGTATATGACAATTCCTTATGAAAAAATAGAATTAATTGATTTTGACATAATGTCCCAAGGCCTATAAGGGTTTGTACTTAAGATCTCTAGGAATTCATTCTCTAAAAGGGTAATGGAAACCCTAGATAATAATCATGCTATTATACTTGTATATTTTGGTTGTGTTTGTCAAAGAATATAGCAAGAGAAAAATAAGGCACACATGTTGATCTTAGAAATGGTGATTTGGAAAATTGAATGGGATCCTTGGGCACAAGATGATACATAAACTATGAAGATGCTATCATATTTAAGAGGGAGCCTTTCAGGTCTGTATAAAGTAGAACTCAAGGCATGTATAAAAGTTTATAATTCTTCTTCATATTACAAGTTGGGACCTTTTGAAATTTGTTACTAACTATTTCTTGTCTAGGATTTTTGGATCATAATGATCCTTGTTAGGGTGATTAATCATTAGATTGAATCTACCCTTGTTATATTATCATTATTGTGAAACCCTAAAAAGGTTCATCGTAAAACCCTAATATAAGGGTTATTGACGAAATCTAGAAATTTTATTCTTTTGATGTTTAGGGTTTTGGTACTGTTATGATGGAAACCCTAGTCCTTTAGATGTCTATGCTATGTATTGAACCCCTAGGGTTTGGAAAATTAAGGTTTATAAGTAAGATTGTTGTATTAGCTAAAACAAGGTCCTAACCCTAGGTGTATATTCATCGGTATGACCAAAACCCTAGCCCGATAAAGTTGTTGTATTAATGGTTATGTTTTGGGTTTACAAAGTAGATAAGTACATCCCATATATGTATGCTAACCTAATTGCAGATGCTCATATTTTAATTTGTGAATTCTAGGGTTTGTAACAAAGCTCTAGCAGAAGATTGATATTCTAGGATATGACGATATTGCTAAAATCTAGGGTTTGCTACAAACCCTAGTAAAAGTTTGACATATTCCTTAAATGCATAGCATTATGAATAGATTGTTATTATTGATATACAAGGCTTTGTGTCTGGAAGATGGAATCTAAGGTTTGCATTAAATCATGATAGAGTCCGTCATATATCCCTAGATATAATAAGTCTAACATTTTGAATGAGTTGCTCTAAGTCTTGATAATGCAGTCTAGGGCTCATAACTAAACCCTAGTAAGAAATTGAGTTTATAACTTTTGAGTCTAAATTCTTATTATAGTAACATAGTTAACACCATGCTTTTATATGTATTTGGTTGTATTTGCTGCTTAAGTTGTGTAGGTACATAATATTCAAGATGTTGAAGATGTTCCTAAGTAAAGTTGACTTGATAATAATAAAGCATGATGAAGGAAATTATATGAATGATGATAATAAAGATGGCCTCGATAGAGCCATGAAAGGTTCTCCGATGTTATAGAAGAAGGAAGTGGTTGATCCCCTAAGAGGGAGCCTGGATAGTAGAAAGGGTATATCTCCCATTTGAGAGGAAGGGCATATTATGACCGTAAATGTTTGAAAAGAACAAAAGTATTGTCGATGAATAAAAGACTCGAGAAGATTTGAAGATGTATTTGATGTTGATAAAAGAAGTGAGAAGAAAGTATCTGGATAACTTGATGATGATAGAAGCATCAGAATGAATGAGGACCTTGAAGGTTTGTGTTTACTTGTATGTATATTTGAAAGTGATGATAGAAGCATTAGAATGAATGAGGACCTCGAAGGTTTGTGTTTACTTGTATGTATATTTGAAAGTTTATTATTGATTGCGTGTGTGTTTGTATAGATAAATCTCTCCATAAGAAGAATGAACACTTTGGAAGCATGCTTGACAAATGGATATATCTAGTTTGATAGGGAGAGTTGAAGCATCTAATGTTGGATGTTTGGGAGGACATCTGGCCGACCTATGTATTTATGTCTAGATCCCAAAGAGGGAGGGTGGCATTGGTCTTGGAGCTCTAACCTTGGATATGCACCTAGATCCCTGGGTTGATGGTTAGCAAGTAAGCCTAATGGTACCTAGACTCGCTGAAAGCTTGAGTCCATCTTAGTCCCACCCAGATAGATTACCCTGGTTAGGAATCTAGTCCGAGGCACTAAGTGTGGCAGGATGATACCTAAACTCGCTGAAAGCTTGAGCCTATCTTAGTCCCACCCAGATAGATTACCTTGGTTAGGAATCTAGTATGAGGCATTGAGTGTGCAGAACTCTTCATAGTTCATTTTGGAGATCTTCCATGTACCTCTATAAATATAGGTAATTGTGAATACCTCCCTAGTTAAGAGGGAGTGTTGAAAACGTAACTAGGTTCGATCTTCATAATTATATTTGAGTCATGATGTAATATATAATTGTCAGAATAAGAATATTTTTTTATTATTAATAAATTGACTTATTAAAGAATGGGTTTCATGCTTGGGTCAATAGTTAATAGGTCAAAGCACCCATTGTGTGCTCTAGGCTTTTTATTGAGTCAAAGTCAAAATTATTTTTGTAAGAAACCATTCTTAGGCTCCTTACGGTGAAGAAAGAAAATTATTTATTGTCCTACTCCTTCCCCATAAAGTTAGCCTCCTCAACTATCTACTAGTCGGCCTACAAACAATGACAAGTCGACCTAGCCTTATATAAAGTCGACCCCTTTCAATTGATCATGTCAGTGCATTTAAGGGGGCTCCAACAACTATATATACCAAGTAAGCTCGTCCAGTTTGAGGGGTATAAGTAAGTTCGGTTCTGTAATCCCATAATAGAGATAGTCGAAGTCTAAAATGAAGGAAGCTGAAAGTCCCATAGTGAATAAAAGGTAGCCAAAGTCTAAAGTAAGGTAGTTGTTATCACTCATATTTTCCTTGAAGTTGTTAGAAGAAGGAAAGGGGTCCACGGTAACCACAAACCAATCTTTTAAGTACAGAATCTAGCCAATATGTACTCAGAGAGGGCTCTCTCTTTATGATTTAGCTTTGTTTATGGGATATTAGGCTAGTTATGAAAGCTTGGGGGTTTTTTATTTTGTTTGGTGGTGGAATTTAGGAGCAGATGGATAGAACAAGGTATTTCTAGCCATTGGGCTATGGATTCAATTGAGGATGGTTTAACTAGATCAGGTTGATTCAACAAAAGAGGGCTTTACAGGGCAAGATAGCTAAACAAGAGACAAATGATAGCTTAAAAGGGTGAAATGGTATTGAAAGGGAGGAAGGGAAATTAAGAATCTTTCAACAAAGTTCAAGATAAGAGAAAGTGGATGCTCGTTAACAAAAAGCAATTAAGAATTTATTGTTAAATGGTCACAGTGATAAACTAAAAAGCAGGGAGCAATTAAGAATTCCCTACCTATGATAGCTTGGAAGAAACCATTAAGAATATAAACGATTTTAAAGACAGAATGCAATAAAGCTCTTTCTGAAATATAATTTTTCATTTATCATTCAGATATGGAACACATATGAAGATTTAAACAAGAAAACTGTAAAAACATAAGATATAGAATACTTATTTGTTTCTCATTTGACACAGGAATCCTGTAAAAGTCCTTCGCTTTATTACTTTGTCCTGTCAACCATACAATAGTTGTTCAACACCATTTCTATTGCAAAATAGAGAATCTACAGAAATGTCTAAGAATCCACCCTCTATACTTCAAATGATGAAGTACTTATACAAAATTTACATCAAAATATCACCTAACAAAGAAAGATATATTCTAGGAAACTAAATATCTTTTACATGAATGTAGAGACAGATGGTCTCGAAAGTAGAAATTGAATGTGAACTGCTTGGTTGTTGTTCCTGTTTTTGTTGAAGGAGCTGGAAGAAGGTCTTATGAATGTGCATCTTGCTATCTTACTCGTAATTATGTGTTGGCTAATTGATTTTGGCTTTTCATTGATACTCTTTTATCTGTGACTGATACTCTTTACTTGTTTTATCATCATTCATCTTCTTTTACCAAAAGTGACTATGGTAAATACTTCAATTTTACTCTACTTTTTAACCTGATAAATCATAAAATATATGTCATGTTGGTCCACCAATCATCTCTTGGTATTCTGGTCCTTGTCAGTTTTCTGAAGATTTCATCTGTTTCTGTGTATTTTACAAAATCTGGTTGTACTGGAAACAAATGCCTCACTTCATGCTCAATATAAAATAGGTTCTCCAAACTGTCATAAAGAATTCTCCCTGTGGGCAATGCATTGGGTGTAGATGAACTGGCAAATGAACTGGCTTGATTATTAGCATACTGATATAATTTGTTGACATAATCATCCCGCCTCATTAGTTTGTCATTGATGACTAAAGGACTTGGAAGTCCTTTACTTTGTAAAATGCCAAATTTCCCCATAAATTCATCTATGTCCTCTTGCATATTTTGGCATTTGCGTTCTAAGCTTTGCATTGGACCCCTTTTGGTCAATGATTTCTTTATTTCGAGGATGGTACCAGTTCTATCGTCGATGTTTAGCTGTTCTAACTGATACCTATTTCTGCTGTTTAGAAAGTTGATCAATCTGATAGCCTCTTCAGGTTTCTCTCCTAGTTCTTCTTTGGTTTTTTCAATATCTTGAAGAGCAGCTTTCACCAAGTCAATTTGTTCAAAAATGATTTGAATTGATGACCAAACATCATTGATTGATTCAATTATGTTGGTCCATAATATCTTTCTGATGTCAGTGAAAAGCTTTTCAAATGTAATATCCTTTTCTAGTGTTTTAACCTATTGAGTTAAGCCTTTCTTTTTCCTTACCTCTTCAGCAAAATTAAATTTTGATACATCATACTTTTGTTCTAAAGTAATGAATTTCTCCTTTACCTTTTGGAGTTTAGTGACCTGGAGCTTCATTTCCTCCATGGACTTGATTAACTCTTTTGTGTTCTTATTTGAAGTTCCTGACTGTGATGTACCTGTACCTGTTATTCCAATAGTTTTAGCTATTGCCAAAGGGACATTTTGTGCTAGAGCAGTTGCCAATGTAGAAGGGATTGTTGTAGAAACCACTGGCACTACATTCTGATGCTAAGAGGTCGACTCACACTGCCTGCTTTGTTGTGTTTTCTCTAATTCTTGTTCTGTTTCATTTAATTTCTCATTTAGCTTGAGGACCAAGTCCATAAGCTCTTCTTCATTCTTCTTTTCAATCACTTCAGTAGTCTGTGGATGCATGAGTGGTGGCAATTTCAACTGCTTTCTCAGGGCAACTATATCTTCATTCTTTTTCTTTATTAGGGCCTCTACAGCTTTGATATCCTTTGGGTTATGGCCCAACCCAATAATCAAATCCTCCAGTGTTTTAATTATGTTGTCTTTTGCGTGTGAGGAAGCCTTTTCTAGTTGTAGTTGCATAGTAGTGTTGTTCAGTGAATTCTCCAACCTGTGTGCCATCATGGCCTTGCTTGTCAGTGTAGAATAAACCATTTCCCCTATTTGCTTATGCAGTTCTATTTGATCTATGGGGTGGATATCTTTGGCTAAGACCTCAAAATCGGTCTTGAGGTAATATGCAAGTGATTTGGGTTGCTGTACTATGGGCTTTAGAAAGCTCATCTACATTTTCCCTTCTTTGATGTCATAAGCTGACATCAACCTGGTTTGATTAGTAGGGGCCATCTTCAAGTATTGAGTGTAGGCTTGGGCCTTCAACTGTTCATTTTTGGCCTTTATCTCTTTGAATTTTCCTTTTGGGTCTATGGTCTTGTCAGATGAAGACCTAAAAGAAGAAACTTCCGTACTTTGTTGTCTTTCAAGCTCTTTTCTTTGTGAACTGGAAGGTGCCCCACCTATTGGAAATGTATGTAGACTATCTCCACCTTCTTTCCTTAAACTCCTTGTTGTTTCCTCAAATAATTCTTCCTCTGAATATGGATTTAGCCTATGCCTCTTAGCACCAGGCTGGTACGAAGGACCATTGGCAGGGGTAGCTACTTCCCTGTCTCTTTTCAAGTTCTTTTCCCATTCAGAAGAGTCTGCAAAACTGGGGGATTTCCCATATTTACTTGAGTTGAATGGCGTTGTGGTGGGAACTATTCTTCGGAGATTTCAGGCTACTCTGACATCTTTGGTTATTCTAATGCTAGAGTGCTTGTTCCTTGATCTTTTTCCTGTGGTGTTTCTACAAGGGGTGCACTAGTTTCCTATGAGTGCCTTTGAGAAGTCTCTGTTGTAGAGGCACTAGGCTCTGGTGTTGGATTTTGAGTGGATCCAACTGGTACCTGTTCACAAGAGTTTAGGTCAAGCCTCTTTTCTAATTCTTTCATCACCTTTTCTACATCAACTTGATCACTATCCATTTCAACTAAAGTCCTTTCCTTCCATTCATCCATATTTTCATACTATTCTATCAGGGATTTTGTGATAGAAATATGGTGACAGCTTGTTTTTCATTCTCCTATCACAAATGAAACCTTGTGGATCATACCTCCAAACAAAACTTTTATTTAGTCTGATTCTTTCTATGATTTATTTTTCTCTTTTGCCTGCTTCTCTATTGTTGCAGACAAATGGGCCTAGGTGTCTTTAATTCTCAATTGTCCTTTCTTCTTGGCCTTGGTGAAATGAGTCTGATTAGAATCTAACATTTGCCTATAATATTCCAAGGCAAACAACCTCATAGGAACATACCTCGGTAGTTTGAATGGAGGAAGTTAACAACCATAAATTATGATCTATGTGTGATTCCAGTACAAGTACCAGTCACCTATCTTGTACTGCATAGAGAGCTAAAGAATTCTTTTGATTTCATCATTGATCCTAGGAGGAGTGCTTCCTATCAGTATGGTGATTACTGGGTGGACAAATTGGTCAATGAATTCAGTGTATGAGTATGGACCAGGTGAATCATGGAAGATGGAAGTCCAGAAAATATCTGATCTGAGATTTCCCATTGTATCAAGCTTATTTACAGAGAATGGGAACTGGTCAGACTGATAATAAAGGAAAAGGTGATATATGATTGTGGAATACTTGAACACCTTTTCATTCTCCAGCCTCATGAACTAGTAATGGATTTTCTCAGCAATGAAAGCAGCATAATTATATTTGACAGCAAGAGACTGACCAGGGGTAAAAATGGATATTAAAACTAGGGTCACCTCATGCACATACTCACTAATATTGAAACCCATGACTGCAGCTATCATATTGACTATGTTTTTACCTATCTGTGTGAAGAAAGATGACATATAGGGAGGAGGATCCTTGGGTTGATGTTGTTTATCCATGAAAGTCTGGCAAAGGCAACTGACTTCAGAGTGGGACAATTTGGATGATTTCTCTAGTAATTCACCAAGGGAAATGGGGGTGAGTTCTTGACTGGGTTGAAACTGAAACATCTCATTGATTGAATCTGCAGTAACTGTGAAGAGAACCGTTTGATTGGGGGACACTATTTCTCTGAGGGCAGGATTGCAATTGGTGTGACATTGATGGATAATGTTAGGGAAAATAAGCATAGAGGGGAGCATGTATCTTGGGAGATTTGATTCCCAAAGTCCTATGGGATCGAAGTTATTCATGTAATTGTCCCAACATTAACAAAATACTTTCAAAGGATTTTCTTCAGTTACAAGGTCTTTTATCTAAAAATCTTTATCTGCTAAGGGTAGATAATCCAAGTCTCGATGAGGGGTAGTGATAGGTGCTACATTGAGGGCCACAGGGGGTTTCCATTCTTGTTCTTGTGGATTCAAAAAGGAAAATGGGGTTTTTAAGTGGAGTTGGTGAAAACAGAGGGTCTTGGAGATCTTGAATTCTAAATTCAGCAACTGAATTATAATGAAATTTGGGTTTTTTGAAATTAATTACAGAGGAAAGCAAGTATTTACAGGTTTTCTGGACGGAAACTAGTAAATACCTATTTTTAGTGACGAGTAATGGAATGCAGATTCATTAGGTACGAATGGTAGACTTGGAGCGGCGTCGAACTGCAAGTTTTAGGGTGGCTGATGGTTGGGGTACAAGTTGGTCGACTTCAACGTTCAGGTTGCATGCATGCACTTTTCAAAACAAGGACGCAAAACTGTTTAACTTTGTTTTTATGCAAAATCAAAGCTTTTGGTGAGTTCGGGATTTGGATAGATGGCATCAATGGGAAAGTGATTTGTTGTTTTGTTTTTAGCGGGAGGCAGTAAGTGGTTTTCATCGCACCACTAGTGGAGGGGAAGTGGTATTTGGGCACGACCGCGTGATTCCATATGTTGTGTGACACGTAGCGATGGTACTGTTCACTAAACCGCTCACCATTGCGTGGTAAAGGTCAACCGCGGAGGCCCATGTGATATACACGATAACCATCGAATCTACGGGATCCGATAGGATGGCTGTCGAGGAGATGAAGTGGCGGAAGGTTTGTTGGACACCTAATCCTTAATGGGTTAGTGTGGAAGCCAAATAGACAAAAAGAAGTCCAAGAGACCTTGGGATGTGAAACCCAATGGTCAAACAATGTACTATAAATGTATATCAGTGGTTAATAAAACATGCGTTCTCATGTTTTATCTTTCCTATTTGTTGTTGCCCATGTGTGTTTAACATGGTATCAGAGCAGGCGTATTCCTGCCTTGCATAATTACTTTGAGCCATTTGTTCTATGGCCTTTCTGTGCAGGTCATTTCTGCCATCAGTTCTACATTTCATGAATATTTTCTCAGCTAAATTCTAGCTACAACCTCTGTCATTTCTCCAGCGCCATTTTTGGCTTCTATCTGCCATTGTAACTCCCGTCTGTCATTTCTTTAGAAGTTTGTCAGTTTATCCTGCATTTTTTCACCAATTTTGTAACCTACCACACTCCTTTGACATAGTCCAATAACGCTGCTTTGCTATGCTGCTTGAATCATGTTAAGACTGTGAATTTGGAGCGTTTGCTGCATTGTAATGAATGTGAGACCGTGCGCTGTGTGCTCAGAGGTTTGCGTGTAAATGTCCTAGCATGCACTGAGGGTAGTTGTTTAAAGCTTGAAGATGTTGAAGCCATAGAAACCTGCATTAAATTTGGAAACCGTTGAATGGTATGCGGGCACTGTCCCACTGTCCCATTATACTGTGAATTGTTCTTTTTAATGGCGGTGCATTGAAGTGAAAATTGTTCAAGCTGATTTATTAAAGAATTAACTTGGTATGTTGAAGTGAATATTGTTCAAGAATTCATATAACATTGTAAAATCTTCTCCAATTTATACGCGGTTGAATACGATATTGTTGGAGAGATCTCTAGCAGTGTCTCGTTGATGTCATTGTTGGAGAGATCTATACCACGTTGATGGTCTCCCAATATGCTGCTAGCCTCCATATCATATCACCAAGCCATTATTCTCTGCTGCATACTCTCTCTACCCTAAGTGCCTTAAACATTGTGTTAACCTACTGCTACTCTCCAAATTCCTGCTCTAAATTAAAGAATGTGAGTGTCAAGAGCCCCTATCTTCTCCCTGTGACAAACTTCATGCTCAGTGGACTGGGTTTTCCATGGATTAAAAGTTTGAAATTGCATATATGTTGACTCTGAGTTGATGGCATTCTCAGTCCAGTGTGGTGATGGCACACATGATTCTCATTCCAATGTTGCAATATAAGTGGTGTTCATTGTGTTTCTATGTGGTGATATTCATCTATTGAGAATCCAAGCGAATCTCATGCGTTCAAGCTCGGCATTGCTATCACACGCATCTTGGCGTTGCAGTATATAATATCAGAGTTGGAACTATTAGTTGTGCTACCCAGATGTTTATACTACCTGTGAGTTAAACCTTTTTCACTAAGTTAAACATTTTTTTGAAGACTGTTAATTTGCATGAACTTATTTGAAGAATTGGGCACATTGATGCCCCAAGAATTTTGTCAGTCTCACAATCCATGACCAGCTTCATAACTGTCTTTTTAGGACGACGTGATATTGTATTTTTCATGGGTGTAAATGTTGAAGTGAAGACACCGATATCACCATTACGATGTCCAAACCAACCCGAATCGATGAAATCGCAGTTTAAATGAGATATCACAAGTTCTATGTATTTGAGATTTTGATTTTGAGTTTGTCGAATTGCAGAGGAGATAGAAAAATAATATGCTCGGAGTATCACTCAGCACTACACACGCCTGAGTAAGTTCCTTGAAATTTTTGACATCTCCTCCCTTGTTGGGATGGTTTTTCATGGCGGCCTTTCTGTACGCTTTCTTTAATTCAGCCTGCGAAGCATCCTTTGGCACTCCCAAGAGTTTATAATACCGGGTGCCATCGCTCTTCTTGGAGGCACGAGATCCGAACATTTTCACTTCCTTTCAACTTCAAATCTAAAATATATGAAAAAAAGAATCGGCTAAAACAATTTAGGAACAAATTTTTCGAGTCTCCAACACCTTCAGGCAGAATTAAAGGCCAAATCGAGGTTCTTTGGTTGTTAGTTAAATTAGAAGAAAATAAATTATGCCTGTAAAGAGAACTATTCAGCAAGAAGACCGCAACCAGGTTATATACATTAACACTATTGATAAGTTGAAGACGGTTGAATTTCTTTCCAGACCCATTATGAGCCTGAGCAATCAAATTTTGGTAAAAGTATGATGGTCTTTGTGTGATGAATGGTGCGTTCAATGTATTACGTTGGAGCATATGCAACATTTAGTATATTATGTTGAATGTATTGTATTGTATGCTTGAGTAGTGATACATTTGCATTGAAGAGTTGATTGCTTATATTGGTATATTGGTGTCTCTACTTTGAGGGATGTTCAATTCTTATGTTGAACCATTTAGACATGTGCTTTGAAGATAAAACCATTTATATATGCCTAAAATTATTTTGAGGGTCTATTCATATATACATGATTCAGACTATTCATACATGAAGTTCAGAGTCGGTCCATACAATTAATTTATATGAAAGTCAGACAATTGTATCTGCGGCATATGCATTGTTAGCTCTCCATAAATTCTATGTGATATATGAGTATTGAGGGCAGATTGTTTTCTTTGAAGAAAGTGGCAAGATCAGAGAATATTGGTTCGTACCCTATTCAAAGCATTTATATATATGAGCATTCAAGTCTTGTTCATGACATGGTGCTATAGTTGTTGAAGTTTTGATAGCCATCATTTCTGCTTTGAAAGTGAAGGGGTATTTGAAGGATCCAAGCAAGTTTGCAGTTGTTGCTACCCCATTGTGGCATTGTATTTAAAACTCATTATAGTGCATTGATTCCTTGATTCGATTGCTGCATAAAGAGTTTGGTGGGCTGACTGTAATATTTTATGGAGAAAATTTTTGTCGGTTGTATTGTCAGAACATATTGTTGGTCATGAGTATACTCTTATTTTGTAATTGGTGCTTGTTGCTTGCACACTGATCATTTGCTGCACATTTATAAAGAATATTGTTGTGTACTGTGAGTAGGTATTACTTTTCTACATTGAGTAGTAGTTGTGTTCAGTTTTTTAATGTGTAATTCTGACATTAAAGAAAAAAAAATGGCCAGAATCAATGAAGTATTAGAGTTCCTCAAGACTCTCATATTTTCTACTACTCCTGATACATTAAAAGTCAGTAAAGTTTCTCTCACAGACATTCAGGTTTGTCTACAAAATGCACAAGAGAAAATTGATTTTTTGCAGCTCGAATCTCAGTTATAGCAAGTAGAACTAAAACAAAGGAGTCATTCTGAACATGTCTCTGTTCAGAACATTGAGACTGCAACCCATCAGAAGCAAGACAATAATGTTACAGTTCACTCAGATTTAGTACCCAATAAAGCAGCAAGGTTACATGCAGATGCAGAAGTTCAGTTTGCACTTCCCAAGCCCATCATCAGACCTTGGGAAGAGCTTGTCCATAACAAGCACAGAAATGGTCTTAGATATGACAAGGACTTGTCCTTTCATATTCCAGACTACTCCAAACCAATCCAATTTCAAAGTGCTGGATTCATTCATGATATTTCACCTCCAGCTATTTCAGATTCTGCCCCTCTTCCACAGCAGCCACAATAGATTGTGAAATTCCAACACTATGATCGAGTTGGCCATCGAAAGATCACTGTTTTGATCTTCATCCATGTAATCACTATCATAAAACCACCCATTCTTCACACAGATGCTTCAGAAACAAATGTCCTGCAAGAACAAATATTCAACTTGGATGGATCACTTCTTGGCAATGGGCATCAACAGCCAAGAAGATATTCCAATCACATGTCAGAACTTGTTCTGGAGTATTAGCAGTCTTGCAGTTGAGTTTTCTCCATCATCTCACCTTGTATCTGACAGGGGGGGAATGATGGTCATTTACAAGCTTCAAAGTCACATCAAGCGAGCCTGAGCCACAACTTGCCATACCAGATTCAGAGTTGTAGCCAGAAACAAAGATGCCCCTGAGCATGCCTTCAGTCGGTAATCTGGGACACTTCCTCTAGCATAAGACTTTAGCTTCTTGCCAACTTCGAAAGAATTCCAGAAACAAAATTTGGGACACTTCCTCGAGCAGAAGACTTCATCTTCTTGCCAGTTTTGGAAGAGTTCCGAGAATTGCATTAAGCATTTCAGAGTTGTTGGTCATCCTTAAACCATCATAGGTTGAGACTTCCTTTTTCAGGTTGAACTTCTCCCTTTAATGCGGGGTGAGACCTCCCTCTATTGGTTGAAGGTTTCCCTCTTCAAATCAATATGAACACTTCCTCTAGCAGAAGACTTTAGCTTCTTGCCAATTTTTGAAGAGTTCCAAGAACTACACTAAGTGTTCCAGTGTTGGTGGTCATCCTTAAACCACCGCCCTTTATACCAACATTTCAAAGAGCACATTCAGCCTAGTGTTGCCATGCATTTTTGCACATTTGGTATTACAGCTCTTTTCTTCGACTCATACATAACCCTTCGGATTAAAGGGGCGAATGTTAGACACCTAATCCTCAATGGGTTAGTGTGGAAGCCGAATAGACAAAAAGAAGTCGAAGAGACCTCGAGATGTGAAACCCAATGATCAAACAATGTACCATAAATGTATATCAGTTGTTAATAAAAGATGCATTCTCATGTTTTATCTTTCCTATTTTTTGTTGCCCATGACGTGGTTTGGTTTCAAGCCCGTATGCTGCATTTCAGAAAAAAAGTGCAAGAGCATCTGCACCATCCCCATGCATTCCACACCCTGCAATCATTGCACTCCATAATACAACGTCTCTTTCAGATGCTTTTTCAAATATGTGGCGTGCCATTTCTAGACTTCCACACTTGGCATACATGTTAATGAGGGCAGTCCTCACACACATGTCCAACTTGAGACCAATTCTGAATGTGTATCCATGAATGCATTTTCCTTGTTGCAAAGACGCCAAATGAGCACATGTTGGTAGCAAACTCACCACAGTTGCCTCGTCAAGTTTGGTGTCTACTAGTTGCATTTTACGGAAAAGTGATAAGGCCTCATTGGCATGGCCATTATGAGCACATCCAGCAATCATTGCATTCCATGATACCACATTCCTTATCGGCATTTTGTTAAACAACTGCCATGCAAGTCCTATATCTCCACATTTAATATACATATCTATGAGGGTTGTCCCAACAATAACATGGGACTCAAAACCACTTCTAATACTACAAGCATGGATAGACTGGCCTTGCTGTAGCGCGCCTAAATGAGCACATGAAGGGAGCACTGCCCCCAGGGTGAGTGAATTAGGCTTGATGCCTGCAAGCTGCATTTGACCATAGAGTTCCAAGGCTTCATTGCTATGACCATTCTGGGAGTATCCTCCAATCATTGCAGTCCATGAAACAACATCTCTATTGGGTATTCTGTCAAAGATTTTTTATGCAACCTCTATACTCCAGCACTTACTATACATAGATATAAGAGAATTTCCTACTGGACCATCTAATTGAAAACCTTGTTTGATAACATAGCCATGGATGCATTTCCCCTCATGCAGAAATCCATACTCAGCAAACGTAGGAAGGATACTTACAATCGTGGCACGATCTGGTATAACTTCCTCTAGTTGCATCTGATGTAAAAGAGCCAAAGCTTCAGTGCAATGCCCATTCTGGTTATACCTTGTAATCATTGCATTCCATGACACCACAATTCTCTTAGACATTATGTTGAACACTTGGCGGGCAAGGTCCATATCCCCGCACTTAGCATACATTGCTATAAGAGAATTTCCTACAAAAACATCTGACTCGAATCCATCTCTGAGTATGTGATAATGAATCTGCTTGCCTGCTTCCATAGCTGATAGGGAAGTACATGACTTGATCACAAAGGGGAAAGTGAACTTATCAGGCCATATGTCCACCTCTTACATTTGTTTATAAAGTTTGAGCGCTTCTTCACACGGTCCACTGCAGGCATAGCCTCTAATCATCATGTTCCATAAGAATCCACTTCTTTGAGATATTTTGTCAAACACTTGGCATACATCACCCATAGTTTTGCAAATGGCATAGAGGTTGGCCAGATTGGTTTCTAAATGGACGTTTTGGTATAGTCCAGTGACGAGCAGAAGGGCATGGAGCATTTTCCCTGAGAGATTGACTTGTTGTTGGAGCACGCTCGCAAGAGGGAGGCATAGTTGTTGATACTCGAAAAGGACTGGCACGTAAATAAACTAGTGTTTGGTTGATGAGAATACCAATTGGATAGTTGTTCAAGAGCACCAAACAGATGAAGAAATGAGAACATGTTATGAAACCAGCTCAAGAAAAAGATATAAAAGATAGATCAACGCCTTTAAATTCAGCCTCTTCGAGGGTGAAACCTCCTTTACATTACATAAATGAACAATTCTTCAATGATTCAAATGAAAAGACCTCCTCTCTATATATAGGAGTCTAGGGGGTCATAACATAATCAGAGCCTACATAACAATAATAATGTAAGGGCACAATAATAACAATAGTGGGCTTCTATGGGGCACAATAGTAGCAATATGGGCACTACATGGGTACATCAATTTAATAAGTGGGTTGTACTAATAAAAATAAGGGGTTACACTAGTAGTATAGGGGCCTAACATTTCTTTACAGCTAGGTGACTCAGACTAGATCCATGTTACAAATAATGCTTCAAAACATGATATCATGAATTTGTCTATAGGTACAAAAAGGAAATTAGTTGTAAAAAATTATTCTTCCAAACCACTTTGTTAGTGTAAGCTTGATCTTAAGCTTTGACTTCTAATTTTCCTTAGAATCCTTGTGCTTGAACTATGGTTGTAAGTTTAATACCTATATTATATTCCTAGAAAGCCATCATCTAGTTCCTACACTTTCACTGAGTTCCTTCTTTGTAAATATAATTCTCATAACTGAATGTGGAACAATAACTTTTTTATGTCTATTTAGAACATAAAGTTTGAGTTATTTCACTACTTTGACTACAACTTATGCTTGTTTTTCAACTTCCAAATAATTTAGTTCAACACCTTGTAGTCTGATGCTCATAATTTTTTTACAAATTCACTCCCTTCTTCATCCTTCTAAGTGAGCACAACATCAAGGGAGTGGTCAGATTCAAATTTATGGAGATAAAAATATTTTCTCAAGCCTATATTGCTCAAGGATTGAGTGGCATCAATAACTATCTTGATTTCCTCAAAAGTTCCTTTGTTAAGGTTATCATATTAAAAGAGTACATCTTACTTCATCATCCTTTATAGGGATTTAAGTATCTCAATAATCATAGATGTATCAACTTATGAAATTAATATTCCCAGAAAAGGATTACATCAATTTCTTATTACATGTTAGTGGAATTTGCATGGCTTTTTTCCTTTCTAGATCTACTAATATTTCATATTTTGAAATGATATTCCCAAACAATTTTATTTTTGCAAGAAAGAAAATGTTCCTAGAATTTAGTTAGATCGATATTTTATGCACCTATCAAACATTCGATTCAATTGTTATACATGATCAAAGAATCTCTTCTATTAAATGTTGACATTGTATATATAAAAACCATGCTTTGATTAACAAGGTTTTTCAAAGCTATAACTTTCACATATTGTAAAGGGCATTGGCATTCATTAGTCCAAATGATTTCCATTTAGATGTGTACTTTTATTGTCCCATTTGTTCTTGAAAGTGGTTTTCAATCTATCCTCATTAGAAATAAGAACCTAATTGTATCCCAAAGAAAAGTGGCATTAGCATTCATTAGTAAAATGACTTCCATTTAGATGTGTATTTTTATATGTCTCATTTGGTCTTGAAATTTGTTTTCAATCTATCCTCATTAGAAATAAGAACCTAATTGTATCCAAAAGATCCATCCAAGAATGAGAGCATTTTGAAACCTATTAATAGCTACAAATTTACTATTTCCTAAATCTTTGTTAGCAATCATAACATTGTATAACTACCATAGAATTATGAGAAACGTCACCTTACCACCTTCAATTATATGAAGGAAATTAATTTCTTTATAAAATAAATAGGTTACGCTAGAAAATAGTTTCCAAAAAAAACTTCCAAGTCTTTTTTGAGTTTGGTTCCTCTAAATTCCATGACCACGTATGTCATGTTCCTTTCCTAACTTATTTATTAACCTTTTCGTTTACTATTTTAAATTCAACCTTGGATTGAAAATGTATTTATTTAACAGTTTATTAATCTCTATTACGATTTCATTATTTTGGAATTTCCTTGTCACCCAAAATGCCTACTATTGAATTATCTTAGTTTTTATTACTATGTTTTGGTTTCATTATCTTTAGCTTCTCAATTTGTCTTAAAATAATGTGAATAAATCTATATATAATGA
>APFE030769298.1:144879-158394 GCA_000404065.3 Pinus taeda | reverse complement strand
TCTTCTTCTTTCCTTGAGGGCATATCGTCAGGAAAACAAATTTTCCAGTTTTGGAAATGAGCTTACTACATTGTTTTGCAGTAATCAAAGAGATGGCAATAGGCGGTGCTACCTCTGGTATCTGGTACAACTGATTTCCCAATGTAATAATAATAGCACAGGGCCTTAATTCATACACAGCATGTCGCTTCCACAAGTATGGTTGTCCTAATAATACATCACAAACATCAAGGGGAGCAATGTCACACAATACCTCATCCGTGAAGGGCTTGATGTTGTATGGAAGGCAACACTGTTGGCTCACGCGAAGATCTCGTCCTTGGTGAAGCCACCCAATGGTGTACGGTTGGGGATGTGTTGTGCTCGGTAAGCCCAGCCGCTTGACGACCTCTGCTGAAATGAGGTTCTTTTGGCTCTCACTGTCGACAATGAACTATAGCGGGGAGCCCTTTACCCACATCTAGGAGTGGAAGAGACGCTCCTCCTCCTCTGGATCTTAGGGTTCCTCCTTCTGGATCTTCGTGGTGGCAACGGTGGCGTTGGGCTTCGCATCGATAATCTGTTTCCCCTTGTCGGGTTCTGACTCAAAGTCGGAACATGCATCTGATTCTGAAACCTTTAGCTCGGCCACCAGTGATTGTTTGGCTCAACACTCACTTGTATTGTGAGTGGAGCTCTTATGGAACTCACACCACTTTCCCGTGTCCTTTTTCGGTTTCGCGGCGCCGTTCTTCGCTTGCAGCTTTGGCGAGTTGTCTTGGACTGCCCCGCCTTGACTTTGTCCTTTGTTCTACGGTTTGGGGGCACCTTTCCCTTGCTTCGGATTCGCAGATCCAAAGTCTCGCTTCTTCTGTTTAAACTTTTGCTCGATCTTAACAGCATATCAGTATGTCGTGTCGAGCGAGATGATGTTCATGAATTCTATTTCTTCCTAGATGTACCTATGCAAGCAACAGCAGTATTTGAGTACCAAATGCTGCTCTGAATCCTTGATACCCAACTTTGTGCGAAGGGTATGGAAAATATTGGTAAACTCCGCACATCTTGGTCCCTTCCCTGCTACAGCATGGTCCACTTTATGTATTGATCCTCATAGCTTCCGACAGGGTAGTACTGCTCCTTGATGGCAGTTCGGAATGAATTCCAAGTGGGTGTGGCTAAAAACAATGAGGCCATACTTTCATCCTTCTACTCACAGTAGGTTTCCCACCAGTCCTTGACGTGGGGGGCGGTTTTGAGAAGAGTGAAAGTAATCTTTTCCCGGCCGGAAAAATCATGAACAGAAAAATACCCTTTTAGCAGATTTAACCATTTATCTATGGCGTCTGCATCTATTTGACCCTCAAATATGGGAATGTCAAAGTTAACTTGTACCTTAAAGGGTCTGGTGCTTCCAGAGTAGCTGCTGGAAGAAGATGTGTCTCCCCTGGGTAACCGCTGAAGGATCTGGGCAAAGTTGTTCATCATCGCGTTCCTTTGTCGCTCGAGGGCCTCTTCGAGCAAAATTTTGATAGGATCTCCTGCGCCCTCGTCTTTCTCTTTCTCTACCATGGGAGGTTGTCAGGATTTGCGAGGCTAGTCTTGCAAAGGTTCGACTAATTCAAGCCCTAACTCCTTATATCCCGACCTCGTCAGGGACATGCAAAGAAAGACAGAGAAAGAGCAGACCGCTCTAATAACACTGATCCGGATTTAAACAAGAATGCAACAAATTACAGATATAACCATACATATAGAGATGCAGCAGAAATAATACTTCCTTTTATTACTGTAAAATACTGAAATATGCTTACAAACAAAAATGGAAATAAACTAGCTAGGGCGATGGTAGCTTATCTCTGAGAAGAGATGTGGCAGCTCTACATGCCTCTGAACTGTGTTACAATGAGGCTCAAAGGCCTATTTATTGTTGAGAAACAATGGAAAACCCTAAACATCCAAAAACCTAACCCTAGAAGATGAAACGCCAAACTATGTGCCCTGTTTGCGTAAATTGGTACATAAACTTCCCAAGGTCGTAACTTTGGCATACGGTCTTCGTTTGACACGCACAATATTTCGTTAGAAAGATCTATCCGAGAACTACAACTTTGGGATAAGCAACATTAGACTCATGTTGCTCCCAGTTTTCCCAAAAAACGTCATTTAGGGGCCTCAAAACGGCTCCGGAAGTTCAGGACCTGAAAAACTGCTAAAAATAAGAAACTGAAAAGCTGAAAGAAACAATGGTGGGGGTCCAAGTGGACTTGGCGGGTGGCCACCAATATCCACCTGAATCAATAAAGTTGGTATAAGATTATGATATTCCATATGAACATCGAAATATTTTATTTATGGGTAATAGTGACAATAAAACATGTATATTCATTTTTGTTTTTTATTATAGTCAACATTTTTTTTATTTAAAGAAAATATAATTTTTTAAATGACACATGTCAACTCAAGGTTGAGCATGGAAGGAATTACACCTGCTCAATGAACTCACATCCATGCTAGAGAGAGACTAAGTGAAGGTTTTCACTGGCCAATGTTATCAGAACCGAATCAGTGATCAAACTGAAAAACCTTGTGGACCAGGAACCCGCCGGAATGGGATAGGAACCAGAAAAGAACCGGTTTACCAAAAACACATAAAATATTCATATTTTAAAGAAAAACATATATATTCATGTACATCCATATGAATCCAAACCATTTATACACAAATATGCAAAAGTTCTCATTTACATAGCATGTAAGGGTGCACATAACCAAAATAGCATCAAGTGCAATCTATCTATGAACCGAAAATACATCAACAAATAGGCTTTAGATGGCCTCTAACATCCAAAAAAAATCATGCTACAACAAATGCCTACATATCATCAAAAATGTTGCCTATATTGGGGTCTTTGTCATCAATATAACCATTTAGGCATTGAAATAAGATAGAAAAAACGTAGCATGTCATGCCAAGATTTTGTTTGCGTGATGGGTACATTTTTAGTACAGTCATGATAGAGGAGTTCAACAACCAATGCCACTAACATCAAAGTACATAGAGGGCTTCGTGCTCTCTATTAAATACTAGTTCCTTACCCTCGTATATGACAAAATCCAATGGAAACGTTGCAATCCCCCCATCTTAAAATCCTGAAAAACTGTTAAGTCTGCTGGATTTTGAGTGAGATCTAAAATTCTACTTTCTCCATATGAAATCCAATGAAGTTGGAACCACTCTCAAACGTCCTAAGTCATTTCATGGTAATGTTAAAAATTTAAGTAAAAGTGACATAACATTAACATGAATTGCATAACAATACTAGGACTATAGGCTTGATTATTAGGCTGAGGGCCATAGGCTTGAATATTAGGCTAGCCTAGGGGAGAATTAGAAGTGGGCCAACCAACTGAAAAAATCAAAAAATAAAAAAATAAAATAAAAAATTATGCTGGCCTGCATAGGTACAAACTGCACAGAACTGGTTTTGAACCGGCCGATTCGGTGAAATAGGCTGGTTCGGTATCAAACCAGGCTATTCCGGTTCAAACCAGTTTTGGGCCAAAAATGGACAGATTGGCCGGTGGAACCGGCCTTCCACCTGCTGGTCCGGTTCTGATAACATTATCACTAGCTAAGGCACAAGCAAGAAGACCTTCCATCGCTACATTTTCAACAGTGAGCACTAATGCAGAAGCTGAAACTCACCGTGCCCGGATGTTTTGTTGAAGAGATGACCTAGAGGACCCATTAAAGAAAACTGTCCTCTACATGAACTCTTTGCCGTTGTATGCAATATCCATAACCATAACCGCATTCCCAGACTTCTCATTTTAAGATGATGAAAATGATGATAGCTGGGAATTATTCCCTTAATAGTATTTATAGATAACATCCTTACAATGCCTTCTATCACCAGAAACCAAAATTTTCTGCAACTTTTTTTTCCAGAGAACTTATAGAGCATCTACCAGCTATGGAAATTTCAATAGAACTTTGGATTCCATATATTCTGTTAAATTGGCTAGATGAGCTTAAAAACCAGAAACCCAGATCTTGCTCAACAAACTTAACAATTATTTAATACTCCTCTAGTATTCTCTGTCAACTGGGTTTATCTCAGGTGGTTGGGATGAATGATTTTTATCATCCCATCCAGATTCAACTCTTGCAGCTGACATGTTGAGTTTGTATATGAAGTATATTGTGGTAATAGCTTTAAGCCTTGTTGTTGTATAGCCATGAACCTTGAAAAATATCTTATCCTTGCAGTGGGCAGGAGGGTGAGTGGGCAAGAGGGTGAGGTGCTTTGTTGCATGAAAAAAAAACAAATAAATTAAAAATATAAATATAAACTTCTCTGCTAATAAGTTTTGTCATGTCATTTATCTGAAGCAGAATTCAAAATAAGTACCTTGCAGAAGACATTAACACATTTCTAAACGACTCAACAAGCCAAGCTTGCATATATTTGATGTCTTTTGAAAGTCTACTGTAGATCAGCATAAAAGTCCGGCATTGAATGTCTCACGTTGTTATTAATTAAATTGCTACTGTTTACTGGGTTAGGTGTGGATATCTTCAATCCGATCTCTTCTTGGCTGCCTACTTGGCAATGGAGATTGCTTGTTTGCAGGCCTCTGAGTATGCCGTCAAATCAAACTCAGAAGCGTGCGAGTCAGGAGCCTCAGTTAACGTTGATCTTGTCTTTAAAAGACAAGAGGTTCCAAGTCGAAAGCAAAGGGCAGCTTCTCGCTCGGCCATAAATTAATTAGACAACTGCGGAAAACCCAGAAATAAAAGGATTAGCAAAATTATCCTACCTCATTCCTTCAACTGCGCATATTTATTTATGGGCAACTTCTCATCATCAAGGATCTCTGTCTTCATCAGAGATTTCGGCCAAAACCCCTTCCCTCCATCAATTTCCTTCTTTTGCTATTGGGCTTCTTCCAGTTGAGTCGTGTTGCGCACGAATCTCTTCAGGTCCTTGAAATTGGAATTTCTTCCGTGCACTTTTTGGGAAACACTCAATGTGGAAAATACAACATATCTTGAGTGGTGGAATTTGGACTTAAATTGAAGAATAAGCAGGAGCAAAGGGATTTGAATCGAGGGCAAACTATCGACATTTTCATAGTAGCTGTTTGAATAGGGTCCTGTCATCGCTAACGACATATTAATCTTTATCAAATATCAAACTGAGATTGAAGTCGGAAACTCTACTGTGTTCACTTTTACACTTTAACTCATGCGCTCTCTGGATTTTGCGGTTGGAATACAATCTCAGATAAATGGCACTCTTAGGAGTGATATTTCGTGGTTTTCCTTGTTTCCATCAACCAATTCGGCTAAGTCTGTTATTAGTCCCTAACTAAGCTTTGATTTTGAATTAATTTCCTTTATTTTTTTAAGATATATGTTATTAGCTGGCAGAGATTTGGTTTCGTTATAGTGACAGCGGGTGAGATTCGACCCATGGATACCACAGTTGTTGTCAATTTCACTAGTCAACAAAAAAAAAAAGAGATATATGTGATTAATTTACCTTTTTCTGATCACATGAATAAATGTGGTTCATATATGTTAATCAACGATCCATTTTGAACCTCAATTGAATAAGGCAAATAAAACTTAAATCAAATATGTAACACTCAAGAGCTATGAAGTGGGAATGTCTAAACAAAGGAAATGGAGGGAATGCAAACTGCTTGGATTCCATTTCTCATTAATCCTAGTACGTGGCTGTCAATAAGTAAATTTGAAAGCATAAACATGGATTTAGAGATACAAAAAACTTATTGTTGAAAAATCCATTTGTTGATGTGGAGATGATGAGGCCCTACGAAGCGGAATGTCTTGGCAAAGGAAATGGAGAGAAAGCAAACTACTTGGATTCCACTTCTCAATAATCCTAGTAAGTGGTTGTCAATAAAGTGCACAATAAATTTGAAAACATAAACATGGATTTAGAGATACAAAGAGCTTATCGTTGAAAAATTCATTGGTTGATGTAGAAGAGATGATGAGAATATATTGACATCATCGATTCTTGATCATATGATTGAGATTTGTAATTAAAAGAGAGATTAATTTGTGAAGGTTCAATAATGGGGACGCATATTTGTGTGTGTATTATTTTCCTTTTTTATATATTTAAAATTGTTTTCGTAATTTTATAATTTTGTTTACTCAATTTTGATTTGTTAAATTCATTATGATGTGACTTTAGTATTCTTATGGAGATGAATTTATTCTCTAACTTTGTTGTAGTTAAAAATTAAATAAAAATTACTAGAAATTATTTTAGTGGTGTAGCAAGTACGAATCATAACATGATGACAAGTTACTGTACTCAACGCATCTTTTTGTGGTCCAAAGCATAAATCAGAGCATTGTGATAGTTTATTGCAATCGTTGTAGATGCATCATTTCCCTTTAGTGTGGCAACCTGCATGTATCCTCCTACCATCCTCCTTTTCTTGTTGCCACCACATATAGGGACTCTACATGTTCTTTATGTTATTGGATATTCGCCCTCATGCACCAGAGCAGGGGTGTTGTTTTTATTACAATCCCAACGCTTGTTTCTTCACCACCATCTTACCCAAAATCCCTCTTTGTTCCTTATATAGTTCCACCCTCCTAGCCAAAAGCATCATAGCCAATTCTAGTTTCACGTCACCTAGGAAATCAAGCTATAATTCCTTATTGTGGTAACAGTTTCTTAAAGATAGTTGTTAGGCCCATGTTCCAGTCTGCTTCACCTCATTTTGGAGTAAACTCCTTATCATTATATGTGATTCAAATAAAAAAAGTATGCACTATTTGTGATAATGTTATGCTCATATAATTCAAAGTTGACTTTGGGCTGAGTCTGTGGGCGATAGAGGATCTATGGTTGATTATGTAAGAATGGTTAAAGAAAGAAGGTAGACAGCTTGAGAGCAAAGGAATATAAAGGGAAACGCACCAAATAACTACTAGTCAGCTAACACGAGCAAGCTATGTAGTGACACCTCTCAAGCAAACCAACATGGTAGCATTCATTTAAATAACCTAACTCATTTGTTATCAAGAAATTGAAGGGTCGATATGCTTATTGATATAAGAGGTTCTACTTTCCAAACCTAATTGGGGCATGCAAATTGAGAGCTACGTGCAAGTTCACGTCAGAGGAGAAAGCCACAAGGACAAATTAGATGGTGGTGCTTCTCAAGGCACGTTGGTTCGTTTTATTTCAATTGCATTATTTTTTTTGTTTCCTCAAAATATAAATCTATCGAATTTGTTTTTTTATAAGTCGATAATTACTATTAAGTCATCTCAAAAGTACATCATGATGAGCATACTCTCAAAATATTTTTGGCCTCATTCCTACTAGACTTGTTGACTAGAAGATAGTGGCAAAAAAACATTGACAACAACAAAACAAAACTGAGAGATCTCGTACAGATAGCCCATATTAACCAAAAATACCAAGAACCAAAATGCAACCCACTGGAATCCTTGAGCAGCGACATTACCCATATCTGGAGCATGCAAACCATTACCAGGTGGTTAGGGAGGACGAAAGGACTCATGAACATGAGCCTCCATATGAGACAATCTACCTTCCATTTGGTACTGCCTTTCATAGATCCATTTTTTGGTCGCGATGGAGAGAGACCAACCTATCTAGTATATGCCATTGGTTGTGATGAAGGTCATTCATGAACGTTATAACCTCATTGTGATCTTCATGTCTATCTTGAGTTAATTGCTTCGCCAATAATGTAACCTGTCGAATCTGAGTTTCCAACAAATCGAATTAAGGGGGTAAATCAACTCTCCCTAGTGAATTGGCAGGTTAATGATCTATCTCCTCGCCAATATCCCTAAATTCCACTTGGTGGACCATGCCCTAGCCCCGAGGACCAGCGCCCCGATGGGCACATCCACGTTAACATTGTATCAACCCCCATCTAACTTTCCGATGCAATTCTGGCAAGGACACACACTAGAAATGTCGACAAATGAGAGCAACCTAGAAAACCTCCCCCGAAAGAACATCAATACAGTAAACTTCAAGCGAGCCAAAGGAAATGCCACAAAGACAAATCTGACCACTTTCCAACCTCCAGACACGACGAGACTTATAGTGGCCCAAACCAGACTCCCACAACCATAAACACACCCCCCACCATGTGGTTATAAATAACATGATACACCCTAACCCCTCCACCTGAAAGAGTCAGCTTAAGGCACCCAAGCCACCTCTCCACTGAGACACTTGAGATGAATTGGCAAAGAGAAGAGTACCACATGCCACTGAGAGGTTTTTACCACCTCTTATGGCCCCTCCAACTAACCCCAGGAACCCAACAATTTTCTTAAGAAACACACCACCAGACCATCCAACAAAAAACTTTTGAACTACAAAAATAACCAGGCAAGAAAATTTTCCCTGTGAGATGGAGTTGTCAGGGACCACGAGAGAAAATGCGTGCGCAACCTACCCTACTTGAAGTCCAACCATGCCTAGACCTCCAGAGCTTGGACTTTTCCTAGACAAGTCGCTCTGAACCCAAGTCCCAAACCATTACATCTAATTCCATCACCAAGACAGAAGCGACACCATACTCACTAGAATCACTGAACAATTTGGAATTTGCTAAGAAAGGAGCAAGGGATGGCAAAGACAGAGAGCCACCTTGCATACTTGAAAATGAATTCCCCACAAAAACATTACTGCCATCCCCTGAAACCAACAATGGGAAACCGCAAACAAACAGTCACCAAATATACTCACGAAGCTCTCCAAAACTTTCAGCTCCACTCACAAGTGGATTCATCCTTGATATGTCTCGTCATACTAATGCCGCATGGGTGAGGAATTAAATTCCTCCCTATAAAGCCTCTGAATTGTCTGTTACCACCCCCATCAGGGAGAGCTTTTCTCTCTCGAGAAGGTTTTCTAATTGCTCGATGTCACTCACATCCATAAGGGGAGGCCATTGAGTAGCAAAGTTTGGGTTGGAATCATGATTTCCCCAGTTAGCCAACCAATCAGCCACTTGATTCCTTGACCACCACATGTGAGATGTAATAACATATGGAAAAGAAAGGAGCAGATCCCGTATCCTCGAGGCCTGACGTTCCAGTCTCCATATTTTGACCACTTTAGAAATAAGGGAGCCATGAATTAGTTTTTGTATCATTTGAATCACAAATTACGAGTCCCTCGTGACTTCGGTCTTGGTCATCCCCATTCATCTTGCCAAGACAAGCACTCTTTCTAGCATAGTGAATTCTACTACGTTGTTAATTGTAAACTTGTAGTTTCCAGCAAAAACCCACCAGACTACCTGGGCAATCCCAATGAACACCCCCAAATCCCATCAGCCTAGAGTTACCTTTAGAAGACCCATAAAATTTTAGCTTAACAAAACCTTCTCAGGGGGGATATTAAACATGAAGGGGAAGAGCACAAAGCTCTATCTGATGCAGGCGAATAACATCCCAAAATCTCCTAGAAAAGTTCTAGCTTGTTGGGGATCGAAGCTTCCTCTCCTTCAACTTTCCAATCATCTGCTAACGTGTTCTCTGATAAAATTGTTTCTCTTATGTTGCCCATTGTAATTTTCTAAACTGCCTAAGATGAAGATCTTTGATTTTTGAAAACAATTCAGTTTTGCTCCTTCTAGAGATTCCAAAGCGGAAATCCTAGAACCAGAATCTAAGTGTGATTAACCACTGGGTTTTGGAAGAGTGATCCCCTCCAATGTTCAATGGTCTCCCAAAGACTATGAGGTGAGTGATCTAAGTATCCAAATGTACTTCACACTTTTGACCACAATCCTTCTGCCTCTATACAAGTATTCAACAATTATTCCATACTCTCCTCCTGTCGTTGGCACAAAGGACACCAAGACAGACCAATGAAATCTTTCCTTTGAAGATGGTCCCATGTTAAAAGACGTCGACAACCTATTAGCCAAAGGAAGTACAAGACTTTCAGCGATAAGCGAGAGGCCCAAATGTTCCTCCATTGAGGCTCTTGAGGAAGCATTGAATGTCCCACAATCAAGCCATAAGCTTCCTTTACTGTGAACATTCTTGTTGTCTTGTATTCCCACCACAATCTATCACTATCCTCTACTATCTGGACTCTCCTCTCTTGTAGAGAACATTGGAAGATCAGCTAGTTTTGGATGTCCCTTATTGTTGGCTAGTTCTCTATTGTTTTCCATTCCCTCCAAGAGGAGTGGGGGTTTGGACCTTTCCATAAATCCACCACCCATGATGCACCTTGTGTTCTAGAATACTCGTAGATTGGCCCAAGTTCCTCCAATGTGTCCAATCAAGGTAACTATGACCAAGAATCCTCCCATAATTGGGCAGATTTATCATCTCTGCTCTCCTGATAAAAGTGGTCCTAAATTATAGACCTATTTTTTCTGCCAAATTCCATAGGGGGGAGCCCAAATGGTACTCCTTTGCTCAAATTTTCTCCTTCTAGGAATGATCCTAACTATACTTCCTATACCAAATTGTTTTCCATAATTCTGAACCCCCTATAGCCAACACCACCACAACTTCGCTCCCATCACTTTGTTAGATCCCTCAAGCCAAGCCTCCCTTTCCATTTTGGGAGACAAAGCTTCTTACATGAAACCAACACCCATTTTTTAGTGAGATTAGCCCCTTTCCATAGGAATTTATGAAATAGAGAGACAAATTCATTATAAACCACTTTAGGAATCGAGATAACCGATATCTAGTACACCGATATAGCTTGTAGAACAACTTTCAACTATGTCACCCTCCTTGCGATATTCAGTGATCTAAATTTCTAATTCACTAATAACTTGGATATTTTTCTACTCATCTCTTATCAACAACTCAACCTTAGGGGATTGGATACCAAAGGGATGCCTAGGTATTTAGTCAGCGGGGTATTGATTGAAAATCCTAAAGTTCAAGCCAGATTTCATTGGATCGGCTTGGGAGTGTTGAAAAAGTACAAAAGAGATTTATCTTTATTGATCAACATGCCAGATGCGTCCTGAAAATCAGAGAGGATCGTGTCTAGTGCTCTTGTTTCCTGCAATGTTGGTTCACCAAAGAGAAAAGTATCATCTACAAACTGTTGATGAGTCATAGACAAATCTTGACCCGAAATCTTAATTCCTCTCATATAACCCTCCTGGGATCCAGTCCATGGTTTGGGACCCGAAAACTGGTTTTTAGATGGTCCATGGTTTGGGATCCAGGAGAAAATCTCTGTGTATATGTGTTATGCTCTCGCTATTGTTTATTTTTTTTTGTTTTAGAATTCCTATGCAGGTAATTTGTGTATGGGGTTAAAACCTACATTTGGTATCGGAGTTGTTTTGGCTTCAAGGGGACGCCTTTGTTGCTGAGGGGTTTCGCTTGGGCTTGTGGTAGACCCTGTTCAGTGGGAGATCTACGAGATTGATTCTGGTGGTGAAAGAAGATGGTGAGCAAGTGGATAGATAGAGAACGAGAAATTTATGGTCAGATTTTTGAGTTGTGGAAACTCAAAATGGAGGATCTGTTGGTGGATAAAGATCAGTGGATCGCAGTAGATCTGGGTTCTAAACCAACGGGAGTGTCCGATGAAGAATGGAAGAAGTTGGATCGGAAGGCAAAGAGCACAACACGATTGTGTGTCTCAGATTCAGTATTACTAAATGTATCAATGGAAGCTACGACGAAAGCTTTGGGAGACAAGTTAGGGACTTTGTACAAATCTAAGTGTCTAGTGAATAAACTGTTCCTACGGAAAAAGTTGTATAACCTGAGGATGAAAGATGGAGACTCAGTGACAGAGCATATGAATGCATTTAATACTATGGTAAGTCAGTTATTGCCTATTGATATTAAAATTTCAGATGAAGATAAGTGCATTAGTTTGTTGTGCTCTCTACTAGATTCGTGGGATAGTCTAGTTATTGCAATAGGTAGCAATGCAACTGCCTTACAATTTGATGAAATAGTCTCATCCTTGCTGACGGAGGAGATGAGATGGAAAAATATGGAGAGCTAGAATGGTGATGCCTTATCTGTACGAGGATGATTCTAGGACAGAAACAAATTTAAGTCATCGAGTGGGATATCTAAATCTAGAGGGAGATCTAAATCTCTAGGAAAACCTGTAAAGGTGGTTTGCTGGAAATGCAGAAACGAAGGGCACTACAAAAGGGACTGTAAATCTAAAGCTCTTGACAAAGGAAAGGGATCTGATGATGCTCCTTCTGCAGAGGCAAAAACCACCTCCGATGAAGGTGAGGATGTGTACTTGGCTTCTTCAAGTACACATGTAGATCATGAGGCATGGTTTATTGACTCAAGTGCATCCTTTCACTTCACTCCCCATAGAGAGTGGTTTTGTGAGTATGATAAATACGATGGTGGTTATGTCTTCTTAGGGGATGATAGGAAGGCTAGAATCATTGGTCATGGAAAAGTAAAGTTGAAGTTACAAGGTGGAAGGGTTACAACACTTCTAAGTGTTTTGCATATTCCCACATTGGCCAGAAATCTGATTTCTGTAAGCAAGCTAGATGATGCAGGTGTAAAATAGTGTTCGAGAAGGATACCTGCAAGATGGTTCGAGGAGCACCGGTATTGATGTGGGGAGTTTGGATTGGAACTTTGTACAAGTTGCAAGGTAGCACTGTTGTTGATGGGTGCAATAGTTCTGTGGTTCCTGAAAGTGGAGCAAAAAATCTAGTGGTCTCTGGAGAGAAGACCATGCTGTAGCATCAAAGGCTTGGACGTATTGGAGAGAAGGGCCTTCGAATACTTCATGGTAAAGGTATGGTAGAAGGTATGAGTAATATCTATCTGGATTTTGATTTCTGTGAAAATTGTGTATACGGGAAGCAGAATCGGGTGAGTTTCCCCTCTGGTGGTAAGAGGGTGAGACAAATATTAGAGCTTGTGCATAGTGATGTGTTTGGATCTGTGAAGGTTCCATCACTAGGTAAGTTTGCATACTATGTATCATTTATAGATGACTTCTCAAGGAATACATGGATATATTTCCTTAAAAAGAAATCTGAAGTCTTTGACATGTTTAAAGAATTTAAGGCTCTAGTGGAAAACCAGACAGAGAAGAAGATAAAGGTTTTGAGAACAAATAATGGTGGAGAGTTTTGCAGTAAGGAATTTGAAGGATTCTGTAAGAAGTGTGGTATATCACGGTAGAAGACTACACCATACACGCCTTAGCAAAATGGAGTTGCAGAAAGAATGAACAAGACGTTGATGGAAATGGAAAGAAGCATGCTTAGTGGTGTCGGGTTAGGACAATAATTAGGGGTAGAGACGGTGGAGACAGCATGTTACCTGGTCAACAGATCACCTTCGTCAGTGTTGGAGGATAAGACACCACAGGAGGTATAGACTGGTAAAAAACCCTCTCTTTCACATTTGAGGGTATTTGGATGTGATGCATATGTACATGTTCCAAAGGAGAAACAAACCAAGTTGGATAGTAAATCTGAAAAGTGCATCTTTATTGGGTA
>APFE030769298.1:103726-136348 GCA_000404065.3 Pinus taeda | reverse complement strand
GATGTTGGAAAAGCAAAAGACTTCGCTGAACTCTAAGAAAAATATCTAAAGTGGGGCTCAAAGATTCTTGCACCTCACATTACAAAAATATTCAACAACATCATACAACAAGGGCTCCTCACAGATTGGACAACTAGTCTAGCAATACCTCTTTTCAAGAGTGGTGACGTCAATAACCTCCAATTATAGGACCATCATGATAAACCCTTTGTTTGCAAAGCTATTTGGAAGCATGCTAGAAAACAAAATTAGCAAGTGGGAAGAAGAAAGAGATAAGCGTGCTAAAGGGCAAGTAGGTTTTAGACCATCCACAGTTGATCATTGTATAACTTTAAGCCACATCATTGAAAAAGTTTGGGAGAAAAAGGAAGAAGTCTTTTGTTGCTTTGTTGATTTCAGAAAAGCATTTGACTCGGTTCCTAGGGATAAGCTTTAGCACAGAATGGAGGAACTTGGGGTTCTTAAACATTTGAGAGCAGTTGTGCCTAGGCTGTATGAAGAGGTGAAAGTCAAAATCAGAACTTCAGCAGGCATTTCTGAAAGTTTTAGAAGCGATATCGGGGTCAAGCAAGGTTGCCCACTGTCTCATACCCTTTTTGGTTTATATATCGACAAGCTTGAGGAGTGGTTAAATTCGCAAGGGGGTGATGGTATCTATTTGGGCAAGTTTGTTATAAGGCTTCTTTTGTATGTAGATGACCTTATTCTATTGCTAAATCAACTCTTGGCTTGCAAGAGCACTTACTATCCCTTGAGCATTTTTGTAGAAGTGTGGGGATGCAAGTCAATATCAACAAAATGAAAGTAGTGGTCTTCTCTAGGAAAAGAAAACATAACCAACATAAGTTCTACTTTGAAGGCAACATTCTAGAAGAAGTTGCGGATTACATATACCTCGGAATTGACTTCAACAAAAATCTAAGTTGGAATGGTTGTAGAAAGAAAAGAACTTTGAGGGGTTAGAAAGCATTTTATGCTTTTCAAAATAGGTGTAGAGAGGCAAAGTTATGGGACTAGAAAACCACTCAAACTCTTTTCGGGCTTCTAGTGATTCTGATGATTCTCTTTGGTTGTGAACTGTGGGCTAGGAGTACATTCGACATGCAATGGAGACAAATTGAGAAAATTCAGAAGCATTTGATTACAAACAAATTTAAGATTAAAATTGCAGTTCCTTATGATATCATGTTAAGTGAATCAGAGACTGCTCCTATTGAAGCAATTGCTATGGTGCAAGTCATAAGGTATTTAAAAAAAATTGACCAAATGGAATAGGGTAGATGGCCTAAAGTTGTCTTTAATGATAGATTGTGCAAAAGCAAAAAAATTTGGATGCAACAAAACAACAAATGGTTTAGTAAATGGGGTATTTGCTTGAACGTGTGTCCGATAAACAACAAAGAGATAAAGGCTTTTGTTATGGAAAAGTTCCACAAACGTACTTGGGATAAGGAGCTAGGAAGAAATAAAAATTACTATATTGAAGTGTTTTATCCCACTCACAGTCATAAACCAAAATCATACATAGAGGCCAATATCTCTTGGAGATCCAAAATTCTTATTGTTCAGTTAAGGACTAATTCTCATCAACTCCATTGTGAAACAGGGTGTTGGAAAAGGCCAAAGGAAGTGGGGAGGAAAGAGTATGCATTTTTTGTTCTTCCGGAAAAGTGGAAACTGAAAAGCATTTCATTTTAGAATGTGAGGCCTTCAAAGACAACAGGGAAAGTTATGCAGATATGCTGGTAGCTAGCTCTTGGGATAATCTATGTAGCAAGGGGTTTGTTGAGAAGTTGGGAGCATTTATTTTGAATCTTCACGGAAAAAGGGCCGAATACATCAAGCAGATGAAGGAGTAATCTGTCCCATAGGCTATCTTTAGCCTTGTGGACGTTAAAATAATTTCTTTCTTTCTTTTTCCTAGATGCGTTGCATGGTGCTCTTCAACTTCAGAAACTTGAGCAAAGGGTGCCACGATGGTATGCGCACAAGAATATTGTTTTCCTCTTTACATATGCCCCCTCCAAACAACCACGAACTCCAAACAAAATTGTGTTGTTATTTGTTGTGACTTTGGATCCTTTTCTTGCTTAGGAGTCTTGGAAAATTGAAGCATGTTATGGTTGTCATCACTGACATAGATATATAATGTTTTTTCACAAATGGTAATAAATATTTAAGCCTTGTCTACAATTATTGTTTATCCCTTTATGGGTATAATGATAGGTAGCTTAGATTTTAAGCATATGGAAATGGATAAAAAATAAACACTCTTGTGTTTGTCATGATTTTTAATATTCCTTACACATTTTATGGTTTCAATTTATGAATGTTGTTTGGATCACGTAGGATAGTAACAAAGACTTTCTGTAGTTCTATTAGTCAAAGGTAAAAAAGAAACAAACAATTTTAGAGACAACATGCAATACAAAAGAAATATATAGTAGACAATGACCTTAGTAGCACAAAGGGAAGCAACAAAGAGCTTAGATTAAGGAAAATAAATTTAATATATGTAAAATATAAATACAAAGGTCGTAACACTCCTAGTGCCACCTCTAAGTTATTAATGTAAAAATCATTGAGGTTGGGATGCCTATATGTGTGTGTATGCACATGTTGGCCAGTGGGCTGAGTTATGACATATTAAGGCCAAAGTGCCTATGTAATGGGTGCAAGGACCATGAAATTTAGGTTGGTTAGCCAAGTTATATTATGTGATCTACGTGCCCATGTAAAAAAGCTAAATATATTTTTGGGGCCATTGTGCCCAAGTATATTTTTTGTTAATGGTTATGAGGTCGAAGAGCCTGGAAATGTAATTGTAAAGTAATTAAATATATATTAATAAAATAACAATTGGTTGTGGAGCCTCCTCCATGGAAAAGAGTATGCAAGGTGCTCAACTTTAGGAAAATGGGGCAACGATCGCGTTGTGTTTTGGAAAAAATGCACCGAGGGCCCACATGGATTTGGGAGGGTGCCACATGGAGAAATAAATCCATGTATATAAGAAGTGTAGTTTTGGCATATGAAGGGGGAATTTAGCCATTCAGGGTTGGATGATGGGATTAGCCAATGGATCATGGGTTTTGGACTCTAGAATTGGTTGGGCAGTCTACATGCCTTGGGCTTGGATTCTGTATCTTAATGAGGCATTATTATTCAATTAATCATGCCATAGAGGACGCATCCTAGTTTCCAAGAGCTTGGTGGCTTTGGTTATGGCTTGTTGGCCATGGAGTTCTGGTGTGAACTCAGTTTGGAGTTAGGCAATGGGTCCTAGGCACGAACTTTGGAACTAACAAGGTTATTCAATTTAGTCAGAAGGATGCCCAGATGCCTGGGAATAGCAAAGCTCTAGAAGATGCAAGTTGAGATTGTTCTTTGTTGGCTATGAGGTTCCTTGGAAGGTGGGCACCACTGAAGGACTCAAGCTATGCCACTTGGGTGCAGGTCATGGGAGTGTGATCTTGTGGTCGGACACTGAGGTTGTTGGGGTTGGTGCCTTGGCCAATGTTGTTACTTGGTTCATATTGTTGCCCTGGAGTGGAAGCCCCAGCTCGGGGGTGACCCACGGTTGAGATTATATGAACCGTGTGGTCTATGGCCAAGTGGAAGGTCGAACGTTCTTAACTAGTTGGCTTTCCATTACATATAAGTGTTCACTATCTAATTTATTGTATTTATATGCCATGCTTGTTGTTATATGATGATTAGTTGCAAGCTCTAGTTAGGGTTTGGTGTTTGTAATGTAGGTTCTAACCCTGTACAGAAATTACCTGCATACGAATTCTAAAAATATAAAATAAACAATGGAGAGAGCATAAAACATAAAACAGATATACACAAAGATTTTCCCCTGGATCCCAAAATTGGGACTTCCAGATTGATTTTTCATTATATTCATTTCAATGTTACAATACATATATATACATGTCAAAGCATCCATAAACCCCAATCATTAACCCTAGATTAGAACATAACCGTAGTTCCCTTGACCAGATCTACAAAAATACCATGGACAGAAAACCATCGTGCCCAAAACCATGTGTGAAAACCATGCACAAAACCATAGGTGGGTTCGTCAACCTAATATAGGGTCCAAAAAAATTCCCTAGGGCGCTACCCCAGACTTGTTGTTTTCTTTCCACAAGGGGCCATGAGAGAGCTTATTCATTGGTCCAAGCCTGCAACCCCTATTGTTTCTCTACACTAAGAGAACTTCTTAGTGCTCACAAACTTTGTCAATACATTTGCAATATTCTTCAAAGTGTCCATCTTTACTAGCAAGACCTTTTTGTCCTCAACCATATCCCTCACAAAGTGATACTGAACATCAATGTGCTTTGTCTTTGAATGATAAGTAGGGTTCTTTGCCAAGAAAATTTCACTGTGGCTGTCACAATCTTTCCTTATAGCTCGATGTACTAGCCCCATACTTGAACACAATCTCTGCAACCAAACTGCTTCCTTGATTGCATGAGTGGTTGCCATGTATTATGCCTCTATAGTTGAAAGTGCGACGACAGACTGTCTCTTGCTCATCCAACTGACTACACCTCCAAATAGGTTAAATACATACCCACTTGTAGATCTTCTCCAATCCAAATCTCTAGCCCAGTTTGCATCAACAAATCTACAGATGTCCAAAACTCTATCCAATCCTGGTCTTCCTTGGTAGCACAGGCCATAATCACTAGTGCCACGTAAATACCTGAAAACCTGCTCATACTCCCACTGCATGTGCAATGTCTTATCTAGTACAAACCGTTGCATACATCAGGCTACCGACTGCACTTGTGTATGGAACACGAGACATGTCCTTATCCTCTTCTTGCATCTTGGGACACTATTCAGCAGATAGCTTTACACCTACAGGAATAGGAACCTTCACTGGTTTACTATCTTGCATATTAAACCTCTGTATTATTGTCTCGACATACTTCCTTTGGTTTAGCCAAAGCTTCCTCTTTTCCTGATCTCGTTTAATTTGCATGCCCAAAATATAGTTTGCAACACCAAGATCTTTCATGTTGAATTTTGAGGACAATTGAGTCTTTAGTTCCTGGATAATTTCTTTGTTATTTCCAATCAACAACATATCATCCACATACAAGACATGGTCACCAATTAATTTAAAATACACGCGTTGACTTGCTTTACTTCTGGTGAAGCCAAGTCCCCGTATATATGTATCAAATTTCTGATACCACATCCTTGGTGATTGTTTTAACCCATACAAAGACTTTTTCAACCTTCATATCAGTTCTTTCTTACCCTTCACTGCAAAGCCTTCAAGTTGCTTCATGTAGATCTCTTATTCTAAATCCCCATGAAGAAATGTTATCTTCACATCCATCTGTTCTACCTCAAAATCAAAAGCAACAACAATAGATAAAAGTAATCTAATAGAAACAAACTGGGCAACAAGAGAAAAATATCACCAAAATCAATTCCCAGCACCTGGGAATATCCTTTTGCTACCAACCGAGCTTTGTATTTCTCCACCTTGCCTTCTGCATTAACATTTTTCTTAAACACCCATTTGTTTCCAATGGGTTTCCTTCCTGCTGACAACTCCACCAGATCCCAAGCCTCATTTTTGTGCAAAGTTGCCATTTCATCAACCATGGCCTCTTTCTAGAGTTTGTCATTCTTTGAATCTGCAGCTTCCCTGACAGTTCCAGGATCATCATCAGTAATAGATGAAGCAAAATTTGAACATAAAAAAACTGGACCATACCTTTCTGGCTACCTTCTTTCTTGAACTGATCTTCCCACAACTGGAGTTTGTGGCTCTTCATCTTCTGATTCCTCTTCTGTTGTAGAGTTTAATTCCTCCTCCTTTAGCCCAAACTCTATCTTCTCAGGTTCCTTTGGTAGGACTTCATGTTTAATAACATCTTTCACCTCTTTAAAAGCAACATCGTAGTTGTACACAACCTTCCTTATTTCTGGGTTCCAAAGCTTATAACCTTTTAAACCATCCTTATACCCAATAAATATGCACCTTTCAGATTTATTATCCAACTTGTTTCTTTTCTCCTTTGGAACATGTACATATGCATCACATCCAAATACCGTTAGATGTGAAAGAGAGGGTTTCTTACCAGTCCATATCTCTTGTGGAGTCTTATCCTCCAACGTTGTTGAAGGTGATCTATTGACCAGGTAACATGCAGTCTCCACCGCCTTTACCCAAAATTCTTGTCCTAACCCAACACCATTGAGCATGCTTCTTGCCTTTTCCATCAACTTCTTGTTCATTCTTTCTACAGCTCCACTTTGCTGAGGTGTGTATGGGGTAGTCTTCTAATGTGCTATACTTCACTTACAAAACTCTTCAAATTCGTTCTTGCAAAACTTTCCACCGTTATCTGTCCTCAACACATCTATCTTCTTCTTTGTCTGGTTTTCCATTAGAGCCTTAAGTTCTTTAAACCTATCAAAGACTTCAGATTTCTTCTCGAGGAAATATATCCATGTATTCTTGGAGAAGTCATCTATAAATGATACATAGTACATAGACTTACCCAATGATGGAACTGGCACAGGTCCAAACACATCACTATGCACAAGCTCTAATATCTGTTTCACCCTTTTAGCACCAGAGGGGAAACTCACCTGATTCTGCTTCCCATATACACAATTTTCACATAAATCAAAATCTAGGGAATAGTTAGACATGCCTTCTACCATACCATTACCATGAAGTATTCAAAGGCCCTTCTCTCTAATATGTCCAAGCCTTTGATGAAATAGCATGGTCTTTTCTCTTGAGACCACTAGATTTGCTACTCCACTTTCAGGAACCATATAACTGTTGCACCCATCAATAACAATGCTACCCTGAAGCTTGTACATAGTTCCAATCTGAACTCCCTGCATCAATATCAGTGCTCCTTGAACCATCTTGCAGGTATCTTTCTCGAACACTGTTTTTACACCTGCACCATCCAACTTGCTTACAGAAGTCAAATTTCTGGCCAATGTAGGAATACACAAAACAGGGGGAAGTGTTCTAACCCTTCCACCTTGCAACTTCAACTTGAATTTTCTGCAACTGACGATTCTAGCCTTCCTGTCATCCCCTAAGAAGACATCACGACCATCATATTTATCATACTCACAGAACCACTCCCTATGGGGAGTGAAGTGAAAGGATGCACCTGAGTCAATCAACCATGCTTCATGATATACATGTGTACTTGAAGAAGAATCCAAGTACACATCCTCACCTTCATCTGAGGTGGTTTTTGCCTCTGCAGAAGGAGTATCATCAGATCCCTTTCCTTTCTCAGGAGCTTTAGACCTATAGTCCTTTTTGAAGTCTTCCTTTCGTCATTTCCAACACACTTTTACAAGTTTTTCTGAAGATTTATATCTCCCACTTGAGGATATGTTTTTGTTTCTATTCTGGGATCGTCCTCATACAGATAAGGCATCACCATTTTGGCCCTCCGTATTTTTCTGCCTCATCTCCTCCGACAAAAAGGATGACACTATTTCATCAAACTGTAAGGTAGTCACATTGCTACCTATTGCAACAACTAGACTATCCCATAAATCTTGTAGAGAACACAAAAAACTAATGCACTTATCTTCATCTGAATTTTTTATATCAATAGATAACAACTGGCTTACCACAATATTAAAGGTGTTCAGATTCTCTATCATAGAGTCTCCATCCTTCCGATCCAACTTCACCCAGTCTTCAGCTGACACTTTCATTGGTCTAGTACCTCGATCTACTGCGATCCACTGATCTTTATCCACCAGCAGATCCTCCACCTTGAGTTTCCACAACTCAAAACTCTGACAATTAAATTTCTCGATCTTTATCTTTCCACTACTCGCCCTCTTCTTTCACCACAAGAATCTATCCCGTAGATCTCCCACTGGATAGGGTCTACCAAAGGCTTGAGAAAAACCCCTTAGCAACAAAGGCGTCTCCTTGAAGCCAAAACAAATATGATACCAATTGTAGGTTTTAACCTTGTACAGAAATTACCTGCATACAAATACTAAAAATAGAAAATAAACAATGGCAAGAGCATAAAACATAAAACATATATACACAGAGATTTTCCCTTGTATCCCAAAACTGGGACTACTAGATTGATTTTTCATTATATTCCTTTCAATGTTACAATACATATATATATACATGTTGAAGCATCCATAAACCCTGATCCATTAACCCTGGATTAGAACATAACCATAGTTCCCTTGACCGACTCTACAAAATTATCGTGGAAATAAAACCATCATGCCCAATACCATGTGTGAAAACCATGCACAAAACCATAGGTAGGTGCACCCACCTAATATAGGGTCCAACAAAATTTTCCTTGGGGCACTGCCTCGGAACCCGTAGAGGGGGGCTACCATCCCCCTCAAACCCTCCGACAGGAGGGGCTGCCACCCCCTATGACCCCCCTATCGCACCCAATGCAACAGGGGGGCTAACGCCCCCCCCTGCCCATCCCTGTGCATGGGGCTAGTCATGGAAATAGTATAACACATACCCAACATGTATTATGTTGTGCCTATATATATGGATTAATGAATGAATAATGGCTAATTTGATTATGATACTTCAATTTCTGGCTACATTCAAACCTATTATAATGTTTGGGGTTTGGTTATGTGCAAATTGGTTATCTTGCTTAGGGTTTGTGCGATTAGGGTTGGACCCAATTTTATTCATGTTTATTGTGTCCAGATTTGTATATGTTAGCACAATTTTCACGATGCAACTCAAGGGAATTACACATTATGGATGGTTTTGTACATTAATGAGTTACTGTAATTAACTCGAGCATATTTTTGGTGTAATTATGGTCGCATGGGGCCACGGGGCACAATGATAACCGAATGGCAATAGGAATTAGCTAGGGTTTGGTAATTATGCGAATTTATTTCTGCTATACAAAATTATAATGTGTTCTTACATAGTCTATTTTACATGCTCCAGTTTATTATGCACATCTGTAAGAATTTTTGGTAAATGTTGGGTTTTGGGTATGTTGCATTTCCCAAAGGGGGTTAGGGACGTTACAAGGTGGTATAAGAGCCAACTTACAACACTAGGCCAACGGTTTGACAAAATGCCTAAGAAAAGGGAAGCATGTAGTACCAAGCCAAGTATACTTTTAATTCATCACAAAGATAGAGGATTGCACTGCGATTCAATTCATTTTTCATTTTTATTGCATACTCTTGACCAGTATTATAAGTGGGGTATGTGAATATAGTTATGTTGCTATAGTAATTTATAGGTTTTCTTTTGATGACCTTGCAATGGTCAGAGGTGGCCAAAGAACCTTATTTTAGGTATATAATTGTATATTATATGATATCCCATTAGGAACTAGAATAATGAAAATTTGGGGGTTTAAGTGAAAATGGCCTTTTTGGCTTATATTCATTAATTATTTTTACCTATTCATAGTTTGTCTCTGCATTGCAAGGAAAATGAGTTTGAATTGCTTGTGAGTTTTATGATGATATGAATAGAAGAGGTCATACTATAGATATTTTGACATATAGTATATTTACTCGATGCATCTATCAAAACAAGAAATTAGACAAGGCATTGGAGATTTTGGATGAAATGGGTAAGAGTGGGTGCAATCCTGATGTTGTGACTTAACACGATAATTATTGATGCCTTGAATAAGGCAGGGAGAGTGTGGAATGGTTTGTAGACTTTTCTCTACAAATCAACTAGCTCACTAATATCATGTAGAAATTTCACCTGCAGATCAAACTGATATGTGCAATGTACTAAAGCATAATACTAGATCTACATCTACCATAAACTTTGCAGAAGCTAATCAACCATAAGCAACATCAAGCATGAACACATATAGCTGATAAGAAGGAATCAATCACAAATAACACAAAAGAATTTATCCGGGAAAAGCACCAGCCTAAAACCCCATCTCTGTATTATCAATCAAGTGGAAATCCTCAACAACATACAAAAAGAATCATCTCAAAAGCTATCCTGCTCTCTTTGTACTCTGATGATGTAGCTCATAGACTACCTAGGCCTCAATATGTAGGCCAAAATTCCTCCAAGCCCCTATTTCCTTGCGCAATTTTCATTGGGGTCCAATTACATAACATGTGGGAATTGGCCCCAATCATACTTGCTATCAACCTCAGGTCCAACTACGCAATCCTTGAGGACTCAATTTCCTCCTACATGCAAGGAATATTCACAAGGAAGATCCTAGCATCTGATAGTACACTATCCCTCATCTGATCTCAACTGGGTCTTTGTCTGAACTACCATGCATCAGTTATCCATGAGAGAATACTCAGTTATCTGAAAATAACAGTCGTCACATGCATGCAAGCATCAACAAACTGTATCTCATTAATTTAACAACTTGTTAAATTAATCTAACTAAACGTGACTAAGTTAAACTAAGTCAATTGATCCTCTCAATATAGAACTCATCCTTAATTCCTCAATCAGTGGAGCAAATCAAGGACACAGTCCCCAATCAATGGAGAAATTATTGCATGTTCTCACAAAGACTTCAAGTTTGATTTTTCTTAACTAATTAACTCATGGAGAATTAATTAATTAATATTCAAACTGTTAGTAAGACCAAATTCGAATTTTACTTCCTATTTCTAGTCCAGGGACTGACTAAAATAGGAATCCACATTGAACTGATAAAAATAGAACTTCTATTTTTAGCACTTCCATTTTTCATTCCTTGTTGCCCAATCCATCACTGATGCCCAAACTACTATTTTTAGCACTTCTATTTTTAGCGATTTCTTGTTGCCAATTTTCAACACTCCCTCTCAACAAGAAAGGCTTCATCTCGAACCTGATCCTGTACCTCTGGAATGTTCTGCATGCAACACTTCTACCAAGTGTGGTTGCTTCAGCAACTCTCGGAACAAAAAAACTCCTAACTGACCTCTCTGTTGGGCTAGAAACATACTCTGATGCTAAAGCTCTAACTGCTATTGACAAGTGCTCCCTCTCTGACCTCTGCGCTACTGCAACATCTCCATGCATCTCGCACCGTTGCACCCTTCTCTGTGCTACCCTGCATTGTGCAACACACTTTTGCCTCTCGCATTGTTGTAGCCTGCATGTTTTGCACTGTCCTAGGATTCCCTGCACTGTAGCTCTCTCTGCTGCTCCATCCGCATCTGTCTCTACCCAATCAGTCAGTTCTTGCTACTCCACATAGGGGCTCCTATAGCAAGGTCTCATCCAAGAGGTTGGGTACGTCAAGGATCCTGCCCCTCTTCCTTAGGACAATCACTCTACATCACCCCACCTCCTACCTGGAGGTATGGCTACATGTGATCCCTCAGCCCACCTAGCTCAAAGTTTCCCCCTTCTAGAGGTCTCAACTTGAGTAGATGCCTCTACTCGATCTCCACTCAAATTCCCCTGTTGCGGCTGCTCCACAACCTCTTGAAGATGTTGCACCAATCGTGGCTCCTCCACAATCGTCTAAGACTTCTTCTAGCACTGCATGTTGAGAGGTAATATACCCTCCCTCTCACACACCAAGTCTCCAATAGTTACGTTGTTGCTCAAGGCTTTGCATGCATCTTGAACCTCAAGAGCATATAGGTTCTTAACCCGTAAACCTATCTGCTTCACATGTCGAGTGATGATGTGTCTAAGGAAAACCTTTCCCTTACTGAAGACTACATCATAGCCTTTGTCTTCCAGCATCGCGATCGACATCAAGTTTCTCTTCAGTCCTGGTACATACTTGACATCGGTCAAGGTAAGGCGAGCTCCATGCTCCCTTTGAAAAATAATCATGTCTACACCTGAGACACTATACTTTTCATCATTACCCATCGCTATGAGTATCTAGAGATCTTTCTCCTCCAAAGTACTGAACAAACCCTTGTCGTCGGTCATGTGGAAAGAAGCTCCATTGTCAACAAACCAACCACTTCCCACCATGGATGAAACCATGCATGCGAAGAGTGTGAAATCCAACTCGAATTGTGAAGCAAGTGCCTCACCTTCAGATCCTTCCTTGGATCCTTTCTTGGATTTCCTCTGTGGACAATTTGTAACAAAATGGCCCACCCCATGACAACGAAAACATCGCACTTTCGATTTGTCAACCTTCTTCCCACCATGGGAAGAACTGGATTCGAAAAGAGAAACCTTCTCCTTCCCCTTCTTCGACTTACTCGCTAAGGAACAGTTCTCTTCATCCTCCATGGATGAAGAATTGTCTCTGGTGCTCTGTCTATTCTCCTCCTGCATCAAATCCGACCACAGTCGTTCCCAATCTAGTAGTTTCTCCCTTCCATTAACTGAGTCCTAGTACCTGTGCTAGCTCTTAAGAAGGCCAAGGAGTGCTAGACTCACCATGTCATCATCAGATGTCATGACGCCTACACTTGCAAGCTCATCCCTGCATGAGGTGAGCTTGTTCAGATACATAGAGATCATGTCCCCACTTTCACACTTGATCTTTCGAAGTTTGTCCTTTAGTGCCAGCTTCCTCCGATCACTGCTATTTTGATAAAGATCTTTCAATGTTTTCCACATCGAAAACGAAGTCTCCTTCCCATGGAGGCTCGAGACAATGTGATCTTGAACTCCCTCCAAGAGGATTCTCCTAGCTCTAGCCACACACTTCTTCCATTCCGCCAATTGAGTAGCATCAGTCGGCTTCTGGACTTCTTGATCAATGAAGTCCTTAAGGCCATTATCTTCTAATACTACCTCCATGCGATCCTTCCAGACTATATAATTCAAACTGCCATCAAGGGCATATTTGAGTCTCAAATCATAGAACGCCATTGGTGAAATATATGTGATAAGAACTCAATTCAAGATTCAGAAACCACAAACTTCAACTTCTCCCTTCTTCTATATTGTTCTTCCTTGATCACCTGTGCTCCGATACCATGTAGAATTTTCTCTACAAATCAGCTAGCTCACTGATATCATGTAGAAAGTTCACCTGCAGATCAAACTGATACATGCAATGTACTAAAGCATAATACTAGATCTACATCTACCATAAACTTTGCTGAAGCTAATCAACCATGAGCAACATCAAGCATGAACACATATAACTGATAAGAAGGAATCAATCACACATAACACAAAAGAATTTATTTGGGAAAAGCACCAGCCTAAAACCCCATCTCTGTATTATCAATCAAGTGGAAATCCTCAACAACATACAAAAAGAATTAGATCAAAAGCTATCATGCTCTCTCTATACTCTGACGATGTAGCTCATAGACTACCTAGGCCTTAATATATAGGCCACAATTCCTCCAAGCCCTTATTTCCTTACGCAATTTTGATTGGGGTCCAATTACATAACATGTGGGAATTGGCCCCAATCAGACCTGTTGTCAACCTCAGGTCCAACTACGCAATCCTTGAGGACTCAAGTTCCTCCTACATGCAAGGAATATTCACAAGGAAGATCCTAGCATCTGATAGTACACTGTCCCTCATTTGATCTCAACTGGGTCTCTGTCTGAACTGCCATGCATCAGTTATCCATGAGAGAATACTTAATTATCTGAAAATAACAGTCGTCACATGCATGCAAGCATCAACAAACTTTATCTCATTAATTTAACAACTTGTTAAATTAATCTAACTGAACTTGACTAAGTTAAACTAAGTCAACTGATCCTCTCAATATAGAACTCATCCTTAATTCCTCAATCAGTGTAGCAAATCAAGGACACATTCCCCAATCAGTGAAGAAATTATTGCATGCTCTCACAAAAACTTCAAGTTTGATTTTTCTTAACTAATTAACTCATGGAGAATTAATTAATTAATATTCAAACTGCTGCTAAGACCAAATTTGAATTTTACTTCCTATTTCTAGTCCAGGGATTGAATAAAATAGGAATCCACACTGAACTGCTAAAAATAGAAATTCTATTTTTAGCACTTCCATTTTTCATTCCCTGTTGTCTAATCCAACACTGATGCCCAAATTGTTATTTTTAGCAATTTCTTGTTGCCAATTTTCAACATGGTTATGATGTTCGGAATATGATGTTACGTAATTTTGGAATCCTCCCTTCTAGGAAATTTTGGATTTAAATATGGAATCAATACAAGAAAATATTTTGTTGTGAAGCCATTTTTCATTGTTGGCCTTCGTCATGTTAATGTTGGTGCATAGTTCTCCCAAGAAATTGAGTGATATACGCATACAGTTGTGAAGACAAGGGTGGTGAACACAAGGAAAGTATCTACTTATGCCGAATTTGGTAGTACAAAGGTCATCTTTGTTGAGATATTGATCTCAATGTTAGTTAGGTGTCATCACATTTTGATTTTGTTGTCTGCTATGTGTCATAGATAGTTCAATTTTGCTTCAATTCTACTCCATAGGTGTCTAATTCTACTTCAGTAATTTGTTATTGATTTTTACCATGTAATCCATTTAGCCATTTTGAATATTGAGAAGAGCAATATAGACTCCATGATTTCTCTCATTCCTTGTCATGGTATCAGAGCTTAGTCTGCGTGAGACTCCTTGAGAGCAATAGAAGAGAAGATAGGCAAGTTTGTATAAGACTGCCTGAGAGAGAAACAACATGAGAAAAGTGAGAGCAATGTTGGAATCTTATTGAAGCGCAGAGATCGAGAGCCTGCAAAGGAGAACAAGAAATTTTGTGTGTGAAGGGTAGCCGAAGTAATGCACCCCAACATCTTTGAATCTAGCATTATTAATACATCAAACACCTGCCATAGACGCGTTAGCATTACAAACGCTCAAGTCCATTGCAAGAGGAAGTGTTAAATCACTTACACGCTTCTTGAAGTAATACCGCATAACAATGAAGGTATTTGCATTATAGATCTACAACAACACAATCCACAAATTGTTTTTCAAAGGAGTTAAGTCATGTTATTCATATCACCTTTTTTTGATGGCATTCGTATAAAATTCATCATATTCGTAAGCTCCATCATATTTGAAAGCTTCATGGGATTTTTTTTATTATAAAAAAAGCGTGTTTTCAATTTCCTTTAAAGGGTAAGAAGCTTTGTTATGATTTAAAAGGAGTATATAGAAGGAGTTTTCTTTGTTAAGTTTTAAAGGGGAGTATTAAAAAGAGGGTCTAAGTTTTTTTTAAATAAAAATTCGGAAAGAAAAAGAGATTTTTTTTAAGAAGGTGATGCTTGATTCAATTTTGTTATAAAAAAGAGGGCGCCACATTTTTTAAAAGGAATTTTTTTTTAAAAGACAAAAAGGTGCACAGATCTGTATTTGAAGAAATGGCTTCCTCCAATGCCTTGCCATAAACCCCGACTCTGCTTGGCAAAAAATATGAGTTTTGGTCTTTGAGAATGAAGAAATTCCTACAAGCTCAAGAGTGTGGGATACACTTTAGAATGCCTATGTAGAGCCGACCAAGAACCATGGGTGGCCATGTCCAATAATTAGAGGAATGCAACTTCTGAGCTCAGAAAGAAAGAACAGAGAACCAAATGTTGGATACAAAACTCAGTCAATGACTCTATTTTCGACAAAATAACTGGCGCATCCACAACACATGAAGCTTGGGAAATCTTGAAAGTTGCGTATCAAGGTAATGATACAATGAAGTCAGTTAAATTATAGACATTGAGATCACAATTCGAAGCCCTAAAGATGACTGACATAGAAAACGTGGATGAGTTCATGACTAGAGTCATGGGAATAGTCATTCAGATCAAACTCATTGGTGAACCCATTTCAAATCAGAAAATTGTTCAAAAAGTCCTTTGAAGTCTACCAAAGAAATATGACATGATTGTAATAGTCATAATGGAATCCATATATTTTACAACTTTCTTAGTACAATAGTTGAATGGATCACTTCTGGCACATGAAACAAGACTCAACTTGGTAGAAGATTCCATGGAACAAGATTTCAAAGCACAACTTTATTTTGGCAAAGGGAGAGGTAGAGGATATAGAGGTGGAAACAAGCTAGGCAAAGGCCAAAGCAGAGGCAGATCAAAACATCATCATGCTGAAGAGAAGTGGAGCCCTCCAAAAAACCAAACTCAGGGAAGTAGACCATGGAGTAATTCTAATGTCTAATGTTATTATTGCAAGAAATTTGGGGATTATGAAAATGAATGCAAAAGAAAATAGTCAGATCAACAAAGAGGAAATGCCCATCTCTCCAACAATGAAGGAGAATCCTCTGAAAAAATGTTTCTTTCCTGCTGTCTTTCTGAAGACACTCACAACGAGGATCTTTGGTTGCTGGATAATGGTTGCAGCAACCATATGATAGGTAACAAAAATTTGCTTCCTTATCTTGATGCTTCCATAACATCAGAAATTACTCTTGGAGATCGTTCTTCCATTAAAGCTGAAGGAAAAGGTATTATCCCTATTCTTACTAAAGAAAATCAACATAAATACATTCCTGATGTTTATTATGTTCCAAATCTGAAGCATAACCTCACTAGTGTGGGACAACTGATGGAACATGGTTATGATGTAATATTCCAAGGGAACACATGTTATATCTATGACATATTGCCCAATAGAAGACTGATAGCAAAGGTTGAAAAAACCAAGAATAAGATGTTTCCTTTGACTCTTAGAAGTCGAAATTTATCATAGTCTTTTGTCCACAATATGTCAATAATAGATGAGTCTTGGCTATGGCATTCTAGACATGATCATATACCATTCAAGTGTCTAAGTCAGCTTTAGAAATAATCAATTGTCATTGGTTTCCCTATTATGAATGAAAAAGACTGTAATTGTGAAATTTGTGTTCTGTCCAAGCATAAAAGAGATAGTTTTCCCACATCTTCCTCTAGAGAAAAAGAGCCTTTAGATCTTATCCATACAGATATATGTTGCCTAATGCAGGCATAGTCCATTGGTGGTAGTCTTTACTTTCTGACATTCATTGATGATTATAACAAGAAGACATGGGTGTATTTTCTCAAAAATAAATCAGATACATTATCAAGGTTCAAAGAATTCAAAGCAAAATAGAAAAGCAGAGTGGAAAGCCTTTGAAAGTACCTAGATCATATAGAGGAGAAGAGTACAACCCTAATGACTTCAAAGCTTTCTGTCAACAACAAGGAATCCTAATACATAAAACAACAAGATATACTCCACGATAGAATGGAGTAGTAGAAAGGAAAAATTAGTCAATCATGAACACGGCGAGATGTACGATTCATGAGAAGAAGTTGTCAAACAATTATTGGGCTGAAGCAATTTCGACAACAGTGTATGTTCTCAACAGATCTCCAACAACCAGTCTCCAAGATACAAAACCTCAAGAAGCATGGGATGGTAAAAAGGTAAATGCATCTCACTTTAGAATCTTTGGATTAGTAGCATTTTCACATGTTCCTAAGCATCTAAGAAAGATGCTTGATGATAGGAGTGAAAGATGCATTTTCGTAGGCTATAGTGAGTAGTCAAAGGCCTACAAATTTTATAATCCAATTACGAAGAAATTTGTTTTAAGCAGAGACGTCATATTTTTTTATTATAAATAAATCCTGGCCTGATCAAGTTGATGAAGCTTCAAGTCAGTTTCTTTTATCCACCACAGTCACCAAGATCGCAGGTTGAAGAAGAGCCATACCATTCTGAAAATGGTACATCTTAAAGCAGTAAATCCACCAGTGATTCAACTTCTTTAGAAGACAATCAAAAAACAAGAAGCATTAGATAAATATATGAGCAAGAGCATGCGTTTGACCAACAAAATATGATTGTGTTTCTTTCATCTCAACCAACTCATTTTTAAGAATCAGTTAAAGCAAAGCACTGGGTAGATGCAATGAACCAAGAAATTGCTGCCATAGAGAAGAATAAGACTTGGGAATTAGCTGATCTCCCAAGATACAAAACCAAAGTTGGTGTAAAATGGGTATATAAGACCAAGCTGAATGAAAAGGAGGGAGTGAGAAACATAAGGAAAGGTTGGTTGCCAAAGGATTCTCACAACAGTTTGGTGTTGACTATGGTGAAACCTTTGCTCTAGTAGTAAGGTTAGACATTGTCAGAACCATTTTGTCCACAACATCTCAACACAAATGGAAAGTCTATCAACTTGATGTAAAATCTGCCTTCCTAAATGGTATATTACAAGAAGAATTTTATGGAGAGCATCATCCTGGTTTTGAAGTTCCAAGACAGGAGTATAAGCCATACAGATTGAAGAAATATTTGTATGGTTTGAAACAAGATCCAAGAGCTTGGTATAGTCTCATTGACACCTATCTCATCAAAAGTGGTTTTTACAGAAGCAATCATGAGCCAACTTTGTACACCAAAATGCACGAAGGTAAAATTATTATTGTATGCCTTTATGTAGATGATCTTCTTTATACAAGAAATATGATGTTAGTATATTTCAAAGTAGCAATGCAAACAAAGTTTGATATGACAGATCTAGGAGTCATGAAATACTTCTTAGGCATTGGAATTCACCAATCTGCTAATGGAATTTTTGTTGGTCAACAAAAACATGCCACTCATATCATCCAAAAGTTCAGAATGAACAATTGCAAACCTATTGATACACCGATTTCTCAAGGCACCAAATTGAGCAAAGAAGATGTAACACCACCAGTTGATCCCACATTGTATAAAAGTATAGTTGGTAGTTTGTTTCATCTAATTGCAACTAGACCTACCATTATGTTTGCAGCAAGTTTTGTCTCCAGGTTTATGCATTCACCTAAGATCACTCATTGGAAGGTAGCAAAAAGGATCATAAGGTATAGTGCAGGGAAAATAGACTATGGTTTGTTCTATACACATTCTGAAAATTGTTCACTTTTCAGTTATACATACAATGATTATGCAGGGAGTTTAGATGATTGCAAAAGCACCTCAAGGTATTCTTTTCATCTTGGAACCAATCTGATTTCATGGGCATCCAAGAAACAGCCAATGATTTCATTATCTTCTGCAAAGGCAGAATATGTAGCATCAAATTCAACAACTTGTCAAGTTGTGTGGTTGAGAAAATTATTAAAAGATATTTCAAATATTCGAAAGGAGCCAACTCCAATATACTATGATAACAATTCAATGATTTCTTTATCAAAAAATCACGTTTTCCACAAAAAGAAGCACATTGACACCCATTTCATTTCATCCATGAGCTTGTCAATGATGGGGACATATTACTTGCTTTTTTTGGTTCCAAAGCTCAACTAGCAGATATTTTTCACAAAGCCATTAGGTAAGAATGTATTTGAATTTCAAAGAGAACAATTAGGCATTGTAAGTGTCTCTAAATGTAATAGTTGAGATTAGGAGGGGATGTTGAGATATTAATCTCATTATAAGTTAGGTGTTATCACATTTTGATTTTGTTGTCTACTAGGTGTCATAGATAGTTTAGTTTTACTTCAAATCTACTCCATAGGTGCCGAGTTCTACTTCAATCATTTATTATTAATGTTTACAATGTAATCTATTTAGCCATTTTGAATATTGAGAAGAGCAAACTCTCCTCCACAATTTCTGTCATTCTTTGTCAATATTATAATTTAAAGGTTTGAGGCCAATCATGGTAGCATAATTTAACTTATTAACATGTAAATGACTCCTCGATAACATTTTTGGAGATGAATCCCAACTCTCGTTTAATGCTCAATGGAGAACACAATGTCAACTTGGCGACTTTGAGGAGATGAATGCTAGAATATTTAATGTTGCCACATATCCAGTGTGGGTTGTTATCCAGTCCTTGCCATTTGTTAGATGTGTAGTGGATTTGTTGGAACTTGTGTTTTAACTTTTTTGAATTTTATGTTGTTCTCCTCATGATTGGCTTTTTAGATCGGTTGAATTGTATGGTTGTTGTACATTCAAAGTGTGGGCAAATATTCTATCAGTTTTGATTTTTGTCTATCATGTTTTATCTATGTTAATACTCTGGACAAACCTGCCTTAGCTTAACTTGTCCACACTTGATCTTGGTGCATAACATTACAATGCCAGTTTTTTGACGAAACGATGGAGCATGATGTGGGCCTTTTATTCACGTAATTGTTGGATGATGAGTTCTAATTGCATATAGTATGTTTTATTGGACACCAACATCGTGGATTAAACAGGTGCAATGTGTTTTATTTGGGTATAAGAGATTTAATATAATAGTCTTGAGGCTATTGTCCAATGGATATGTGTGGAGGTTTGGTCTTCACAAGTCCCGCAGTCCAATTCCGAGCAAGACTATGTACACTTAAGAGCTACTCAAGTTGCAATTTCTTCAATTGAAAAAAAAAGGCTTAATAGAAGGTGGTATCAAATGCTTGCCTCTATGATGGAATCTAAGGCCTACTTTAGAACAAAAGGTAGCATTAAAGCTTTTTGGATTCTTCATTGTGGCATTCTTTATTATACTTTGCATCAATATGTACGACTCCTAATATTTCCTCCACTCTGCTAGTTTCGCCATTTTCATTAGTTATTTGTGAAATTGAGTTTGAATTTGGATGCTTTCTTTGGTTGTTGATTTGGATGGAACTTCCTTGAATGCCATTGTAATTGTGGTGATGAAAATAGGAGCAACTAGGAAATTGCCTGGCAGAATTGAAAGGGTGTAACATGGAAAGCGTTGAAGACAAATAACTTTGTACGAGGTCATAGGAGCATAAATATTACACTTGAGGATGACGATGAATATGGCCCTACTTCGGCCACTGCAAACAACATCTTTCATATGATATTTTGGGTGGCCTTGATGGGCCTCTTTTCACTGGATTTGAGTGTTTCTCTTAAAGGCTTGGTTTCACTTGAAGTGAAAAGGGTATAGGACAAGCCATAATTACATTTGAACGCAACCATTACATGCGACTAGAGATTGAATTTCATGGTGGAGAATAATCTAAGAAACAGAGGGAATGGTGACTTGATGCAGGCATATGTCAAAATAGTATAAAATCCGATGTGAGCAGTAGTGGAACTATGCCATAGGCAGAACTAGGATCCCATCACATCATTGAAGGTCTGTTAAATCTCGAGCAAGTTGGAATCTAATGGCAATGATAGTCATTGGATCAAAGAGATTTGGAGCATCAGATCCCATCAGAGAGAAAGTCTCTTTTAAAATTCATGCAATTTTGGATTCCAATGGTATCTGGGCTGCCCGATCATCTAGGTCCCAACCGTTGAATTGGGAGGGCCCCTGGAGTTACTTCTATTGATGGATTAGTTTCTCATTGGATAATCACTGTCTTGGGTGGGCACTGCTACTGAATCCTACCCATTGGATTATTTTACTACCAGAGGGTCGTTGATCAGCCAAAGGGATATATATATATATATACACACACTACCAGAGGGTCATTGATCGGCCAAAGGGATATATATATATATATATATATAAAATTATATATATATATATAGACACACACACACACAAACACACACACACACACACACCACACACACAACACCCCACACACACACCAACACACACACACACACACACACACACACACACACACACACACACACACAAAGGTAGACCCAACTCGTAGGTATGACCATTGAACCCTTGCCATGTGGAAGGGCCCATGTGAGTGTTGAGAGCAGTTAAGAAAATTGAGGGCACATGAGCACCAAATTTCAGAAGAAAGGGGGTAAAATGAATTAAGCTAAGTTTAATGTTAAAATCCCTATTGGGTGAGGCAGGAATTCTCAGGGATATAAGTTTTAGCCTGGTGGTTAGAATCGGGCAAGTAAAGAGTCAATAGAAAGCTATTGATGAAGGGAATGCAACGATAAACCTAAAATCTTGGGCTAATGTCAAAATTACACAAAAAAATTGAAATAAATCTACAAGAAGCATGAAGGGAAAAATTGTGCTTAGCAGGTGAAAGCTTTCGGAGGGTATATCTTTTAGCTTCGGTAATAGAATTGAATGAATGAACAGTCAATAGAAAGCTATTGATAGACAACACAATGGTAAAAACAAAATTTCAAGGTGGGAAGGAATTTTGAAGGAAATTTCCTGGAAGTTTATAGGATTATAAAGGCTTAAAGAGGTTGCTAATTGATGGTAGCTTGGGGAAAATTTGGAACCAAGTTTCCTACATAATAATGATGCCACATACAAGGAATTTGAGTCATATTCCTTACCATCTTAAAGCAAGAATTGGATTTTCTTGTAAAAGATATTATAAAGGGCGTTTGAGATTACAATTGGCAGAGGAAGTTATGATATAGAAGCCCTGGTATAATTGTTAGAGGGCTACTAGACAACAAGACTTGATGTCTTTCAAGCAAGTTAACAACTCCTGTAAAAATGCTACTCCTTGTTTATTGGATAATAAAGTTGTTCTAACATCCTTTGCAAAATTGAACCCAACTCAGTGACTTAAGCAATCCTACTCATATGTAGGATTTTGATGTTGTAAGGCCTATATTGAATGGTTATAACATTGTAGTTGTGGTGTACTGAAATATGGAATTCCAAGGAGTGCGCAGAGGGCTCGGGGCATGTGCTACCCATCCTCCATGAGGCATAGGAGGAGGGAATGTGGTTAGCCTGGTGGTTGGAATCAGGCAAGTAAATATTCAATAGAAAGCTATTGATGAAGGGAATGTAGTGATAAACCTAGAATTTTACGCTGAAGTCAAAACTCCACAAAAAAATTGGAACAAATCTACAAGAAGCATGAAGGGAAAAGTTGTGCTTAATAGGTTAAACTCCTGGAGGGTATATCTTTTAGCTTCAGTAATATAATTGGATGAATGAGTAGTCAATAGAAAGCTAATGAAAAAAAAACATAATGGTAAAAAGATAATTTCAAGCTCAGAAGAAATTTCGAAGGAAATTTCCTAGAAATTTTATAAGATTATGAAGGCCTAAAGAGGCCGCTAATTGATGGTAGATTGGGGAAAATTTGAGACCAAGTTTCCCCCACAATAATCCTGCCATGTACAAGGAAGTTGAGTCAACTTACTTAGCATCCTAAACCAAGAATTGACTTTTCTTGTAAAAGATTTTGTAAAGGCAGTTTGAGATTACAATTAGCAAAGGAAGTTATGATACAGAAGCCCTGTTATAACTGTTAGAGGGCTACTGGACAATAAGACTTGATGTCTTTCAAGCACATTAGCAACTACTAAAAAAATGTTACTCCTTGTTTATTGGATAAAAAATTGTTCTAATATCCTTTGGAAAATTGAACCCAACTTAGTGACTTAAGAAACCCTACTCAAATTTAGGGTTTTGATGTTGTAAGGCCTATCTTGAATGGTTATAGACTTGTAGATGTGGTAAACTAAAAAATGGAATTCTCAAAATATAATTTTTGGGCTTGGTAAATATAACATTATAAATGTGTTTGGTGCCATAAGATGAGAAGTAAGGGTTGTATAATTAATGTAGTAGTGTAATAACATAAGGTAGGCATTGGAAAAGCAACACACTTGGCTGCAAAGCAGGTTCATGTATAGGGTGTCATAAGATGGCGACAAGTTATCACATTTTTGTAATAGAAACATACATAGTTTTTTTTACAAGGATACATGTGGTATAACCAAGTATAGGCAGTATAACAAAATTCCTGTAGGAAATAACATGTTATAACAAGTTGTACAAGATTGGTCACATGTAGTTGATAGGTATATTACAAGCTATAACAAGATGTGACAGGTAGGTGGCAAAGTTATAACAGGTACAACAGGTTATAACTGGTGAATTGGTCATAGGTAAGTGACAATTATATTATAGGTTAGAATAGGTTGCCTTGGGTAGGTGATAGGTATATTACAAGTTACAATAGGTGGATTGGTCACAGGTGGTGGCAAATTTATAACATTTGTTACTTATATAGGATTTGTTACAGGGATATAGGTTCGTAACATGTTATAACATGTATATGACAGGCCTATAATGGGCCTATGTCAAGTTTGTGACAAGAAATGATTGGTTATGATAAGTCTTCTGACAGGTCATGACAGGTATATAACAAGGTTATAATCAGGCTATAACAGGTGTTATAGCAGTTATATGACAGGTTTTATGGCAAGTCATAATAGGTGTGCGTGTGTATATATATAACAAGGATATAAGTGAATTATAACATGCATTATAACAGGTTGTAATGAGATTACAACATAGTCATAATGTGTATTTAATAGGACTATGATCGCTCAATCCATGGAGTTTGAGTATAATAATATATATATATTATATATATTATATAATAATATATATAATATATATATATATATATATATATATAATATATATATATATATATATATTATAATACATATCTATATATATATATATACCTATATATAAAACAAGGATATAAGTGAATTATAACATGCATTATAACAGGTTGTGATAGGTTGTAATGATATTACAATGACTTCATAATGTGTATTTAGCAGGACTATGCTCGCTCAATGCATGGGCTTTGAGTATAATATAATGGTTAATTGGTAATAGGCGTTGATTGATATAAAGTGCCCTAATGAAGGCACAATATTGAGGTTTCTTGCACTATCAAGGATTTTCATAGTAGTGCAGCGTGAATAAGAGTGGCCAAAGATGCATAAAATAGTAAGAAATGACATTTATTGCATATGGGAAATGTATACTGGAACAACAGTCAATGGGACTACAATGGTAATGTATGTAGGAAGTATATGTAGAGATTGTATACAAAGGATGGTATATAACAATTACATGCAGGGATCGTACTTCATGGCTGAGGCGCATAAATGCCAACATTGTCTAAATGTTGCATAATTGTTGCACTGCATGAAAAAATTATATTCCATATTCTGCATAATGAATGATGTGTGTGTTTGGTTGTCAATTCACTTAAAGGAAAGGGTGTGTGTGTGTGTGTGTGTGATATATCCATGCCATTTATTGAGCATGTGTATGATTATTGTATGTTCATTGAAAATGATATGTTGTGGTATTAGTGGAGTATCTCATATAAGGACTAATCATGGTTGTTGTGTTGTTGATGATGCAACTTCTAAGGACAACAACCTTACGAAGAACAAACCTTACAAGTTTGCACTCCTTTTTCAGATAAAGGCCTTGGGAATATGGATCACCCAAGGGATTGTTAACTAGTGAACGGGATGCCTAAGCCTGGAAGGGTCATTACAAAGAAAAGAAAAGAAAAGAGGAGAAGAAAAGAAAAGAAGCAAATAGAAGAGGGATGATTTGATTGAATCTCGATGTACTGAAACATAATAAACCACCCTGGAGGTGGTGGCACATGACCTAAAGGACTATTGGGTATAGTGAAGGGGTGTGCCACTTGAGTGCAAGTTGGTGGGTACTCATTTGGTACCTGACAAAGGGTAAGTAGATGCCCCATGAAGGCAACATATCATCTACCCATACAGATAGGTATTGGTTCAGTTTTTTATATTTATGAATATATGAATTATGAATTGAAATTTGTAGGAATAAAATACTTGTTTTATAGACATGGTTATAATACACTTGTTTATTTATTGGGTATTGTAGGTGTATGTTGAGCAACTACAACCTTTGGAGGGCATCTCACAACAATAGAAGAAATTACGGGATATGAAGAAAAGACCAAGAAATACCAGGGACCTAGTAGCAGGTGTTTGTTGCTGAGGCAAGCTGATGGGTACTCGGTTGGTACTTGACAATGGGTAAGTAGATGCCCCATGAAGGCAACATCTCATCTACCCATACAGATAAGTATTGGTTTAGTTTTCATGATCTATTTTTGTTTGTTTGTGAATATATGAATTATGAATTGAAATTTATAGGAATAGAATACTTTCTTTTATAGACATGGTTATAATAAACTTGTTTATTTATTGGGTGTTGTAGGTGTATGTTGAGCAACTACAACATTTGGAGGTCATCTCACAACATTAGAAGAAATTATGGGATATGAAGAGAAGACCAATAAAGACCAGGGACCTAGTAGCAGGTGTTTGCCATTGAGGCAAAGAAATTATGGGATATGAAGAGAAGACCAATAAAGACTAGGGACCTAGTAGTAGGTGTTTAATGTTGAGGCAAGCTGGTGGGTACTCGGTTGGTACCTGATAATGGGTAAGTAGATGCCCCATGAAGACAACATCTCATCTACCCATACAAATAAGTATTTGTTTAGTGTGCATGCTCTATTTTTTGTTTTTGTTTTTGTTTTTTTTTTGAATATATGAATTATGAATTGAAATTTGTAGGAATAGAATACTTGTTTTATAGACATGGTTATAATACACTTGTTTATTTATTGGGCGTTGCAGGTGTATGTTGAGCAACTACAACCTTTGGAGGGCATCTCACAATAGTAGAATAAATTATGGGATATGAAGAGAATACCAATAAAGGCCAAGGACCTAGTAGCAGGGGTTTGTTCCTGAGGCAAAGAAACACTCAGAATAATATTATTCTAAGGGGGATGGGAATGTAACACCCCCAACTTTGCCCCTAAGTTATTAATGTAAAAATCATGGAGGTTGGGATGCCTGTATGTGTGTGTGTATGCACATGTTGGCCAGTGGGTTGAGTTATGACATGTTAAGGCTAGAGTGCCTATGTAATGGGTATGAGGACCGTGATATTTAGGTTGGTGATTCAAGTTATATTTTTGGCTTGTGTGCCTATATAAGGATGTTAAATATATTTTTGGGGCTAATGTGCCCAAGTATATGTATCATTAATGTTTATGAGGCCGGAGAGCCTGGAAATGTAATTATAATGTAGTTAAATATATATTAATAAAATAATGGCTGGCTATGGAACCCGCTCCATGGAAAAGAATATGGGGGGTGCTCAACTCTAGGAAAATTGGGAAACAATCATGTAGTGTTTCAGAAAAAGGCCCCCAGATCTCACGTGGCTTTGGGAAGGTGCCATATGGTGAAATAAATCCATGCATATAAGAAGTGTAGTTTGGTCCATGAAGGGAGAATTTAACCATTCAAGGTTAGATGATGGGATTAGCCAATGAGTCTTGGGGTTTGGACCCTGGAGATGGTTGAGAAATCAACAAGTCATGGGCTTGTACTCTGTGACCGACTAAGGCATGGTTATTTAGTTAATCATGGCATAGAGGATGCATCCTAGTTTCCGAGAACTTGGTGGCTTTGGTTATGGGTCGGTGGCCATGGAGTTCTGAAGTGAACTTAGTTAGGAGATAGTTAGTGGGTCATGGGCCTAGAATTCAGAACTAACTAAGGGTTATTCGGTTTAATCAGAAGGATGCTTGGATTCGCGAGAGAGGTAGATCTCTGGGATCCACAATTTAAGACCATTCCTACGTGTTTGTAAGGCGCCCTGGAAGGTGGTCATCCCCAAAGGACTTGAGCTACACCACTTAGGCACAGGTCAAGAGAGAATGAGCTTGTGGCTAAAGACTGAGGTTGTTGGAGTTGATGCCCTAAGCAATGTTTGTTACTCATTTCATACTATTGCCCTTGAGTGGAAGCCCTAGCTCATGGGTGACCCATGGTTGAGAGTATATGAACCGCATGGTCCGCGACTTGGTGGAATGCGGAAGGCCCATAACCAGCTAGATTTTCATTACAAATAAGTCTTCATTGCCTCATTTATTGTACTTATATATCGTGCTCCTAATTATATTATGGTTAGTTGAAAACCCTAGCTAAGGTTTGGTGTTTTTATTCTATTGTGCCTATTATATGTGAATGAATGAATGAATAATGACCAATTCGATTACCATATTTTTATTATTGGCTACATGCAAACTGATTACGATATCTAGGGTTTGGCTCATTTAGTGCTTAGTTGTTGTATTCATAGTTGGTTATGTGCAAACTGGTTATGCTGATTACATTTGTGTGATTAGGGTTAGACTAGACTTTATTCATGTTTATTGTGGCTAGATTTGTATATGTATATTTGCAAACGCGGGCATTGAGTTTGGCCATATATATATATATGGGTTATTTATAACAAAATCCACAATGCATCTCAAGGGAATTATGCATTATGGCTTGGTTTGTACATTAATGAGCTATTGCAGTTAACTCAAGCACATTTCTAGTGTAATTCTGGTTGTAGAGGGCCATGGGGCACAATGATAACCAAATGGAAATAAGAATTAGTTAGGGTTTGGTAATTATGTGTATTTATTTTCATCGTGCAAAATTAGAATGTGTTTTTACATAGCCTATTTTATATGCTCCAGTTTATTATTTGCGTTTGCAAGAATTTTTGGTAAATTTTGGGTTTTGGATAGATATACTTGGATTTTACAAAGGGTATATGTATATCTATATGTAAGACAAAATCTTTTAAAAGAGTTCGACAATATGTCAAGCACCTCCCCTAGATATGAAGGAAATACACTTATGGGATATTCTAAATATTATATTTCCTATAAAACCATAAATATTTTCCAAGGGATTATAACTGCTCCATTTTGGTTTAGTTTAAGTCACCAACACACACACATACATATAATAATAATGTAGAAAAACAAAGTTTTGGAAAGTGAAGTGACTATAAAATTGAACCTACAACTACATGTCAAAAGCTTCAATGATATCAAGGTAAGGGACTTGAAAATTTCATAGCAACACTATATGCTTTCCTTCCATAACCTCTCACACCCTTATCAACTAAACTCATAAAATGCACTCACATGCAAATTTTAGGACATCTAATACAATGTACCACAAATTCCCTCAATGCTTGCATATAATTTCTACAAAAATATTGAAAATGAAGGTGAATGCAAGCTCAAATATGATTATTAAAAAGTTTTACAACAATGGAAAACATCAACAACACATTTACCTACCCAATTAATGGAAGTATTTCAACATCCTTAGAAACAAAGTTGTTGGAGTCTCCCATTACTTAAATAATCCCTCCCTACTCCATGACAATGTAATGCCTGATATAGATTTATGCAGAAACGAAATGAAATACAAATTTAAATGGAAGCATAGAGATACAATGAAAATTGAACTTCAATTCATTGATAATAAAATACTGAAAATTGTTTACATGCAGAATGGAAATAAACTAGCTCAGGCGATGATAGCTTATCTCTGAGAAGAGATGTGGTGGCTACATGCCTCTGAACTGTGTTACGATGAGGTTCAAAAAGATTTTAGTATTGAGAAACAAGGGAAAGCCAACCCCAAACATCCAAAAACCTAACCCTAGGAGATGAAGCACCAAAAATTTGTGGGCCCAGTTGGTGTTAGCTGGTACACCAATTTCCCTGGGTTGTAACTTTAGCACATGATCTCTGTTTGACGCGTATGATATCCCATTAAAAATATTTATTCGAGGACTTCAAATTTCACATAAAAATCCTTTTTGTGTGTTTTTAGCTTGCCCATTTTCCCAAAAAAGCGTTGTTTACGGCCTCAAAACGACTTTGGAAGTTTAGGACTTGAAAAACTACCAAAAATAGTAAAATGTGCTAGAATTAAGGCCACCAAAAGAAACAATGTTGGGGGTCCAAGTGGAATAGGTGGGTGGCCACCAATATCCACCTAGGTCATTCCCCCCCCCTAGGAAGCAATGGTCCCCATTGTGTTGAGTGCCTCCATGAGATGGGGAAATTTCTACTGAACATGGTTCCTAGTGAGCCAATTTCCCTGGTGCAAGAGTTGGCTAGCTTTAACAACTTGATATAGTTGGATCCTCTGTTTGCGAGTGTTATTGATCTATATGTCCATGATCCGATCAGTTGTGGTGTGTTCAATGCAGTCTAGGTTGAGCTCTCTTGGCATCAACTGCTCAACAATGTCTGTTGTGTCCAACAAGGGTGGGGTGCTCTTTCTGCAGATGTGTTGGTAAAATTATATGTATTATAATTCCAACATTTAGTTATTGAATCCGAGATCATAAGACTTAGATATGCAAGCATAGGAAATACACGGTTAGAGCCTATTCTAGCGTATGCTAAGAACTATTCGACGAAACACATGTGATCTACCATGAAAAGCTTGCTAAGGTTTCAATGTATTTCAATTAATTCTTGTAGTGACAATATAATCAAATGATTAAACGTTAACACTAAGGGAATCAACACTGACTGTGGAACAACTAATGCTATAAAGGCTCTAAGTTGCAATGTTTCATGCACGAGGGTGTTCATACAACTTTATAAGAGTAGATCTTTAGTGTATTTAACCTTCAATGGTTCTTCCCTATAGTGGATCCACACATATGATGCAAGAAAACAAATCAAAATAATGCAAACCAATTAGATCCAACATAGACTAGCTTTATATAATAAAGAAACAAATCATAATAGAAATGAAGACATCAAACATTTCAAAGAAGATCAAAACCTATAAAGTAATATGGAAATAAAATACTAAGCTCAATAAATTACTACAACTACAATTTAACCAAACCTAAAATTTCAAAATACTAAGAAGAGGCATGAAAGTTAGAGAATTAGCAACATTTTATTAAGGAAAAATCAACATTATTACATAGAGTAAACACTCGAGTTTGTTGCCATGATGAAGCTCTTAACCAACCATCTATGCCAAGCCATTTTGCAAGAACAAATGTCCAACCCCTTGATCTATTTTTAACTTGAATATTTATACAAAAAGAGGTTTGGGTGGATCAAAACAATCCCCCAATCTCTGATCTACTTGACTACAAGTTACATTTAAAATAGTAAATGGAGATTTTACAACACAAGATTGGGTGATTTTGATCCCCAAAATACATATGAGATACTACATGATGATTTTTAGACTCTTAAAATAAGTGATATTCATTCTCCATACAGTTAAGATGTTTGATATTACATTTTCCCCAAATCTGGGCATGATTTAGAAATCTCAGAAAATTGTGCATTTTTTGCAAATTAGGCTTAAAGATCCCCATGTATCTTCCAAACCATCATGTATGTTGGAGATATGTTTCGATGATGTCTAATTTTTCAAATTATCAACAAAAACATCTCTTGGAATTTATTGATTCAATTCCATGGCCTTGAAAATTGTGCATGAAGTTGTTTGTTTAGATATTTTTGCCAATCTGGGTTTTGTAGAATTTTTGTACAAATATGCTTCGAAGAATCAACTGTAACTTTTAAACCGTATGGATTTTTTCGAAATTTTTTGAGATACAAGTAAATTGCTATGTTTTACAAAAACTCATTTTCCATATTCTTGATATTCACCACCATATGCACAAAAATTGAGGAAGAACATGGCAATTTCAAAATTGTTACCTATTTTTAGCTCTAGCTTAAATCATGTGCTAGGATTCCACACATGTGAGATAGGTATATTCCAAGGCTTGTAGCAACATATTAAGCCCATGTGGCACCTAATTTACCATGTTTTGAGAAAGAAAAACATATTTTATAATTTTGATTTATTTTCCTCCATTCATGCAAGTGCAGAATTAAGTACTGAACTGCTGAATCGATACAAAGAGAAAATTTCATAGTGAAACATGCTCCTTGGACACATAACCACATTACTAAATTGTCATTGATAAAACCATATTAAAAAACTCATTTAATCATTAAAAATACAAGAAATAATTAATAATTAACCACAAGGTAAAATGAATGCATTTAGTGAAAATTGGTAATATAATAGTTACATAATACATTGTAAGGGTATTGATATGGCTTATAAATGGAAGGTTTGGATAGAAAATGCTATAGCATATCTGTGGTCCAACATTCCCTCACGCCGAATATTTTGCATGCCCTCATGCAAACAAAACATGGACTAAGAAGGGATGGTGGATGATATAAGGTGCCAATGAAGATAATGGCTAAATAAATATGGACTTGGAAACTTATAAGACCATTACTTATTTTGTGGTTCTTTTCTCAGATAATAAACAATGACTTCATCATCTTATTTAGAGCATTCAAATGATGTTTTTGTGAATACTTTATGATGTACAAGGAGAGGACACTATAGATATCCATGTACCACAACCATTCTTAATATGGTCTTACTAGATTATGCATTAATGGATTTGGAAATGGGGGTTTAATGGTAGTTTAAGAAAGGTGAATATTTATGCAATAGGAAGCGGTTAATCATCAAGGTTCCTTATTTTTTAATGAGTTAAAGATTCTTTAAACATTTGTTTAGAAACTTTTTGGCGAAATCACATAATTGATCATTTGTCGACGCGTTTCGAACCAACTAGTGTGGTTCATCGTCAGGACAAGTTGAAGAAGCAGATCGAGTTAGCATGTTAAATAGTCTAAGCAGAGACTCCAACGGCTAAAAAGACTAATGGCTATTTTTCAACTTACGAACCCCAGTCAAACCTCCTTTAAATAAAATAATATAATATTCTTTAACATTATTACTATATATACGCAGCTGGGTAAAAAATAAAACAGAATCGGGTTAGATATCAATTTTTTATTCAAAATATATATTATTAATATTTTCCAATACCCAATATAATGCTATATTTAATGTTAAGTAATTAAATTATTTATATAAATTATTAGAAAAATATAGAAGTAAATTATATCCCTGGTTAGTTACCATTAATTATTTAAAATATTATATATATATGAATAAACCCATCTGACTATATAAGATACATATATATATTAATCTTTTTACAGTCCTTAACCTTCTAGTAATATTTTATTTAATGTTCAAT
>APFE030769298.1:72350-91982 GCA_000404065.3 Pinus taeda | reverse complement strand
CCCGCCTCAAGCCTCTAGCATATCTCCTTCCAATACTCACTCCAAGATGTCATAACTAAGGGATGAACATCAAATCACAAGGAAACAAGGGTTTCCTCTACAAATGGGGGAAGTGCAGAAGGCACAAGGGCCTTCAGACCTGATCAGGGGGAAATCTCAGTATAATAGCCTTTCTCTCTCCTCTCTCCTCCTTTAGGCCTTCCCTTTGGTGTCTTTTTATACCAATTCCAAAGTAGTTTTTTAGTTAGGAATTGGTTGGGAACAGTTGAGGCCATGGGCACTAACAGGTGATCAGCAGGTAAAACTCGCGATCTCCGCCCGAAAATAAGGAGTTTTATATTTTTTTAAGTGTTTTAATACATATGCACAGGTTGGGTATATATGAACCTGCGTATACACGCATTTAACTCAGGGCAATGTCGCGTATAGGGAATAAAACACTGTTTTTTAGATTTTGGACCAGGTCTGGAAGGAGGGGTTGCCCTAGGCCATGAGTGCAGCATCACAAACCATAATAGTGAGATTCAGAGCTATAACACCTTGTCGAGTTCTGACTCAAAGTCAGAACATGCATCTGACTCTGAAGCCTTCAGTTTGACCACCAACAACTGCTTGGCTTGACACTCACTTTTGTTGTGAGTGGGGTTCTTATGTAACTCACACCACTTTCTTGTTTCCTTCTTTGTTTTTGTGGTGTTATTCTTTGCTCGTGGCTTCAGCAGGTTGTCCTGGGTCACCCTGTTGAGAAATCTAGGGCAATACTGATAAGGCTTCTAATTAATTTGATTTCTCTATTAATTGAAAATTTATTGTGATTAGGTATTTATTCTTCTTCTTAGATATTATATTATTTTCATCAAAAAAATTGCCAAAACACAAAACACAAGATAACACAAGATATAAGTGCTCATCCAGGGAAAAACCCCTAGGTAGGGGAAAACCTAGTCAAGAACTCTTCCTCCAGTAGATTAAAATCATAGTGAGACATTGCTAATCGTATAACAAAGACATGGACTTATTCCTTCCACCAAGCCAACCCTTACCACAACTTGTCAAACACATTTTTGTCTTCTTCTTCTCTGCAACTTCTGTAATTTTCAATTTTGGCCCTTGTAATCTGCTTTAGAATCACATAAGTATTTCGATTTCTACAATTCTAAAGAACTTTGACCTTATGTTCTAGTCCTTTACTGTCTAGTAGGTCATCCAAAAGATGAACTTTTTTGCACCTTAAGTTTACTCTTGTAGCCCATACAAACTTGTTTTTCTTCTGCTCCATTTGGTCGACTAAACTGCGGTATATGTAGTGGTTTGTGTGTCCTTTAATAGGCTGACATGAGTAGTCATAGGAGCTTACTTGTCAACTTGTTTTAAGGCCGAATTGTTCACCTTTCATCAATTGTTTGGAGGCTGATTTGAAGGATAGAAGGGTTTCATTTGTGTAAGAAGGAGCTGACTTGGTGGAGGAGATTCTTTGACAAAAAATAATAACTTTGACTTAATAAGAAAATTCCTAAAGCACACAATGGGTGCTATGAACTATGAATCATTGACCCAATCATGGAACCCATGATTTAATAAGTGAATTTAAATAATAATAAAAAAATACCTTTTGACAAATATATTACATCATGATTCAAGTATAATTATGAAGACTAACACTATTTACATTCTTCAACACTCCCTCTTAACTAGGGAGTTATTAATAATTACATGTATATAGAGGTACATGGAAGATATCGAAATGAACTACGAAGAGTTCTAGCACACTCAATGTTGTGGACTAGATATTTGACCAAGGTTATCTATTTGGGTGGGACTAAGATGGACTAAAGTTTTTAGCGAGTCTAGGTACCATCAGGATTACTTACTAACCATCAACCCAAGGATCTAGGTGCATATCTAATGTCATAGCTCCAAGACCAATGCCACCCTCCCTCTTCGGGATATATACATCAACACATAGGTCGACCCAATGTCCTCCCAAGCATCTACCATTAGATGCTTACATCTCTCCCTAATAAACTAGGTATATTGTCCAAGCATGCTTCCCAAGAGTTCATCCTTCTTTATGGAGAGATTTCCATGTTCAAACACAAACCTCAATCAACAGTAAACTTTAAAATATACATATACAAGTAAACACAAAACTTCGGGGCTCTTCACCATCTTGATGCCACTTGTTTATTTATATTCAAATATTATGTAGATTTTCTTCTTTCATTTCTTCAGCAACACCAAGACATCCTCAATATATTGCAGATCTATTCATTCTTCGATTTCCTCTTTAATGTATATGGCCGCCCTCTCAAATGGGGAGATGTATTCTTTTCTTTTAACCATGCTCCCTCTTAACTTGGGGGTATCAACCACTTCCTTCTTCTATAACATCGAAGAACCTTTCATCATGCTTATATGAACATCTTCATCGTTTGAAGATTGTGTTCCTACAAAACTTTAAATAACAAGTAAAACCAAATACAAACATACAAAAGTATGAAGTTAGCTATACCCAAAATTATGTCAATACAATGGAAGCATAAAACTTCAAACTTTTGATATCAAATACCTAGGTTAGGTTCACGAGAAACATATGTTAGACATCAATTTCTTGCTAGGGTTTTGTCATAAACCCTAGAATTTATTATCAAGACTTCAGGCAACTCAATCAAGATATTAGTCTCATTATATTTAGGGTCTCAATACTACTATCAGAGATATATGACACACTCTTCTATGATATATTGCAAACCCTAGAATCCATCTTTGAAAGCCTTAGATATCAACAATTCAATCAAATACAATTCTACAATAAATCTAAGGGTTCAACAATTTTTAGAATTTACATGTTAGACTCTACTAAGGTTTGTTGTAAACCCTAGATTTTATCATCAACTAAAGTTTAGAATCTTCTACTAAAGTTTTGTTACAAATCCTATAATTCACAAATTATGAGCATCAATATATACATATCTAGGATTTCATGCACTAATGTTTCTCATTAATGTCTAGTAGGTAAACCCAAGATATAAACATAAAAGTTAGAAATACAACAAATTTTCTCTAGGCCGGGGTTTCGATCAAACATACGAACATAAACCTAGGGTTTCATTCTGAGGAGCTTACTATAGACATTATAAGGGTTTTTCACATAAACCCTAATTTACCAAACCATAAAGATCTAGGGCTTCAATACATAACATAGATATTACTAGCAAACCCTAAAGGATTAGGGTTTTTAATACCAAAAATTATTCAAAAGAATATGAATTCTAGATTTCATCAACAACCCTAAGTAGACTAAGGTTTCATAATAAATATTGACATACCCTTAGCAACAAGAGTTAGGGTTTTATAGTGAACCCTAAGAGTTAAGGTTACACAAGAACAATTAACTAATATAATGAGGGTATATTCAATCTGATGATTAATCACCCTAACAAGGATCATTATGATCTAAAATCCTAGACATAAAAAAAGTTAGTAACAAATTTTTCAATGACCCCAACTTGTAATATGAAGAAGAATTATAAAATTTTTATACATACCTTGAGTTACACTTTTTACAAACCTGGTAGTTTTCTTAATGAAAAGGGGTCCTTCTTAAATATGATAACATCTTAAGTTAATTTGTGCTTTCAAGTCATCATTATCGATATGTACCTGCAATATTTCTTAACAAGTATCATCAAGTAGAAGGCTATGAACTAAGGTTTCAATTTTAGTTATTCTTGCAAAGAATGGTCAAACCCTTTAGGACATCAGTTAGGGTTTCTAAGAGCGAGCAAGAAAATGTTTTATCTGTAATTCCTAGGTATTTATTACAGTGAAATCTTACAAAATTTAGATGCTTAACAAATGAACATTACATACCCTAGGATTCCGTACATTCGTCTTTTTATGATTGATTATTGCTTTCATTTAAATCTACATACACATTTGTTAAAGAGCTAAATCATAATATTATTACTTAGTTGAGAGATTCTACCTTCAAGTTTCTTCTTTCAACGATGTTGTTTCAGGAACAAAATTTGTCATTGTTCCTCTATTGCCGGCCTTCAAGATAGGTTTTGAAACTATATAGAGGATTTCAAGGATATTGTTCCCTTAGAGACTTGATGCCTTACTGCTACAAGATCACAAATATTCGCTTGTAGGTTCTCCACTGGTCTTTTATATAAACTTATCCTTATGCTTATGTTATTGAATTCTGATTTCCTTTTTAATGATTTCTATGGTCCTTTGGTTAGATCCTCATAATAAAGATTCTTTTGTTAACTATAATTTCACCACAAGACTTCCAAAGAGGAGTTGCTATAGACTACTCTTATTTCCAATGTATAGGATTATAGATTAACACAGTGACAAGTTTTCAACTTATTTTCAGATACTTTCTTCCGAACACACTTATTCTCAAAGTCTAGGTTCTTTCAGAAGGCATTGTAAATTTGGTCATCCACCAATGTGCAAATAATTCATATTTCTGAGGTGGAATGTGAGTTTTGATCCCTTTTAAACATAATATCCAATATCCACTTGGATCACTACCAAAAATGGAAGCATGTTTTATGTCTTTTCCAATAATTGTGTGAGGATCATGTTGTAAGTCCTCCACATGTCCCAAGAATTGTTTTTAACCACTTTCATCACCATGTGATATGATGAATATAATACTTGGCAGTAGTTTCAATACATATAAAGGTGTATCCATATACATATGTGCTACATTATTTGGAATTTATAATGTTTATTTATTACTCAAATATATAACTTTATTGAGATAGGAAGGGATCCTTGGGTGGGGTGCAATGGGAATTTTTCTCTATCCCTAGGTCTTATCAGGCACCTAGAATCCAAAGGAATTCTTTTCCTTAGTCAGGTAGAGAAAATTGGCCATTCAACAATCTAGGGACAAGCATGGAAATCAGGAGAGGAATTGGATCTTCGGCCCCATTGGTGGAACGAGTGGAAGGTCTACATCCAAGAACTCTCTAGATCAATTGTAAATCATAAAGACAGATCGGATCACTTGGTGTGGGCCCATGCTGATTCTAGATCCTATACTCCAAAATTTGGGTACAACTTCCTCATGTCAAAGAAAGGATGGGGAGATCTGGAATGGTGGGCAAAGTCATTATGGAAGTTAAAATGCCTTGCAAAAGCCAGACTCTTCTTCTGGTGTATTCTAAAAGGAAAAGTCCCTACATGGGACATCCTCCAATCCAGGTATAAGTTCGGGCCAGGGAAATGTTCTCTATGCAAAAATGATTTTGAAACTATAAGGCATCTATTTATAGATTGTCCTGTAGTGAAAAAAGTGTGGGTGGAGGTTGAGAAGCTCATTCAAAAACCGGTAGCCTAGGAAGGGGAAAACATCTCTGATGTATGGTACAAATGGTGGCGCTTATATCCAGAGGGGAAATTGCGGAATTTACCTCCAATCATTTCATGGGGCATCTAGATTGCCAAGAACATATGCATCTTGTTGGATAAGGAAACCTCTGTTGAGTCAATTTCCATACAATGTACATATATTTACTCAAACATCCCCGATTCAGAAGAGGAGAGGAATCCCATATAGGTTAGAGAGGAAAAAATCAAGGAAGGAGTTCCATGGGCTTATTTTGATGGGGCTTCTCAGAACAATAAAGCAGAAGCAGGATTGGTCATTCATCTAAACGAAAGATAGATGTTAAAAGCATCTGTGGGTTTAGGCACTGGCTCAAATAACTTCGCAGAGTTATCTGCACTAAAGCTGCTCTTATGTTGGCTTATCCACAGGAACATCTTCATAGTTCAGATTTTTGGGGATTCTTTCAATGTTATTAAATGGGCTAATGAGAAATGTAGATGTCAAAACTATATCTCGAGACCTTTATTAGAAGAGATTCAAAACTTAAAACTTACTTTTAATGTTTTCTCTCTACGCCACATCTACAGGGAGCGCAACGATTCAGCAGACAGGCTTTCTAAAGAAGGTTTACAACAAGATTTGGGTAGCTGGAGAATAGTGGAGGAGAACAATGGAGAGATCCATGTCTTAGATCAGCCTCCTTACTCAGACTGATATATTTCTAGAGACTTAGCAGGCTTGTCAAAGCCGTTTCTTTTTTGTAAACAGCTAAAATGGTTTTCTTTTTGCAAAACTGTTTATTGTTCTTCTACATGACTTGTGCATCTATTTTCTGTTTGGGTTGTTTTTCCTCGGAAGAGGAGACCCGAGAAATAGATGCTCGTTGCTGTTTTTGTCATGGATATACAAAATATGAAAAACTATTTTCTTTTTTGACGGTTCTGGGGACGGGAGTTGTTTTCTTCATTATGAGGAGGCTCACGTTTTCTCAAGGATCCCTATCTCTCTTAGTTTTGGATAGGAAGAGTAGCCTCTTCTTGCAGAGCTTTATGATGCTCAATCATACAACAAACAGAATGCTAGAGCATATGCTGCGTAATTTTTTATTCTGTTTATAAAAAGTTTGATTTTTTCTTTGGAAAAAAAACAATAATAAGAGAATGAAAATTGTTGAAGAACTACGGGAAGTCGCTCTACGCTTGGGGAATTTAGCACAAAGAATTTGTACATTTACTGATTATCTTAAGTAGGATCTTGAAAGTGATCAATAATTTTTAAAAATCAATTGTCAACCTTTGTGGACAAGATAGACTTACTTAGTGAATTCTAAAGGACATAGCAAAATTTCCCAAAGCCTAAAAGACAAAAGCGGATCAAAGTTGGTTAGTGTGGTAGAATTAAAATGTTAGAGAACGTTATTATTCTTAAATCCATTCATGTTTTCAATGACCTCAAGGGCCCCGAGATGATCAGAGACTTGATGCTAATTTCTAAATATATACTACAATCTAGAGATTATTATGACTTCAATGGGGTCTGAATTTGAAAAATTAACTTGTTTCTAGGAAGTTGAGATTAAAAAGTGGTTAGTTATATTTGTAAATTATAATGAAGAGATGTTAGCTACAATTTCATAGTTATATATATGCTCAATATATCAAGGAGGAAATCTTTGATATGTGTGTCAATCAGGACATAATGGTTCCTCTGATGAAAGAATATATCAAAGAATGGATAAATAAATTAGTGCAAGGTATCGTTAATCTTCAATGATTGTCGAACAATTAGAGTAACAATATCCTTTTAGCCATATAATGGAGCATATTCTTCAACACAAGAGGTCCTTATGCATCATTTTGTGAGTATACAAATCCATTGAAGCAACACCCTTCTTTCTTCCCAGTCTTTGGTCATCCAACTTTCAAGATTTTTTACTTTACGCAATCCAAGCTAATCCCTTACTGCAACTCTTTGTTTCTTTCTTTCAGGTTTAATATTTACTAGTCCATGGGATCCTAATATTCAATGTCCCTGACCCACTATCAGTTTTACCTGTAACATCCCCGACCCACTGTCAGGTCACTTCAATTTTTTGTTGGGTATATCGATGCATAGTGGCCCTTTGTAAATTGGGTTATTGATGGTTTTCCCTTCTTTTTTTTAACTCCAGTGATGTCTCCATCCATCGACTAAGGCATATTCTTATGCCTATTACTATTTTATCTTTTCACTTGGGTATTTGCACTTTTTGTTTCATTTATTGTATGGTGGTATTAATGTATAAATGCACTCTACTGTAAATGCTCATATGTAGGCATGTGACTACTTAGTTTTTTATTTTTTACACAATAATTTATAATTCACACACAAAAATTAAAATTAATAAATAACACAACAGATATACAAAAGTAATTGTAGCACAATTAATAAAATGTTAATTGAAGCACTTATTTGATAAACGACCATCTAGCTACAGACCTTCAACGTTCCTCCTAGCCATAGACCATGTTTTTCATTTCCTCTAAATAATGGATCACCCTCGAGTTATACATGAGGTAACGATTCACCCAAATATAGGTACATATTCAATATCGTCAACTAGCCAAGGTACCAAACCCCAATAAACTCCAATATACATGCTCACATCCCCCATCAACATGCACCTAAGCAGTGCACACCATTCTCTACACTTGCAGTCCCTTGGGTTGTACCACCACATCCAAGGAATCTTACTCAGCTAGATAAGGATGTTCTCAAATTCATGTGGCTTCATTATTTCCTGCTGCCCTCCAGGGTCTTTAGGTAACCTTCAGGCCCTCATATCAAACCCTAGAAACCTCCAACCTCCAAGCTCACACCCCCCATCATCCCTCACCCAAGTGATGCACACTCTTCTCTACACTCGTAGTCCCTCAAGTTGTGCCACCACCTCTAGGGCATCCCACTCAGTCAAACAAGGATTTTCTTAGCACTAGGGATCTAAGATTTCATGTTTTGATCTTTGGTATCCCACTCTAACTCCCCTTATAGTACCATCATCTTTTATTTTATGTGCAAGTCTTTTCCTTTGACACTTGGAACTACATAAAGTCACTTAAAGAACTTTAGTTATACACATGTGCTCTTTTAAAGATTATTAAATCATATGACACCCTCCGTTTTTATATTCCCATGGAGTCTTAGGACCCCATATTCTTTTTGTATGACTCATTCTACAACCATAATGTATTTATTAGCATGCATAAGATAACATGTTTACCATACCAGGATTTCTAGCCTAAAAACATATAAAATACATATACACATGCACATACTACCCCCAAAAAATAAGAATACACATGCACATGGGCACATCGGGCCCAAACGAAAATCTCGGCTCACCAGCCTAAGTTTCACATGTACATGTTATTTACAATTCAGGGGTCAAGTAGAGGTGTTACACAATCCCAGACCCCTTATGGGACGAATGCATTTGCTTTTACAACTTTAAGTATCAGGGTTTTGAAGATTGCTTTAAGCACCAACTCTTCCAAAACTTTAAATTTGTAAACAATATTTTTTTTGGCTCTCGGAGAGAACTCCCTTTGGGAAAGTGATTCATTTGTGATTTTGATAATTATTTTAATAAAGTGTGAATCTCATGAATGTTTTCGTATGCCCTTTATGATTTCCATGAGTGAAATTATTCTATAGCTCTCTAAATATCTATACAATTATTGTTTTATCTCTATCTATTGTCTCGCTTCAATAATTCTTATCTCACAAATGATGAATGGAATGGACAAGATTAATTAAATTTTCTGTATATTTAATATTTTTGTTATCTACTCTTGTTACCATGCCTGGTCCACTTTCAAGTGTATGCTCTCTAAAAGCAAAGAGGGACATTATCCATTGCCTAGGAGGTTGACTTTTTACTTGATGGGAAGAAATATCAACAAACATATATACTCATGTTACACATCATTCATTTGTGCACTAGATGTTGTCATGAGAAATTGGTATATCCATCAAGAAACTAAAAGGTAGACATGCTATTGGGACATTAAGGGAAAATGTTTTTGCACAAAATAAGTTTGAAGGAAAATCAAACATTTTTCTAGAGATAGGTGGGAATCACTAGAAAAATGAAGGCTTGTGTGTGTTCATACCATAAAAAAATGTAAGGAGAAAGAAAAAGTAAAATATTTTAGGGAACAATCGAATATGGATCATTGGGATAAATTAAAATTGAATTGAATCCTTATGCAAAATCAATGAGGAAGATACCACATCAAATAAGGTTTAAATATAAATAAAAGGTAAATTTGGACCTTGAAATATTGTTAGAAGCATGAATTAATTTTCCCATGGAAGAAACTCATTGGATCAACCCCTTAACCATAACTAAAAGTCAAAAGGAATAAGCCTTCTATGTATATTTTTACATGTTGAATTAAGCTTGTGTACATGATCAATTCCTTACACCTTTCATAGATAAAATTTTGGAGATGTGGTAGGAAAGAAGTTTATTCATTCATAGAGGATTCCCAAGATATCATCATATATAGAATAAAAGAGGAAGATTAAAAAATGACTACTTTTGCTACATAATAGGAAGTTATGCATGTAATGTGATGTTCTTTAGTTTAAAGAAATATTAATATTCATTGGTCAATATGTGTATATTCTTCTATTTCTTTTTCACTAAGTGTTATTCTATATGCCACCCCTTAGTTTCACTTAATTATTTTTGAATTATTGAAAAATAAGCATATAAAACCTCACAACATAAACCATTTCTACATGGCATACTTCCACAATGCTCCCCAAAACTTCAATTTTTCATATAATATGCAAAGGATCACATTCACCATCATCTACATGATTATACCTCTGCAATACTATAATGCTTAGTCCTTTTCATGAAATATTCACAAAATTTTAAATATAATGTACCAAACTAATCTACCATATCCATGAAGTTTCGCTCCTCAACATGTCCACAACCTTCAATTTTCGCTCCACATTCCAGAAATTGTACTCTTGTAACTCTTCATACTTAGTCTCCTTTCACTTGAAGAATAAAAACATTAAGTTTAACTAAGAAATGTCTCCATATCCTACATATCGCATGAAGCATCATTTTCAAAGTGAAATGAAATTACAATACCAACACATCCTTCAATCATTTGAAAGATATAGTCACTCAATAAGGCACAATTTTCACAAATTTTACATCCATATTTCACATGAAGGTGGTAGTGGTTATTGATAAATGGCATGTCCCAAGTTTATTATAAATCATACACCATTACAACAAATTGATGGCTAATTCAATGAAATTTAACACTAGCTATGTCCTCAAAAAAAAGAATCAGTAAAAGGAAGGAACCATTTTGTGGAGACCCTATCAACACTTCGAGAGAAGGAAACCATGATTTTCAATTGACTTTGGATTACTAATGATAATCAGAACATGCACTAGAGGAGGATAAAAATTCTATCAAATTTTGGACATTTCAAATACTAAGAGTTGGTTGCATACCCGAAGTTTTTTAATTTCAAAGAGTTATTATGTGTTGTGTGGCTAAGTTTGAAAGGAAACAAAGAGAGATACAACTTAAAAAGAGTGGCAAAACCATATTCCTTTAACTTCAATTGTGTTCAAAAGAATGTTGCAACTTCCTACTCTAGATAAGACTCCTAAGTTTTTTGTAGCAATACTTTCCTGAATGCTCGAGATGGTGGAGCTAATCTTCTTAAAAGTTTCTTATTCAACCACCTATTGGTTCGATAAATCCTACCCAAATTGAGGTATGTTCATTAGCAAGCACTTATAAGGAGTTTTCATGGATGTTTGAAAAAAATTCCACAACTTATATACCAATATATATTCTTTATATCGTCCATTACTATGTACATTCATTAAGGAGTCATGTTCAATTGGGATCATGTTATTTCAAATGAAATTTCCTACGAATTAGGACATTTTCACCAAACAAAGAGGTTTTTCATGACTTTTATCTGGTTTAAGCCATGGTATTTTGTAACACATTCAAGGATTTACCCCAACCACAAGATATTGACTTTAATTAGGACCCATTCCAATTTTAATATTTGTATTATGGAATGACAAGGACCCATATTATTTTTGTCAAGTTCAAAATTCCTTTGTCTCAACATTTAGAAAAATGATTATTGGTTCCATAGTAGATATATTTTCTCAAATAGCTCAAATTTTCCTCCTCAAGAAGTGAATATATTAATATTAGGAAGATCTCTTGCATCAAATTGTTTGGATTTAAAGGAAAGCCTTTCCTTCTTCCTTATTTTGTCTATGACAATTTGTTTATAGCATAACTTTATAAACAACACAAATTCTAGGTTCATTTCTTTTATAAAGCAAGGAAAAGACAGTTCACCTCAATCCCCTTCAAAATTGATGATAGTAGGGTAAAAAGCATAACTCACTTGAATGAATTTACTTCATACTTTGATTATTTTATAATGGAGGTTAAAGCTTATGAATATTTCAACTCGTGAGGTTCCTTTTTATGCCACGTGATCTCTCCTGATTGTGGTTCAACATGAAGGAACATGAAACAATAAAAAATTATAAGAAATTTTAGAAGTGTCTCATGATGTTGAAGTTCATAAACGAAATCTTCAAGATGATATTAACATTAATAATTGCAAATAAATAACATAGCTAAAGGGTAAAGTCTACAACTAGTAATGGTGTTAGCTCCCTCATCATTCTAAAAAAAATTATTCAATTTTTTGGAAGCGTCAATTTAATATTAATAAATAGAAGGGAACTACATTGAAAAGTGTTAGTTATGGAGATTAAGATTCTCCTCAAAAGCAACTTGAAATATCGCATACTATTTCAACAATTTCTAAAAGAAAAAGAAACATTTTGGAGAGTAATTTTCAAGAGAATGTGAGATAAATTATAAAGACATGAAAATTGTTGTTGTAACTCCCATGCATGAAAGGGTAGTGATGCAATTGATTGAAAGCAAGTATATAGTTGAAGAGTTGGTTTATGATGGACTAATTATTTTTTAAGAACCAATTTCTCAACATCATGTTAAATATTATTGGCGGTGTAACCTTGTATAGTGAATTGATGCAATATATATAAAAACAAAAAAGATTCAAAAGCACATGCATACATCTAACACAGATATCTCTCCATCATTAAAGCACCTTTTCTATTGAGAGGTCACGGGTTCAACTCTCTTGACACTCTCGGGTTTAGGCTCTTTAGTTGATTTGGTAGGAAGTGATCTCTTTGGGTGGATCTACATAGTATAAATATTATGTGGATGTAGAAGTCATCAATCTCTAGGTTTGTGTACTACATAGCCAAAAAAAAAAATCTTACATAGATATTTTACCTTGGAAACCCAAAAATTGGGAAAACTAGAAAAAAATCTTTAGTATACAGTATTTTTACAGTGTTACATTACAATATGTATGTCATGTGGTATCCATAAACCTTCTACTAGAATACAATCATAGTTACCTAATCAGAATTACAAAACCATGATTTGAACTACCATGTGCCACAAAACCACTAAATGCAAAAATCCTAATGAAAATTATAAAAAAACAGATGCAAAAAACCACCCCAATTTTTTTTTAGGGCCCCTCCCCCTGGTGACCCCCCTGCTACGTCTAATAAATGTGGGGATAATTATGCAAAGAATATAACACATACATGAAATTCTCCCACTTGGTTTTTTCTTTTCATATATAGGGTCACAAGATTACATGATTAACATGCCCATTATTTCTCTACACCAAGAAAAATTCTTAGTGCTCATGGACTTTGTTAGTGAATCTACAACATTATTTGGGGTTTCCATCTTCAGTGGCAGTTTTTTCTTATCTTCAACCATGTCTCTCATATTAACCATTAATATTGTTTGTCTTACAATGATAAGTTAAGTTCTTCCCTCAGAAGATTGCTCTCTAATTATCACAATCTATCCTTAGAGAATTTTCTACCAAGTCAATACCTTAACATAATATGTTCAACCATATTTCTTCCTTCCTGCATGAGTGGTTTTCATATATTCAAATTTTTTATTTGAGAGTGCCACTAAAAACTATCTCTTGCATATCCAATTTATTACTTCTCCAAATAGGTTAAACACACACTCACTTATAGATCTTCTATGATCCAGGTCTTCAACCTAGTTTGCATAAAAAAAGCAATGTATGTCCAACACTCTATCTAATATTGCTCTCCCCTAGTATCATAATCCATAACATGTAGTGCCACATAAATACCTAAAAACCCTCTATAATGTTTCCCAATGTTCCTTACCAGGTTTTGACATTACCTGCACAAAAATCCCATTGCAAGTACAATGTATGGTCTAGCATATAGCATTGCATGCATCAAATTAGCAACCTCACTAGCATACAAAACAGTAGACATATACTTTCAACTTCCCATGTTTTGGGACATTGATCTATAGATAAGCTTAAACCTACAGGAATAGGGACCTTTTCCAATTTACATTCTTGCATATTAAACTTTTGCAATATTGTCTTGACATATCTCTTCTAATTTAACCAGATTTTCCCATAGCCCAATCTCTTTTAATTTTCATGTCCAAAATAAAATTTATAGCACCAAGATCCTTCATGTCAAATTTAGAGGACAAATAAGTTTTCACATCTTGGATAAATTCCTTCTTGTTTTCAATAAGCAACATATCTTCCACATACAAGACAAAATAAATAATTTTATCACTAACTAATTTGAAATACATACGAAGATCTGCTTTGCTCCTTGTGAATCCAAGTACCACTATATAAGTAAACCACGTCCTTAGTAATTTCTTTAACCAATACAAGGAATTTTTTAGCCTACATGCTGAATCTTTCTTTCCCTTCACTTCAAAGCTTTCTAGCTAGTTCATGTAGATTTCTTATTTCATATCCCCATTTAGGAATGTTGTCATCGCGTCTATCTATTCTACTTCAAATTAAAATCAACAACAACAAATGAAATAAATCTAATAAAAGCTAACTTGGAAACAAGATAAAAAAATTTCACAAAAGCCAATTCCCTCTACCTTAGAATAACCTTTTGCTACTAACAAAGCTTTGTGTTTCTCCATTTTTCCTTTTACATTCAACTTATTCTTAAAGACCCATCTATTGTCAGTGGGATTTCTCTCAACTCACAACACCACTAGATCCAAAGCCTCATTCTTGTCTAAGGTTGTCATTTATTTAGCCATGGCCTTTTTATAAAGTTTTCCATCCTTTAAATCCATTGTATCCCTAACATTTCTAGGATCATCATCAATAATAAATAAATAAAAATTAGAATAGAAATCTACTGGAGTATACCTTCCTACTACCTTATTTTATGGACTAATCTCTTCAATATTGGAGTGTGAGGTTCTTCTTCTTTTGATTTTTGTTCTTCTATAGAGTTCGATTAATCATCCTTCAATTCAAACTCTAATTTTTATGGTTCTTTCTCCCTTGGTAGGAATTCCTATTTGAGAACAATCTTTATTTCTCTAAATATCATATATAACCTATAAACAACATTCATATTTTATGGGTTCCAAAGCTTCTAACCTTTCAAACCATATTTATATCTAATAAAGATACATTTTTCATCTTTATTATTTAATTTACTCCTATTTTTCTTTAGAACTTGTACATAAGCATCGCAACCAAATACCTTGAGATTCTTAAGAGATGGTTTATTACCAATCCAAACCTCGTGTACATTATTTTCATCCAACATTAATGAGGGTGATCGATTTACCATGTAATATGTAGCATCCACTGCCTCTATTCAAAATCCTTTTCCTCACATGGCACCACTAAGCATGCTCCTTAATTTTTCCATCAACATCATGTTCATCCTTTATGAAACTCCATTCTACTAAGGTGTATATGGAATAGTCTTTTTTCTTGCTACACTGCACTCCTAACAGAAATCCTCGAATTCATTCTTGCATAATTCTCCATTATTATCCATCAACACATTTTCTTGACTCTATTTTATTTTCCACAAGAGCCTTAAATTCTTTAAATTTGCAACAATTTCATACTTATTTTGAGTAAGTAAATCCATGTATTCCTTGAGAATTCAATACATATATTTATCCAAATATGAAACCAACACAAGTCGAAACACATCACCATGCACTAGCAATAATATTATCTTTGTCCTCGTAGCACCATAAGAGAATCTTATTTGATTATTCTTTCCATATAAGAAACATTCAAAAAAATAAAAATATAGAGAGCACTTAGAAATACCTTCAACCATATCTTTATATTGTAGTACTTGAAGGCCCTTTCATCCAATATGTCTAAGAATTCAATGGCACATCATAATATTTTCTCTAGATATTGTAGGATTTTTTCCTTCTTCATCTTCATTCTCAAGTACAATGAAATTATTGCACCTATCCTTAACAGTGCTTCTTAGTAGCTTATACATAGTTCCAATCCAAAATCCCCTCAACAATACTATTTCTCATCAAGACATCCTGTAGGTTTCCCTTCCAAACAACGTTTTTACACATCCATTGCTCATCTTACTTATATAAATCAAATCTCTAACCAATCCTGGGATATGTAAAACACTAGGGAGTATTATAATCTTCCCATCCATGAGTTTCAACTTGATTTTCATCATCCTATGATTATATCTATCTATTCATCTCCTAGGAAAACATCATTGCCATCATATCTTACATACTCTCAACACCACTCCCTATGAGGATTCATACAAAAAGATGCACCTAATTCAATCAACCATGATTCATGATCTACATGTGTACATGAAGAATCCAAATACACACCCCTCCTTAGTTTGAGGAGGTTTTTGCTGTTGGAGAAGGAGGAGCATCATATCCCTTCCCTCTCTCAACACTTTGGATCTACATTATTTCTTGTAATGCCCTTTCCACATCTCCAACATGCCTTTATGAATTTTCCTAGATATTTAGATTTCCTACTTGAGACTTATTTTTAATCTTATCATGGTAGTGTCCTCTCATAAATAAGGCATATTTGTTATGATTTTCCATATTTTTTTATCCCATCCCCTCCAATAACAAGGATCATGCTATTTCATCAAAACTTAAAGTCTTTGCATTACTACCTATGGTAATAACCAGACTATCCCATGAGTCTAGTAGAGAATATAGCAAACATATACACTGATCTTCATCTAAAATCTTAATATCAATAAATAATAGCCACTTTACCACAATATTGAAGGCATTTAGATGTTATGTCATTGAGTCTTCATCCTTGATCCTTAAGTTATATTACTTCTTTTGCAAGAATAGTTTGCTCACTGGGGTCTTAGATTGATACAAAGTTCCTAAATTGTTTTACAATCCCTTCATTGTAGCTTTTATTGGAACATGCAAGAGACACAACCATATTGTGCTCTTTTCCTTCCAATCCAACTTGGTTTAGTCTTTTATCAACATCCCCATCAATGTAGTCTCTGGAACCATAGCAATCCAATTATCTTTCTCCACCAAAATATCTTCCATTTTGAGCTTCCATGGTACAAAAATGTGCCCGTTGAATTTCTCAATCTCTATGTTTAAATTACTCACAGTGTCCTTTCACCACAAGAATCAATATGGTATATCCCCCATTATAACAAGGTTTTCCATAGGCCTTAGCCAAAACCTTTAACCACAAGGGTGTCCTGTTAAAGCCAAATTGTTATAATACCAAATGTTGGTTTTAACCTTGTATAATAAAATGTTGCAAACAAATTATTAATAAAAACAAAAAATATGTAATGGTGCATACACATGTCTAACACAAAGATTTTCTTAGGAAACCCAAAAACCAGGAAACAATAATTTTTAGTATATAATATTTTTACAATGTTACAATACAATATGTATATCCCTCGAAATTCATAAACCCCTAATCCATTAATATTGGGATAGGTTACAATTGTAGTTCCTTAACTGGAGTGGCAAAACCATGGGTTGAACCACCATGCACCAGCAATTTGTTAAACATGGAAACTATGTGCCAAAAACTGTCAAAAAACAGATTCCAAAAACTACCCAAAAGAAATTCTCGGACTCCTTCCTCCCTATGACACCCCACTGATGCACACAAATAATGCATGGGGTTGATCATGAAAAGAATATAACACATACAACAATGATAATGAATCAAAGAAATTACAAATTGAGAAAATAAATTTGACAAATAGTTTACCTAAAAATGGAATTCAAATATAGATATTAAAGGGTTTAAACCCTCAAAATTCCCAAAATTTCACCAAGCCATTGAAGATGCTTTAGCATATTCAGCAATTAAACAAGAGGAAGAGAATATAATATTGAAGTGGAGGATAAATGAGTTAGAGGCCACTTTGTTTCCAAGATCATTATTTGTAGAGCCACTATCTATTGACACCTAATCCTCACGATTGGGTGAATTCATGTAAATAATTAAATTAGGAATGTGAACAGTCATCAGGAGATGAACTGAACAGTAACACCCTTTTGTATATAACAATAACATACTTGATGGAATAATACGAATCAGTTTTTCTGCCTAATGGAGTTACTGCTGGCCTGACATGGTATCAGAGCCAGCTCCTTGTTTTAGCTCTTAAGCTCCTGTAACTCCTTTGTCTGCCATATCCCCTTTGTCCTGACATGGTACAGTCCTGAGTTACCTACGCTCTCTGCTCTGTCCATAACGCGCTGCCTCTGTCCATAACGAATCTGTCCATATTAAAAAAAAAACCGATGCCAGGCGCTGCAAACTCACTATCGACCGCCCATTTTTTACTACACCTCATTATTGAACGCTGGTGACATTATTGTACGCTGTTCTGACATTATTGAAATGCTGTGCTTCTCTTTTAATTCCATTGAAACACTGTGCTACTCTTTTCATTCCTTTGAAACGCTGCGTTGCTCTTTTCATTCCATCTCAAATGTAAACGTTGTGCTGCTCTTTTCATTCCATTGAAACACGCCCGCTTGTCCGTCAGTCGCACCATTTTCAAATCATGCCATTAGGTTGGGAGCTGGAAGACTCGGCATCATTGACAACGCTGTGTACGCTGTCTATTGAATGCTGTCTATTGAACTAGAGAATTACAGGCCACCTTCGAAAGTTTGCATGATTTATTTCTTCTTCGAAATTTAACACTTTCGAATAACATTGATCGATTCTTTGTTGAGTGGTTTTGAGGCTCAGGACTATCACAACATAGAGATTAATGGTGATAATTAACAAATATTAATTGCGAATTTGGTAGCGGCCCTTCTTCCTCACCAACCAAATGGCACGATGGCTGCTGTGCGTAAGGAATACTGGACAATAAAGATTACTTAATCTATTTATATTTTGATGATTCTACTGTAATCAAATTGTCTATCGGTGTGTTTATGACTGCGTTGAGGTCATTCAAGTGGTCACACACGGGAGTTAGAAATTTTTTTGTTAGTTGGAACTGGTGAGGTGATTGTTTACTGGTGAGGTATATAATGCACTTCGTATATAATAGCGTTTGGAGGTATTTTAATATACTTTGTATATAATGTTTGGTGTATATACCACGCTGTTGGGCTACCTCTAGAGTCTAAATTGAATAACAGTCATGATAATAAGTAGCACTTCCTTCGGTCGACTACATGCACCGGTTGGTGGCAAATGATTGTGCGAAAAAAACGATTCCCTTGAAGAGAACACATCAAAATTTTCTTCAGGATTATTGTGAATCTAAAGCTTGGCTACCATAGTATTGTTTTCATAAAGTTGTTTTCAAAGTGACTAACATAGTTAACGCTCTTGCATTTGACTGTGTTTAATATATTGTTTGAGGCTAGAATACATTTTGATATCAGAATCAATTTTCTTTTAGCAGCAGAAGTTTTTTTTTTTCTCCACAAAAGCACATTTTTGCCAGCAAAAGCATTTTTACAGCTCTCATATTTTACAATGCATTCAATCATATCTGTGGTGGGAATAGTTCTCACTGGCAAGGAGAACTATCCTAAATGGTCTCGGATGATAAAACACACCCTCATTTTCAATGAGTTGTGGAAAGGAGTGTGTGTCGGAGAAGGAGATAATGACCCAGTACAACCTACCTTAGACAAAGAACTCGTCATTTGGGAAAACAAGAACATCAAAGCTTATGCATTAATCGCAACATCTGTAAATGAAGAGGTGAGTCACCATATTTCATCATATTCAACTGCCTTTGAAGCTTTACAAAAGCTGAAAGAACTCTATGACTCACATTC
>APFE030769298.1:7053-57324 GCA_000404065.3 Pinus taeda | reverse complement strand
TCCCTAGGGCTCATTAAACTTTTACTAGGTTGGATTCGACCGAAGGTCGAACTTACACCATAAGCATATGCTATCCCCATCAAGCTTGTTAAAAATAATCGGGGTACTCGCCAGAAATGGCAGGGGAAAAAGAAAATTTTGGAACCGTAATTATAGTCGTGTCGGCAGTATGTCGCTCTTGAACATGGCACTTCTCTGCTTTCGCATCAGGGTGGGGATATCTGATTTGGTTTTTCACTTGCCTCTGTGGGTTTGGGTGATCCTATTTGACCTCTCATTTGCTCATTGCCACGTCATCACGACCTCTAATCCATTGACGTCAAATACTGCCAACTCCACCGTCGTGCCGCCGATATGTTCAAAGAGAAGTTGACCTCTGAAAGAAACTGCCTCCGCTTGATAGTTCATAAATCTTACTTCACAACATTGTCTCTTCCCGTCTCATGTCGATGATGTGGGAAACATTATGGCCCACCTTCGACGAAGATCACTTCCTGTCGACTTCACCTCATTATCCGGGAAAGTGACCTAGAGACTCCCTTCTGGTACCTTGGAGCCTGCATGCCTCAATGGCAGGTTCTTCGTGTTCAACGCGAGGTTTTCATCATTGGCCTCCAATCGGATGATTCTACGGGTGTTCGACATCGACTCATTCATTCACACGCCGTAGACTGTACCTGTAGTACCTTGAGGACCATTGTCATTACTTGTGGTACCTCTCGCGTCTGTTAACAATTTTCATTATTGACTGGTAATCAGACGATGTTCATGCATGTTCGACTTCAGCTCACAATGTTCGCATGCTTGAACTTGTACTTGTGTTCGGGTCGAGGTGGAGCGTAAGACCCTGGATTGTGTCTGTTGTAATCCAGGCGTGATTTTGATACATGACTCTTTCGCTGGATGGCTGCGACCATACTTGAGTCTATTCATCGATCCTCACTAGATGGCTGCATCCATACTACGGATCTTGATTGTTATGTACTCTGTCAATGGATGGCTGCGTCCATACCACATATATCATGTATTTGAACTATCATACTGTATATCTCCATGCAGATTCTCGGCGGCAGCTGGATATGGTCTTGTAAAGCACTTCACCTCTCTCTCTCTCAAGGCTCATGCTTTAGGGGGCATCTGTTACGCAGTAATTTGTCACCGTTGGTCACCATCCTTGTTACCTCCGCTGTCGCACACTGGAGGACACATTTACGGACCTGTGACCAATGACACAACTTGAAAACACTTGCATTAGAGTCTCCTAAGTATGAACTTCAAAATCCCTAAAGACACCCTTTGAAGATTAGCCCTAAATAATGCCCTTTTTCCATTAGCGCGAGTCCACGGTGTCTAGCCCGTGCCAATGGCTCAGTTCCTCCAAAAAGGGCGCGCCCATGGACGCTCTGACACAAACCAAAGCCCACGCCACCCAAAATTGGTCATGATTTTTGGCCAGCGTGCACTGAAGTGTTTTTTCCTCCATTGCTCATGCAGTTCTCTGAGGAAAAATCCCATGAAGTGGTCGAGTGTCGTCTTTTTCATCCATGACAACCCAGTTCAAAGGCTATTCTGGGACAATGCCAAATCTTCAGCAAGTGTCCGGATACAATGAATTCTTCCTCCTCCTCCATCTTTAAATAACTGTCACCCTGCATTGAACCAGCTAGTGTTGAAGTTTTGAGTTTTGTGCAAGAGCTAAGGTGAGCTGAGATTATGCTAGATTGATAGTAAGAGCTGAGAGAGAAGTGATACTGCTGGAATGTTGAGAGAGGAAGTGACTTTGCAAGGCATGTTTAACTGTTGACCCAGTTGGAGGAGATTTGCAACGTCAAGCCTTTATTGGTTGTAATTCTTCTCTTCTTTTATTGAATAATGAACGACTGTTATTATGGTTCCACTCACGTATTCTTCTGATGATATTTGAGTTATATCCTGCTTGACTGATATATAATTGTATGATATTGGATTTTACGCTTGTTTTGGATTGTTCTTTGTTTGTGCAGGTGTCCATGTGTGGAACGTAAGGATAGTGACCGGCCAAAGCTAAAGGATAGGAGCGACGTTTCTTCCATGACAAATAGCGTTGGATTCCAGGTAGGTCTTTCTGATCAACCTTTAAATTATGCAATTAGGAACTTGCATGCATCGTGTATGATTGTTGCTAGACCCCTGTCGGGCTAGTGGGATCGCCTCTGTCCGCAGAGGGGATTTACCGACCTCAACAAACCTCATCCAGGTTAGCATTTCCACTGTCAACCTTATCTAAATCGACTTGTCTAGGGTCAACCTTTCCAAGTTCAAACTTATCTGGGTCAACCAATTTAAGGAAAACCTTTTCAAGGATTTCTATTTACATCTCAACATGGTATGGGTTACCCTGGTTATCCTAGTACAATGAAAGTGCCAACAACTTGACCTATTCCATGATATCCTCCTCCAACTGTTGGATTGTGTCCTCAAGGTTACCAGTATCGTCAAGAGGATTTTAATCAACAATTACCTTTCATTGCCACTTTATATTTACTAGATTTGTCCCAACTAACTAATGACCTGGTTTATCATTATCCTTTTTGGTGCGCTATTCCTGCTAAGTTACCAAGCGACATACCCATTTTCGATGGAAACTATGGACAAAACCCATCAAATCATTTGATGACTTATCATTTATGGTGTTCATCAAATTCCCTAAATGATGATTCCATTAGATACTATATTTTCCAGCGGACATTAATAAGTTCTGCAGCTAAATGGTATGTTGAGTTCCCACATGCCTCCTTTCATAACTTCAACTCCTTAGTAACAACATCCTTAACAAACTTTTAGTTACTTATTCGATATGAAACTAGTACTGAGCTTTTAACTTCTTTAAAACATTAAATTCCACCCACATCTTGGATCATATACATGAGTGGAGATGTCAACATTGTTTATTGAAAGCTTATATTCAAGATCAATTATTAGATGAATGATTTATCAAATATTTAGTTCATACTATAATTGAAGATGTGAGCAATTTATTGTTCATGCCCAATATTTATACCTTATCTATTAGAAATCTGGCACCTTGTATAAAAAAATTCCAAATGCACCTTGTTCATCGAACATGATTCAGCCAACTTCTATAGGATCTTATACTATTGTTGGTGTTATTGGTTCTATCAGTGAACAATCTATGAGCAAACCTTCTGTTCATTCTAATTCCATGTCTACTTTGACTGTTGCTTCTCAACATTCACTCTCTGTAACATCTACTCTTGTTAATACCTCCAAGGTTAAGGAAATTCAGTCATCAACTGGTACACAACCTTAGAAACCTGGAAGTAAAAATAAGGGAAAAGGTAAAGAAAAACAACAAAATTCCGCTCATCAAGAAAATCCAATGAAAACCCAATCTACTTAAGAGAAAATGTGATATGATTGTCTTTTTTGTAAGGAAGATCATTATACTAAGGAATTTTGACACCATGTAGAGGTTAATCAATTTATTAAGGGTTCCTCTACACCTCTTGTTTTAACGAATCATTTTCCCTCTAAGTAAAATAAAATGGTTTCCCACCATTCGTCTTCTTCTTCGCAAAACTATGTTGATATCATGTTGATGTTTACTCACTATGCTCAAGTTATGGTAGCAACAAGGTCCACATATTACAGTTCTCAAAATCCTTCTATTGAAAGTGCTACAAATTGACCTTCCACATTGGTCCCACCTCCTTCTAATCCTCTACAGATCGAGTGATCAACTTAAAACTATAGGTTTCCCTCCTCCTAAAGGCATTATTCGAAAGTCGTCTTTTAATCTACATGCTCAAGTGACTCAAAATTACAATATTGTTGAAGACTTGAATCAAGCTCCTTCAGAAATGTCGCCTCTCGAAATGCTTCAAACTTTCCCATCATAGCGAAAACCATTGTTATCATCCATTGGTGGAATTGAACCACAAGATTCTAACCTTATAGTACTTGACCTTGAAATCACGTACCTAGACTCTCATGTCAACTAGCATTCCAGATTCCATTTTTTGTTAAAACCAAATGAGTGTTTCGTGCTATAATTGACGAGGGAGATTCTACATGTATTATGTATACTGCTTGTTGTATATATTTGGGCTCTCCAACAATGGATTAATCACCTATCACTTTGAAAGCATTGGATGGAAGAGGATCATGTATAACCATCCTACATCATGTACATTTAATTTTCTCAAACATCACAATCAATCATACCTGACCACAAAGATCACTTGCTACAAATTCACACGGTCCATGGCTACAATATGTTTACCATCTTCTATTTCTTTTCAAAATCAACAACAAAACTTTATTTACCACCTTTATTAGAGACCATATTCACTATTTATGAGTCTAGTACAACCACATGGAAACTAGATGGGAGCAAAGGAGCGTCATCTGAAAATGATGAATCAATTGGAGCAAAAGCAAGTTGTGCAAGAGATCTAACTGAATTTTCACCAATTCCACTACATGCCTATCAATTCATGAAAATAAATAAATAAATTAAATCTTATTTATAGTAATATGTAACCTTTTTTGAAATGATTTAGCATGAAATTGGACATAATAACTCTGAAAAAAACATATCTCTTGAGAGGAAAAATTCCTCTTGTGTAAAATCATGCCCTTTAACTTGATAGTCTCGAATAACTATTGGTACAATCACTCCAAGATTAAAATATATAGCTAATTCTATAAAAAAATTAAGCAAAATAACTTCTTATGGAATGATTTCACAGTTCGTGAATGTTCTCTAAAGAAAAATTATATTATTGAGCACAATAACTTTCACCCTTCATGCTGAACAATATGCCCTATGGTGGGAATTAATTAGCCATATTCAAAGCAACTAACTTGTGATCTAGGAAGTCTAAAAGGAATTGTCTTTAAGGTGGCCACATAATAGATATAATTGGAAAAATTTACCCATTCTGAACAATTTCCCCACAAGAACAGGATAAGTAATGTTGGTGATATAGTATGTCCAGTCGATAAGTTAGAAATTGACTTCATTATTTGGAAATGAAAAAACCTTAGATTAGAACATTCAAGATGAACTGTAAAAATCAAACCATTCCCATGATTTTGTTCCCGACCAACCATTGGTTGAGAAAAGTTTGACTCGATTCCACCTTCCATTGATCATACCTTTCCCATAGAGAGTGAAGTTCATACTGCTCAGGTTCTTCTTGCTTCTTTAGATTCCAATGAGCTAGAGAAAAATCCTCTCATTCCCATGATACAAGGGAGCAGTCTCCCATTCGCATAACACAAGGGGGTAGTTCTTCCATTTCCATGACACCCCCTCCAAGTAGTATGGTCACTTCCTTTGATTGGAGTTGACTGGAAGGATATTGTCTTCCTCCTGATGTTCCCTTCAATATCATTGTAAATGCTTATAACGTGGTCATACCTAGCACAAAAATAGATGAAGTAACATATGTTAGTATTCTATCCTCAACTGCTTGGAAAGCTTTAGGTTCTTCGCAGCTTGTGCCCATTACCCATAATCTGATGACTTTTAATAGAGGAACCAGTCAACAGTTAGGGATCCTTCCTATGTTTCCTATTACTTTGGGAGGAAATATTGTCTATATCAATGTGGTGGTAGTACAAGGCCATTTGGATTTTAATTTAATCCTTGGCTATGACTATGTTTATGTCATGGGATCTCTTGTCTCTTCACTTTTTCGTGTGATGTGCTTCCTGCAGGAAGGATGTAGGTTTTAACCCTGTATAGAAATTACTTGCATACGAATTCTAAATCACAGGAAAAATAAAAATGCAAGAGTATAACATATAAAACACATATACAGAGAGATTTCCCACTGGATCCCAAAACCGGGACTACCAGCTTGATTTTTCATTATGTTCCTTTCAATGTTACAATACATATTTATACATGCCGAAGCATCCAATACCATGACCGAAAACCATCGCGTCCAAAACCATGGACCGAAAACCATCGCGTCCAAAAAACATGTGCGAAAATCATGCACAAAACCATAGGTGGGTCCGCCCAACCTAACATAGGGTCCCAAACCAAAATTTTCCGGGGCGCTGCCCCGGACCCCATAAAGTGGGGTTACGGGTACCCCTCAAACCCCCTGTTAACTATTTGGAAAGAATATAACACAACCCAACAATAATGATGCATGTAACCAAGTATACAATAATGTAAAAAGGATACAAGAATCATACATGTAAGTGACATATAACAACATGTAACTAGTCATACACTCATGACGATGCATCCCACAACAACAACATCAACTTCCACATGGCGACATCACTACAACCATGATCAACACCATGAAATGTAACAAGCACATGGAATGAAAGCATAAGAGACACACATGCAACCAAAATGAATGCATGAACAGCAAAAACAACCGATATAGTCTAAGGGGTGAACCATGTTCTAATACCACTCTGTAACACCCTGCTCCCGACATGCCCATGTAACTGGACGATGGGAGTAAACATACAATGAGAGACTAAGAGACTACTATGATTAGATTCAACGTCCTATGTTACCTTAACGAAATGTAATCAATGGAAACACGTCATACAAACCTTCCACATCAACTAGAGGACCCCTGAGAACCATCCCAACACTTCAGGAAGCTAGCCCCTGGGTCCCACTGATGTTTTTGATCACTTGACCTCTCGATGTTCTCATACTATAAGCCTGCTAGTGTCTTGGATGCTTTGGATGCTCTCATGTTATAGGCATGTCAGCATCGAGGGACTATTTTGTCCAGTTCTATGCCAACATCCTCAAGTTTTAAGCCACATTTCCAGGAAAAGATCCCAGGTCACTGCCCAAAAATGGAATAACATCTCGAGAATAGTAAAGTAACAGTGAAACAATGATGAAAAATAAAATAGTTAAACAAGCCCTTATGTGGAACCCTACTAACAATAATAGGCATTTCGTCAAACATATCACAAATATGTAATCTACATGTGCAAACGATAGATTTAAGTATAGGGATCTCATATTTATCTGAGAATCCCTAAGAAGTATTGTTCCCTCATATCATTTGTTGCATTATCAACTATTAGGTCATCTATTAGCCCATTCATTTACAGGTAAAAACATGTTGATAGCAATACATAGCCATTGTCATAAAACACATACGTAACCAAAACAATAGCAGTAGAAATACCAATGAAATCATAGCCATATGATCCATATATAAACCAGTATAATGCTCATAGAAATACAAGGATAAATAACCTTTCATTAATGATGAAAAATCCAAACCCAAGATGGGACTACTAGGTTCCACTCGACCATCAAATCGTTGAGCCAACTATCTCTTCAGCCATTCACCCCCATGCCATATTCCAAGCATAAATGTGGGACTAAAACTAAAAGAACCAACCAGGGCATACCAAGGCTAAACGACCTCACCCTCATCAATAGAAACCAAGATTACTATAAATCCATCCTAGATCACTAAGACAACATAATAAACATGCCATAACATGCTTTACCATGATCTCCACCCAATCGCTAGGCCAAACAAGCATGGATGCCAAAATATTTCTCCACCTAAACCATGAGCAATTTTCTTGTCTCCTAGTCTTTTGGGCTTTACTGCAATCTAAACTAGGATCAATAGGCCCTAAACTGATATCCAATCTCCAGGCTTTATCGCATATCCCAAATCCGAGATTACTAGGCCCAACAGAGAGCGAACCACCTCTTGGCCTTACCTTATATCCTTCCATTCATCGGCAACGGTTCTTAGGTCCACTGAGGAAACACAATACCAGCTTTATCGTAACCCATAGTCTAGGTCATGGGTCACTATGCTAGTGGCTTTAAAGTGAGCAACAATTTGGTTCAGGGAACACTAGGCCATGTTATCTATCATTCAGATATCCACCTCACTCATTTTTGAATCCATTCGACAATCTAGATCAACCAAAACATGAGAACCCCATTACACCATGGATATCCATAAATGAAAAAGCTAGGGTAAAAGCATTGTTACAACTAGAAAAACGCGTGCCATAATAGAAAAAGAACCACATGCAATACAATGCATGCCAAATCTAGCAAGGAAAATACACATGTAAATTGATACCTGCAAAGAATCATGTTTTAGTTGCTTGATATTACTCTTCCATGCTTGATCTTTGCTTCATATTGCTTTCTTTTCCTTTTTTGATCCAATGTCAAAATGATCCAAGAAAAATCTAAGTTTCCTAGAGTGAGAGAGAGAGAATAATGAGAGAGCTCCAAAACTGAACTAATAAGAAGGTTACCTTCTAATCCTCAAAAGCCTTTTTATCAATTAGGCCTCTTTTATCTTCATTTTCGATTATTTTCCTTTAATTTCCTCCTTGCATGCAACCTATGACCTTTCAACTCCATTTTCTCCTAATTTTCATTATTTTCATAAATAAATGTGCCAAAAATGCCATTTTTCCTTTTCAAAGCCTTAGTCATTGCCTTTGCGAATTTCCATTGCCATAATAAATGATGAACACCCAAACTAGGATGTCTTACCCAACATTCAGCTTGGAATAAGTGTCCAATCAACCGTGGTTATTATTTTTTCTTTTATTAGCTTTTATTACATAGAATTTTCACCAAGATTATTACACCATCCACTTTTATAGTTTTTAACATTGGTCAAAACCCATCATCAGTTATATAAAACATCGATCAACAAAACCGCCACATATGTTGTTACCTCTGTTATGTGATCGTAAAGTTATATATAATATTCATTGATTTGTTGAAATCTTCTAGATATAATATCACTTTGGTTGGAGTTCAGTGGTTACAACCATAGTGGGTTTAACTCTCCTTGATCCAACATTTAACCACCAATGAACCGTTACCACATTTATCTTTGAATTTGACTATCTAAACCGTTAAGTTGCATCTTTCTAATAAGTCAGTTGGGGGCCCAAATGACTGTAAAATCAATGCCACATGGTGTATTCCAATTGAGCCCCATGGCCCCACACCATTGGGCCTCCAACTTTCCTCCAAACCTATTGGGTTGTCATTATATTTTTGGCTTCTACTAAATTTAATGGTGTTTCTATGTTTATCTAGTGGTCTTTCTAATTTTAGCTAAACTCCACCAAATTTGGTTGGATTCCAAAGTTTTTGAAGCTCCTAATCTATCTCACGCCCTTGTAAATTTGTCCATTTTTCCAATTTTGACCAAAACATTGACTAAGCATAACTCTCTAATACAAAGTTAGATTGAGGAATCATTTGTGATATTGGAAATCTTGCAATGAGCTTGTCTATCTAGACCTACATTTGTTGCAATACAAGGACTTTGATTTTTGGGCCATTAGGGGTCCACCTGGATCACTTCTTTTATTTGTGACACCTTTGTAAAAGCTGGTTTGTTTCCCACAAATACCTTGTGGATTAAGTTCAGAGAAATGCAACTCAATATGGTCAGCTCAACGAAAATATTTCCATTATTCATTTACTTCATCCAAATTATCATTATTCATCCTATCATCACTAGTCGCAACATCACCATACCCATCATCAAGTTGTGTCTTCTTCACTTCAAATAAATTGCATGCAACTAGAAGTTGTGATCAGGAAACCATGTTGTCATGAATGTTTAGGTGTGGAGTAGATAGGAATATGAAGGAATCGAAACTCATCCTTTTCACAACCTAAGCCATGTTCATTACTCTTGAACCACAACTCTTACCAATGTATAATGATGCCAATTTCCATAACCTCAAATGTATACTTAGTTTTCCTTTCAATTCATCCATACCATCCTTAATTTTGTGTTGCTTGAATTATTCTTATTCATTGTCAATAATTGTAAATATATAAGAACCTATGAAGTATTAAGGAATTGGATCAAATAATTGAATTATATCATGATTCCAAAGATATCTTGATTCATCTATTATAACCAAGTTTGAGTTTCGAAGTAGAGCAATCATTTTTCACATTATGTATAGACATGTAGCCACATTACTTAGTTAAGTTTGACTAATTTGAATAGGTGATCCTATTGTAGTGTGATTTAATGTTTGTAGAAGACTTAATAAGCCTATGATACTATCCATCATAATCCAAAAAAGTGCTCAAGTGTTACAACGCCAAAAATAATGTGCCATAATGAAAAAGGTACCAAGTGTCACAAATAAGAAAAAATTCCAAGCATCATAGAAAGTAAAATATCATGAGATGATTTTGATACATTTGTTAAATTTTAGGATAAATTAAATGACACAACCTAGAATTTTTTGTGCTTAAAGATGGAAATTGATTTGTGGAAATTATGGAAGTCCCATCTCCAAATCCACTTGTATGGATATTCTTGCATAAAAGTACAATTTCCTTTTTGGCTATGCTTTGTTTAAATATTGGCCAAATTTGTTTCCAAACTCCATGAAGGGGAATTTGCCCCAAAAATCAATGTAACATGAGGTAATTTGACCCACACTTGTGTTGAAATATTTGGTTTTGGGTTCAAAAACCAAGGGTCCATAAAAAGAGATACATTCCTTTGGAACCTATGAAGTATGGGCCATATATAAATATTATACCTCTATCTTCCTTGTTTTGAAATATAAAAGTATAGAAACTACAATGAAAGGTGAAAGGTATTCCCTATCCATTTTTCTTGGATGACTAATGCCTTTCCAACCACGCTTCCACAACTTTTGTACTAGGCCAAAGACATATAAATGTTCCAATGAAAGGCCACTCATATAGAATGAGGGGATTATTTCTTGGCTTCAAGGAGGGAAGGTGCAAGTGAAGGATGTGTATTATATATATAAAAAAAAAAACATTCAGGCTAGCTTTGTTTCTTTTGAATCAGGGATCAGACCAAGGAGCTAATGGCTTTAAGAAAACATCTTCCATAGCTTCCAACTTCCATAGAAGGTTAATAGCGATCTTCTTTCATATGTCTACATGAAAGGTAAGCCCACTAAGCTCTGTATTCTTCCAATTGGTGTGTTGTCCTAATCCTACTCACCTTGTTGGCTCGCATGCAGTGAATATGCTCCCATAAATAGGTTTCTCCAACTCATAATTTCAACAGTGGTTAGTTATACTTTCCATTCTCTTTACAATATTATTAGTGAGCCACACATTTGTAACTAGCATTATTACAAATTTGTCAATGTCATTATAATTTATACCCTTGAGCCATGGCTACTTATTTTGGTGTTTTGCATAACCAAGAGTGGAGGTGAAAAACAAAATATCTCTTACAGATGATGACAATGTAAATGCTTCAATGCTGACTCTCTTGTTTTGACTAAAAGTGAAAAGTGATGATGATTACCTCGATAGTTTATTTTAACATAATCTAAATGCTTTTTTTGGGCATTGATATGTTATTCCCACGCATGGTTACCAAACCAGAAAAAATATATCTTCCTGATTAGCATGCATGAACTCTAACATGTCAATGATGACCCAAAAGTGTTGAAGATATTGCAAGGCATTGTGCACCCGAAGTCTTCCCCCGATTCCCCTCTCTATACAGATATTTGTGGAGGTTTTCCATTACACCAAAACCAGCAGGTATTAGTAAATGTTACAAACCAGTAACTAGGATCCCTAGGGTGGAAATTACGGATTCTATAGAGGTGCGGTGATTTTTCCAACACCCCCCGTCATACGCAACTCGGAGGAATCGAACCTGCGTCCAAGCTCTGATACCATGTGGAGGTTTGTCATTACACCAAAACTCACAGGTGTTGGTAAACGTTACAAACCAGTAACTAGGATCGCCAGGGTGGAAATTATAGATTCTATAGAGGTGCAGTGATTTTTCCAACACCCCCCTCAAATGCACCTTGGGGGAATCGAACCTGGGTCCAAGCTCTGATACCATGTAAATGTGCTAGAAAACCTGCACAGATGAATCTAGCTATTAAAGGTTGAACACACAGCTTTGAAGACTAAAAATACTAAAAGAAAATCGAAAGAACAAAAGAATGATTCGTTAGAAAATAAGTTACAATGCTCATGATATAGCATTATTGGGTGAAGGTCCCAAGGTAATGCACCATAGTGGTGATCAATGAGAGGACTCAAAACCTACAACAAGTTTCGGAGAGAACTAGCCAGTTCTGGAGTGAAAAGAGGAGAAAATTAGGGAGTAAATCATGTAGAAGAACTAGCCAGTTGCAGAGTTAAAGAAGGAGCAAATAAGGAAGTAAATCATGCAGAAGAACTAGTTAGTTGTGGAGTTAAAGAAGGAGAAAATTAGGGAGTAAATCATGCAGAAGAACTAGCCTGTTACGGAGTTAAAGAAGGAGAAAATTAGGGAGTAAATCATGCAAAATGAATCTTTCATGTAGTCCCATGCTCTAACTAAGTGTCCACATGTAGGTGTGTAGTACCTCCAACACCCCCCTTGAACACCACTATGGGGAAAAATAGAAAATGGGCCTTGGCAACTAAGACCAAAGGTCACCCAAAATACAGTGCAACTTGTACTAAAACTGAGGAAAGAGGGAAAACCTCATGGGAAAAACCACCCATCAAAATACAATGTAATCAAAAGAAAAGAGGAAGAAAATACAGTTGCTAAGCAATTATGTCCTTCACTCCAAGACAATTATGTAGAGAGCGAAACTTATGCTCAGTGAATGTCTTGGTGAGGATGTTTGCAGTCTGTTCTGCTGAAGGACATAACTGCAAATCAATGACCCGATCATGTACTAAGTCTCTAATGTAGTGCATATGGATCTCTATGTGCTTCATCCGATGTCGTTGTACTGGATCCCTGCAAAATTTGAGAGTGCTCTGGTTGTCACACCAGATCACAATGGGCTGGTGGAATTGGATGCCCAACTCAGTGAGGAAGTGTTGTAGCCACAAAGCCTGAATGGTGATGTTGACTACTCCTCTGTACTTGGTCTTGGTTGAAGAGAGAAATAGCAGTCTGATTCTTGCTCGACCAATAGATAGGGCTAGACCCTAGACTGAGTGAATATCCAGAGGTGGACTTGTGATCAATACTAATGCCCAGCTAGTCAGAATCAGTGAAGCCAAGGAGATTTAATGCAGTGCTTGTTGCATAGTGAATCCCAAAGGTGATGGTGCCCTACACATATCAGAGGATGTGCTTGGAAACATTCCAGTGTAGCTCATGTGGCTCTTGCATGTATCTGGAAACTACCCCTACTGCATATGAGAGATCTGGTCTAGAGTAGGTGAGGTACAATAATCTCCCCACTAGCTGTTGGTAGAGAGTACTGTCAACTAGTGGAGTGTCACCTCCATCCTCAAGGCGGACCCCAGACAGAAAAGGAGTCAGTGCTGGCTTGCAGTCAGCCATGTGAAATCTCTCGTGGAGATCCCATGCATACTTAGCCTAAGAGCGTTTGATGCTTGTGGCATCTTAGCTGATCTCAAGACTAAGAAAAAAGTGTAATGGACCCATGTCCATCATCAAGAACCTATCATGCAAGGCCCTCTTGACTACAGCAATGGCTGAAGCAGAGCTGCCGGTGATGAGGAGATCATCCACATAGAAAACTAAGATAAGAAGAGAATCATGTGTCATGAGCATGTAAACATTCGGATCAGACTTACATCTTTCAAAGTTTTGTGATAAGAGAAAAGAATCCATCTTCGCATACCAAGCTCTTGGGGCCTCATTAAGGCCGTATAGAGATTTCTTTAGTCTGCAAACCAAAGATGAATCCTGAATGAAACCATGTGGCTACTCCATGTAGATCTCTTCAGATAGGTCTCCATGAAGAAAGGCATTCTTCACATCAGTCTGATATACTTCCCACCCGTAGGCAGCCGTAATGGCAAGTGCAAGGTGTATGGAATCCATATTTCCTACGAGAGCAAAGGTCTCATCATAATCAATGCCATCCACTTGTTGGAAGCCTTTGGCTACTAGCCTAGCTTTCTGTGTGGTGATTTCCCATCTGCAACACTCTTGGTCCTGTAGACCCATTTGCATCGGACAAGTTTCCTTCTTGAAGGAAGGAGGACCAGATTCCAGGTTTGGTTCTCGAGGAGGGAGTTATACTCCTTCTCCATGGCAGACTCCCAATATGGATGCCCAACAGCCTCAACATAAGACTGTGGATCAGAAGACTAAACCAAATGACAATGCCAGGATGGCGATGGTTCAATGATAGTGGGGGCAAGAGGAGGCTCAATAAACTCTGAGCTAGTCCTCTGCAGATTAGAATTATCCCCCACAAGACCATTTCTAGCAGCTGGGTGGTCTTGTGCATATATCTCACATAAGCTTCATGTTCTCTGATTTATGACAAGGGAAGTCGATTCACTGCGAGAAGCCCGATCTGTGCTTGGATGTGGATCATCATATGCATGCACTAGATTTGTATCTGAAGACTTTGTCTCTACATCTTTATGCTCTACCTTGGCATCTGCATGCTCTGTATCTGCATCTGAGTGTATTGAGTCATCATCTTGGACATGAGGTAGATAAAAGGTGTTTGCATGCGGCAATTAAGGTGCATGCCAGAGAATTCCCTCAAATTTGACACTTCGCTCAATGATGAGCTTGTCTGTAGAGCAAATCAAGAGTCGGTATCCCTTCACATCATCAGGGTATCCAACAAACATGCACTCAATGCTCTGTGGATCAAGAGCTTTCCTCCTTTCTGAGGGGATCCTGGCCCATGCTTTGGAGCTGAAAACATGGAAGTGGGTGACCTCTGGTTTAGTGTTGCTCCAGGCCTCAAAGGGGATCTAGTCCTTGACAGAGCTATGAGGAGATCTGTTCTGGATGTAGTTAGTGCAATTAAGTGCTTCGGCCCATAGCTTATGAGGTAGTGACTTAGCATGCAACATGCAAGAATCCATCTCTTTGAGAGATCGGTTCTTTCTCTCAGCAACTTTGTTCTATTGTGGAATGTACGGAACTATGTACTGCAACTGCATGCTGGACTGAAAGCAAAGGTTCTAAAGTGCTTTGTTAACATATTCCCCCCCATTGTCTGTACGGAGGGCTTTGATATTTCTCTCTGACTGTGTCTCAACTAGTGCTTTGAAATCTTCAAAGTGCACAAAAACCTCAAATTTTTCCCTGAGAAGATACACCCAAGTATACCATGAGAAATCATCAATAAATGTAAGCACATACCTTGTTTTGTTGGTGGAAGGATGAGGAAAAGGCCCCATGAGATCACTATGGATCAAATCTAGAGGAGAGGATTTTCTATGAATCTTTCCAGTGTCAAACTTTTCTCTAGGATGTTTGCCAAGGACACACCCTTCACAAACTCCTTTGGAGAAACTGATATTTGGCAAGCCTTCCAGCATCTCATGCTTGCTTAGCTGCTGCATATACCTATAATTTAGGTGACCAAACCTCTCATGCCAAAGCCTACTACTATCATCAACATGTGTAAGCAATAAGGAGGATTCAAATTCAATAAATTCAGAAAATGTATATAGTCTCGCTCCATTGTTTACCTCACGGGTTGCAATTTTGGAGCTGCTATATAGGTCATATATGTTCACTGCATTTGGATTGAATTCCACTCTCTTTCCAGTGCCGGAATGAGTGATCTGATAAACTGAAAATAGCTTTACCGAAAGTTTTGTAACATGAAGCACATCTTCAAAGCTTCCGTGTAAAAGTTCCACTCTACCTTTTCCGGTGACCTCAATAGGTGAGTCATCTCCCATGAGGATGGGAGGTCGTTTGCGCACATCCAAAGAGGAATAGACTTCCTTTGCAGTAGCCATATAATGTGATGCACTAGAATCTATAATCCATGTATCATGGGAAGAATTAATTGCAACTAAAGCATGAAAATTGTTACCTTTCATGTGTGGCGGATCCTTAGTTTTCTTCTTGGCGCCCTGAGGGATGTGGTCCCTAGGGTTGTGCTTCTGAAGGATTTTTTCCATTTGGTCAATTTGTTTCTTCATGCAAGAGGATTCTGGATGGAATCCTCTTTGATAGTAGATGCATTTGTTTCCTTTCTTCCCTTTCTCATTTCTCGAGCCAGAGGAGTCATTGAAGGGCTTGGTGTACCCTTCCTTCTTTGGATGGGAATGCGCTTTTCCCTTGTCTTTTTGCTACTGATTCTTTTGACTTGAAACAGATCTGTGATTTTTATTGTGGCTTCCATCATGCACAACAAGTGCATGCGCTTTTGGAGGTTTGATTTTCCACATGCTAATGAGTTTATCTTGCTCAAAAGTAAGGGACTCCATGAACTCTTTGAGAAAGGGCATAGTGTAGGATTTACCTATTGCGAGCCTTACTGAATGAAATGTAGACACAAAGATGGAGTAATCCGGTCCGAACTTTGACATAATAGAGAGAACTTGGCGACTCTCCTCCTTGGATTTGTCAATTCCACAACCCTTGAGTTGCAATGATAGATCATTATATTTCGTGAAGAAGTCTTGAATTTTGTCATAGTTCCATGGATCCAATGACAGCAACTCCGCTTCGAGCAGATGTCCTTTCATCTCATCCTGTTTCCTGTAGAGTTCTTTAACCTTTCTCCAAATCTCATTGGGAGTATTGCAGGTAGATAGATGAAACTGCAACTCTGGGCAGATGCACATGCATATAGATCCGTGGGCCTCATCCATGTGATTGAGGTACTTGGATTTCTCTATGGCTGAAGTGGGTTCCACTTCTGCAGCCATGGTAATCCTATACAACCCTTTTTTATGAAGGTATCGAGCCATTTGGTCCTTCCATTCGTGATAATTGTATGGTGTTAGGATCAATGCTTTGGGAAACTCCATTTTTTTGTTGATCTTCGATCTCGAAGCTGTAATACCTACAAAATAAAGCACCGGTGAGCCTTTTATCTATCAACCTATGGCGTCTGATACCATGTGGAGGTTTGCCATTACACCAAAACCTGCAGGTATTGGTAAACGTTACAAATGAGTAACTAAGATGCCCAGAGTGAAAATTACGGATTCTATAAATGTGCAGTGATTTTTCCAACCATATTTACCCAAACAACCCGCATTGTGGACTGCATGCGACAACACTCATTCTCGACTGCACGTAACAACAATCAAATTTAATTAAATATCGACCAGATAAAAAAATCACTCGAATTTAATTAAATAATGGCGCCATCGAATTTTATTAAATAATGGCGCAGAATCCCACTAAAATTTATTTACAATCAACCAATGATTATTGATGGGTTTGATTTTAAAAAAATTTAACACACCTTAAATTATAATTATTATAAAACATTGGTACAACTTAACACACCAGTGGGCTCCACTTCAAGTCTCTGAGGCGCCACTTTTGCGATGATATCTGGGTTACATGGGTTTTGGAGAGCTTAACTGTGGGATCCTTTAATTTTTTCCGCAGCTACGGGTTAGTGGAACAGGTCTTCAATTTTTTCCAGTCGCAGGTTCAATTGTTTATAGGTATGCTTATTTGAAGCTTTGTTCACAAAAGGGTTTCGCAGCTACAGGAAACTCGAGGAGCCATTAAATTTTTTCGCAGATACATGTCACTAGAGGAGGCCTTTAAAAAAATTTCGCAGATACGTGTCACTGGAGGAGGCGTTGATTTCTTTCGCAGATCCATTAAATCTTTTTGTAGCTACAGGTTCAACTGTTTACACATGGTTATTTGAAGCTTTTTATGCTTACTTGGAAGCGTCCTCATTTTGGGTTGTTGTTCCCACAGTGCACAAATCATTCCCATCTACTACTCTGTGCGAATCATGTTGTCCATTTTCTTGAATCATGTTGTCCATTTTCTTTAAAAATATATCACCATGTCCCTCAAGATAAATATCTTCATATTTTCGTTGCCGTGGCTATTGTGGTTTTCAAATTGGAAATTTGAAAAGAAATGTGATAAAAAAAACTGCTAAAAGCATATATTACTATTCAGATTAACCAAAATTAATTTTTGAATCTTAATCATGGGAGTCAACCAGAATTCTGGAACATACATCAAAATACTATGTGAGAGGCTAGCATGCTTTTCCTTTTAGTGGAAGGTTAGCGAGAGAATATAAAATAGATATGATGTTATAGAAATAATATTAATATAGATATTGAGATTTAGGTTGTTATTGACAAAGTTGTTCACTCACAAGATGTAATTTTGAGACACCTTTAGGATACTCTTTACTTGTATGGTGTAGAACTCAAGAGATAGACAATTTAGAGATGCGTAGGTTGTCTTAAACCTTTTGTCCCACTAAGGGTGCATGTAGAACTATATTATTCTTTATATTAACCAAAAATAAATTTGAATAATATGAGAGTCAACCAGAATTTGTGGACCATACCAAAACAGTATGTTGAAATGTTGAAAACGAGTTGTCATTACAAAGTTGCTCAATGGCTATGTAATTTTGAGAGGCCCTTAGGATACCCACTACTTGTATGGTGTAGAAATAGTAATATAGCCAACTTATGAATGCATGGGGTTGTCTTGAACCCTTTGTCTCACTAAGGGCACATGTACGACTATAGAAACATTTAATTCTCTAAGATGTTCCGGCATTGAATATAATTTGGCATTTCCATGGAGGATGTGAAGTTGGCTCTATGGTTAACCAAATATATCAATTCAATTACGTTGAGAGTCTCGGGATTGTGGATACCTCAAGATGTACAGGTGGACTTGAGACCAACCCCCAAGAAACCACTATGATACTTGATAAGTAATAAGAATATTCATAATACTTCAATAGGGATTATATCTCTATTTTGTAGCTATGACATATATAAATCAATGGGTATCAAAAATATTGTTGTTGTTGTGTGTGTATGGAAGTACATAGGAATGAATATTCTCCAAGGTTGGACCGAATGAAGTGCACCTTTTCATTGACGTTAGCAGAAGAAATGTTAGTTTTACATAAATAGAGTCTCAAGAGCCATTGTGTCCTATGTCACCTATAACAGTGAGTGGGTTGGTTTTCATTAATAAATATTCTCGAGCACATTGTCACCTTCGTAGTTAGGCTATTAAATTCATTTTACCACATTCAATGTATCATTTTGAATTAAATATCTAAGTGAATTATGTGCATATAATGCTATAATTATTCTTCATACACAAGCATAAAGATTAAATTTTAAAAGGAGCACAAAAGGAAAGGGAAAAAATTTCAACACATATTTTATTCGACATTCCCTACCATCGCTTCAAGGGCATGCTCATATAATGTTCTTGAATGGCCAAGAAATGGTAGTTCTTTGGGACTCAAAGGACGATCCAATAGTAGAAAATTTTGGGAGTGCCAAAGCAACTCATATAACCTAAAAGTAACTCAAGAAAAAGTTGTGTTTCATAAACTTAGTAGTCTTAAATGCAAATCCAATAGCTAGTTGAATAGAATTAGGGATGTGTTCCATTGAGACTCTCTACGAGCATGTAGAGACAATGATTCATTAGTGTGAAGGTCTTGGAATAAATTTGTAAGCTTGTAAATTATGAAATTTCTGAAATCTTAATAGAAGTGTGCCAATGGGTTAGAGTATTAAGGCATCCAATAGGGTTCAGTTCTTGTTGTGGTTTTCCTGATCCCAACGAAATGGTTAAAGGAAGGATGAGGTTATTGATGTTAATAGATGAAGAAGGTACGTTTTTATACACCTAAGTGGTTAGGCATGCAGAAGTCACTTTACTAACCCTTAAACTTAGTAATTATTTTAATAGTTAAACTAATTAAATTTTATATGGAGGAGTGAGTTAATTTAATGAAATTTGAAGGTTATTTGCATTAGTGAATTTGGTGAACCTCAATTGTTGATATAAAGTGATGTTGAAATCTAATCTCAGCTCTTAATCACATTGAAGATTATCATTATGCATATGATCAATAACTCAAACTTATGAAAAAAAGGGTATGCTAAGGGATAAATCACATCTCAAGCACAAGACATAGTGACAGTGAGATCTTGATGATTGGGGGAAGAAAGAATTTAATTAAAGTTCGCTTATTCCTTTTGTACTTCAAAATCTTCCTCGTGTGCTTTTCACATATAATTATAATCCGAAGTGGATTTATACAAAGAATACCCAATAATGCCAAATGCTTCAAATATAATAATAAGCCATAACATACACAATGTGCACTAAATGTGAGCATGGAGCACAACTTCAAAATAAAATGATTAATAGGTTATATAATAACTTTTTAAATAATAGGAGAACCTCCCTCAACTCGCTCAATGAATTCATATATCCAAATCACATCTACCCTTAATAACACCTACATGACCTCTATATATGCTCGTTCACTCATTACACATGTGGTCTTTAATTCGATCAATCACTAGTACATATATTTACCCCATTACATATACATTTAACCACATATATGCTTCATTGGGGACATATTGTGTATTCTTCAGCCCCTAATATATGGCTCTCTTGGGGTCATATAATAATATCTTCTTTCAAAAATATTTGTTTGCAAAGTCTTGTAGTAAAGGAATTTACATGTAAGGAAACCAAGTAATAGGATTTCCTTAAATTCATGTTTTCATGCTGTTATGAATGATGATCCATCCATTCAAATTCAATTATTTTCAATGTTAATACTTGATCACTAGTTGTTGCATGGTTTTCTTTCCTTTCATTCCACATGTAATTGTTATGGCTTCTCCAAATTGGTGTAATAGATATTTATTCATATTAATTTTTTGTATAATGGTGTTTTCATGTATTTTATGAATAATGTTGATTATTCCATCTTCTTCCTTGATAATGTTGATGTCAATTTTTTTTGTCTTCCTTGAAAAATTTCTTGGTAATAAGGGTGTTGATATGGTTTCACCAATGATGGTTTTTTGTTTTCATTTTTCATGTCCATGTTATCCATATTCATTTTATAAGCATGACATTGTCTATCCTTTTCACTTGGTATTTAGTACTACCTACCTTTGAAATAATCCCATTATATTTTATTTTCATATTTTCAACTTTATATCAACTTGAATTATTTTCTACCAACCTTACAAAATTTTGACTTTTTTCTCTTTTTTTGAAGTTAAAATTCAATTCCATTGATCAAATCCTTATGTATTTCCTTAATTTTGGATTTCATTTCTAATTTTATCTCAATGATATTTTGGGTTTATTCAACTTGTCAATTTCCTATTCAAGTATTTTTCTAGTGTTCCCTTCAATTGTTTTGTTAGTGTCTCTATCCCTATTCTTTGATTAAAACTCGTGTAGATGCTTTTTCGTAATTTTAACATCATTTATAAGTTCTTGATTATGCTTACGAAACCTTTTGATTTTACCATTTCTTTTTAATTTTTAGTTCTTCCCATAATGAATCCTTTCCCACTCTCCTTTGTCAATATTTTCTTGCTTCAATTTATGAACCTCCTTAATCAGTGGTTCATTAAAGGCTTGTATCTTGTAGATATTAACATATTTACTTTTGATTTCTTATTTCTTAATTTTGAATATATGCATCTCTTCCAGTGTTGTATTTTTATTCATTTATGAAAGAGGATATTATATAATTCTTCCCAATAGTATTTTCATGAAGACCAACCTCTTCCTTAGAAACCCCATCCAAAAAAACAAATTTTTACCAAAAGGAAGTTGAGAATTATACCTCAAATAAAACCTTTCACACATATTCATTGTGAATATGTGAGAAGCAAGTAGATATATTTTTGAAAAATAATTTTATTTTTAGAAAATTAATTGTATTTTGTGAAATACCATGCATGATTGAGACTAAGAGAAATATTAAAAATAGATTCTTTGCTAAAAGTGTAATGAAAAGGCATGGTAAAGGCCTTTACCATACATGAGTAGTGAGTACAATGAGTGATCGAAAGAACACAATGTGTGCAAGTAGTTATGAAAGAGATTTTTCCAAGAAGTGTGAAGTATCATACAATGTACATATAGAGTACTATGGAAATCCATGCAATATGGATATATGGTAGCTATATAGTTCTTCCATAGTGTATGTGTGAAATTAATTTTAATTTTTCCACCATTTAATTTTTATCTATTTCATGATTGATGCTATGATCTAGAATTTGTTTTCAACATTAATTAAATTCAATGATCTAGTGGTTCGTTCGATTGAGATCATAAGGACATAATTACCTGGGGCTTGAAATTTTTGCATATTATGAGAGCTTGATATCTGATTGAGATTCTCAATAATTTGAAGTTTCCATTATGTTGCAGGGAAGGAGGACCAACAATAAGAGAATTCTAAATTTTTAATTATTTTCTAATTTAGGAGTTTGTGCAATAGATCTCAGAGAGGGCAGTTTGAGGATAGATTTAATGGTGTCTTCAATTTATTATTATAGGAGGTGAGGGTTTCACTCTTAGTAAAGATTAATGATCTCAAAGATATTGTCAAGAATGTTGCAAATTTGTCCACAGATATAAGACTTGGAAACTAACAACAAAAAGTATGTCAAGGCTAAGCTAATGATATTGAATGCCATGACAGACTATTCGACCTCTCATTTGTTTGAGAAGAATACGAAAATCAAGAAGTTTGATTCCTTAGCTAGTTTTTTCAATCATAACATAAATATGAAGATAAGATTTTGTAGAAAACTCATATCCATGCAAGTTATTAGGTTAGACACAATCACCAATTACCTTGTGAACATCAACAAATTCTTAATCATTTTCCAATCATTTGTAAGAAGGTTGTAGATTCATATTTATTGAACATGTTACCCAATGGTTTTTTATCTTCATGGGAACATTTTATAGGTATTTTCCCTTGGGAAAAAATTTCTAACTTGAGAGGCTTTGGGATGATAGTTTGTATAAGGAGACTGAGATGGAGTCAAATAAAAATGAGAAGGGTGTTAACAAGAACCTAGCTCTGATTTATTAGTCAAATAAGGGTAGAAGTAAAGGACCCAATCAGGGTAAGGAAAAGAGTGAGGAGACAAGAAAGGACTTGATCAAAATATAATGTTTTGTTTATTGTAAGCACAATCATTATACGTCATGGTGTTTAGAGAAGGGTAAACAAAATTAACAACAAATGAATACAGTGATATTTTTAAAAACTTAGATGAATGAGTTTATTAAAAAATTTGAGAAGGATTATCGATGATATCTTGCCTTTATACTAGCATAATTCCAAGGGATATGTGGTATGTGGGAAATGGGGCATCCCAACATATTACATCAACATGAAAATTATTTTCTAGTTTGAAGAACAGAGGCTTAGGAGTACAGGTTGAGGTTGGTGATGGTTCCAAGTATCCAACAAAAAGAGTTGTCACTATTCCATTCTAGCTCAAATTAGGAAATCGTAGCATTCATATGGAAAGGTCACATCATAGCCATTGTCACACATCTAGATAACACTAAGAAGATTGTGATTGGAACCTTCCACATCCAAGACATTTTATGATTTTGTCTTTTGATAGAGACTGGCCACTCCTTTTCCCTTGATTATTCTAAGAGCGTTTTTTCCAGAAGTGGCATTGCCTCCTCTGTCTTTTTCTTTCAGTGACAAAAAATTGCTTTTGTCGCGAGTCATATTTTTGGAACTGTCAGACCTGAAGGTAACCCCTCAAATGTAATTGTATTATTCATTCAGGTTGTTCATTATTATATACAATAGGGAGTGACTGTTCAGTTCATCTCCCATTGACTCTTCATTTTCTCTATTATTTACTTACAAGAATTACAGTTGTTCACCCAATCCCTATAATTAGGTTGCAACATTACCCCCCTTAATTTGAAGGGATGTTGGTGAGTCCAACCACCATTCCGAACCTTTCAAGCTTTTCTCTTCCAAGCGCTTTGGTGAATATGTCTCCAATCTGCTCATTAGTGGAACAATGGTGAAGATGGATTGTTTTGGCCTCAACATGATGTCGAATGAGGTTGTATTTTGTATTTATGTGCTTCATTCGATCATGGAACTTTAGGTTCTTAGCCAACTTTATTGCTGAATTATTTTCAGTCATGAGTGCATTTGATTGTACTTGTTTTATCTGCAAATCTTCCAAAATTTTCCTGAGCCATGCAATTTCTTTTATTTCCTCAACTGCTGCCACACATTATTCCTCTATTGTGGAATCTGATGGAACTGATTGTTTGTGTGATCTATAGGAGATAGCTCCTAATACAAGACTCATAGCATAACCTGAAGTAGATACCCCAGTTTCTTTGTATCCTTTGAACTCTGAATCAAAGTATCCAACCAAGCCGAAGTCACCTACCTATGTATACTTGATTCAAAAGTCTTGAGTTCCCTTCAAGTACTTTAGAACTCCTTTTGCAGCAGACCAATGTCCCTAACAAGGATTTTGCATAAGCATAGAGAGGATTCCAATAGCAAACAAAATGTCTAGTCTAGTAGTAGTTAGGTAGTTGAGACTTCCTACAAGTTGTCTATGCTTTGTTGCATCCTCAAATTCTTTTCCTTCAATGGATGTAAGCTTTAAGTTTTGTTCCATTGGAGTAGTCAGAGGATTGCATTCAGTCATGCCAAACCTATTCAACATATCTCCAATGTACTTCTTTTGAGAAAGGAATATGGACTTTGGATGTTGTGTTACTTCAATACCAAGATAGTAATGAACATAGCCCAAATCATTCATTTCAAAACCTTTCCTCAATTCCTTCTTTATGGATGAAATGTAGCTCTCATTGTTCCCTGTGATCAAAAGATCATCTACATATACCACAAGATATACAATTGTTTTTCCAACCTTCTTGACAAACAAAGTTGAATCATCAAGATCATAATGTTTGAAATTGAGTTTCAGAAGATGCTCAGTTAGTTTTCCATACCAGGCTCATGATGCTTGTTTGAGGCCATACAAGGATTTCACAAGTTTGCATACTTTATGTTCATGTCCTTTCATAGAAAATCCTTCAAGTTGGGACATAAAAGAATTCTCTTTTAGATCTCCATTCAATAAAGTAGTTTTTAGATCCATTTTATGGACTTTCCAATTGTTTTGAGCTACTAGGGAAAAGAGTGTCTAGATGGTAGCTTATTTTAGGGGGGAAAGATTTCCTCATAGTCGACCCCTTCCTTCTGTGCAAAACCTTTTCCCACAAGCCTAGCTTTGTGCTTGTCAAGTGAGACATTAGCTTTATACTTTTTCTTGTAGACACACTTGCAACCAATTGGTTTGGTTCCCAATAGAGGATTAACCAGCTTCCAAGTGCCATTCTTTATCAAGACATCATACTCCTTTTTCATTGCTTCTTTCCATCCATCATGAGAAATAACTTCCTTAAAGGAAGTTGGTTCAAAATATGTAGAAAAATTCAATTCACAATCATAAGAAACATCAATATCAACAGGTGAATCAGAGTCATCTACATCACCTCCATTTTGCTGAGTTGAATTTCTAGTTCCTATCTTTCCAACCCCATTAGGATGAACACTTTCAAGTGTCCTTTTCAACCACTTTGGGGGACCTTTCTGAGATGGTCCAGGCTGCTCCGTTGATTGAGTTGGGATTGAATCAAGATTGAGTCTCCAATTCTGTCAATCACATCACTCAGTGTATCATCTGTTGTTAGAGTTTCATGTGAGGGAGAGAGTGCTTCAGAAGAAGATTCCATAGGTTGATCTAGTATAAGAATCCACCCTTCAAGATGTGGAATCTAATTATCAAATTCTTGAAATGATTTTGGATTTGTGAATATATCCAAGCGATCAAGTTGTCGCTCAACAACATTGTCAATTTTGGATGATTCAAGAAAGACATCTCTAGATACAACAAACTTTTTATTGACTTCATCATAAAGACGGTATGCTTTGAAGGTGTTTGAATACCCCAGGAAGATACACTTACGACTTATTGCACCAATTTTGTTTCTATGTACCTTTGGTATCAAGGCATAACATGTGGAACCAAAGACCCTGAGATGCCTTACCGAAGGAATGTGCCCATACCACATTTCCTAAGGGATATTGTTTCTAATAGCATTAGATGTACATCTATTCTTTATATATACATCACATAGAACTGCATCAGCCCCAAACATCATTTTTACATTTTTGAAAAACATCATGGAGCGCACCATATTTAAGATTTTCATATTCATTCTTTTAGCTACTCCGTTCTGTTGGGGATTATAAGGCACAGTTGTTGGATGTTTGATCCTATGTTAGCAAAGATAGTTTTCAAATTCATTTGAAGTGTATTCTTTACCATTATCAGTTTGAATAGAGCCAATATGTTATGCTCTTAACCTGCAAGACGATACCAGAATACCAAATATGCGAAGAAATATACCCAGAACATAGAACAATGAGAAATAACAGCAAGTATTTTATTATTCAAAAATAAATGTTCACTTGCCTCTTCGAGGGGGCAACCTCCAATAGAGTTGAGCTCAATTACTAAATAAGACATGATGCTCCTTGTGGGGAGTCTCTATTCTTTATATAGGATTCATACATGCAATACCATGGATCAATACCATAGTTCTTATTAATACCATCTATCTAATCCCATGGCCCATTTGCAACTAACTGTGGTCCCTTCATTAAATATGGGTTAACCACTTACAATTATTAATATGGGCTTTATTGACTCTTTAATTAACTATAACTATGACTCAATCCTATGACATAAATAAGGGGTTAGGGTTGGACCCTAAAATGCCCTCCCCCATAAGAATAGCTTTGTCCTCAAGGCTAAAGCTGCAAAAATTGCTAAAGGATAGTGGTTGGTTCCCAGGTTGCATCTTCTAGAGAGGTGCCTTTCCACTTGACAAGGACTTCCTTGATCATGCGGCCACGTAGGTGTCATTCTCATGTGTCAAGAACCTATTCAGGTTGGAGCCAGATTGACCCTTCTTCATCCACTTCAGGTAAACTGGTTTGAATTTTGCAATGGTTCCTAATCACTTTCTTGAGGCATGAGACATGGAATACTGGATGGATTTTTTCAGTGGGTGGCAAACCTAGCTTGTAGATGACTTCTCCAATGCGCTGAAATACTTGATACGGTCCGTAGAATTTTGGAGATAATTTTTGACAACCCTTGTATTTGAGTGATGTTTTCTTATATGGTTGCAGCCTCAAAAATACCTTATCCCCTTCTTGAAATTGGTGTTTTGAGTGATGTTGATCTACCTGTTGCTTCATGTAGTTTTGGGCTTGATGAATATTCTCTCTAAGGTGGGACAACATGGTTGTGCAATTCTATATGAGTTGATCCACTTCTTGTACCTTCGAGCATCACTTGATATAAGAAGTGGGGGAAGGAGGGATTTGACCATAAACTACTTCATATGGATTCATTTTGGTGGTGGCATGATAGGTGGTCGTATACCACCATTCGTCTAGAGGTAACCACTATACCTAGAGATTTACTTTTCTGAAGTGAAACACCTAAGGTAGGTCTCCAGAAATTTGTTGGCTGCTTCAGTTTAACCATCAGTTTATGGATGATAGGAAGTACTGAGTTGTAGTTGGGTACCTTGTAGCCTAAAGAAATCCTGCCAAAAGTTTTTAGTGAAGATCTGGTCACAATCAGATACAATGGAAGTGGGCATGCCATGCAACTTGAAGATGTGATCCATGAAAGGTTGAGCAACCAAAGTTGGTGTAAAAGGGTGGGGTAGGGCGCAAGAATGAGAATACTTAGAAAGTCTGTCCACAACCACTATGATGAATGACTTGTTTCTTGAATTTGGAAGACTTGTAATGAAATCCATAGAAACCTCCATCCAGATTGAGGCCGGGATGGGCAATGGCTGTAATGTGCATGAGGATTTGAATTTTTCTCCTTTGTGGCACTGACAGATGTCACATTCAGCTACAAAAGTAAGAACATCCCTTTTCATGCCTGTCCAAAAAAATGATCTTCGAGTGCGAGCATAAGTCTTCTCAAAGCCTGCATTTCCTGCAGTGGGAGATGAGTGCAACTCTACCAAAATGCAGCTTTCGAGGGTGGATGTTGGTGATATTACGACTCTGTCCTTGTAGCAAAGAATCTCATCCTGCGATGAGTAGCCCGCTGTGGAATTTGGATCTGCTTGCAATTGATTAATGAGTTGGGAGAGCCAAGGATGTGAAAACCATTCCTTGCGAGCCTCTTCAATCCATTCTAGAATGGGAAGGGAAATTGCGAGCAAGGTACTTTCCTCCTCAAATTGGTGGGATAACATATCCACTACAATATTTTCATGCCCTTTCTTATAAATTATCTCATAATCATATCCCAGTGTTTTGGCAAGCCATTTATTTTGTTGTGGTGAGGATAGGTGTTTCTCCAAAAAATATTTAAGGCTTTGATGGTCTATGCGGATTTGGAAACATCACCCCAATAAATATGGTCACCACAAATCTACTGCATGTAAGATGGCCATCATCTCCTTCTCATAGGTAGATTTTCCTAGATTATTCCCACTTATTTGTTGGCTCATGAAGGCCAAGGTTCAACCTTCCTACATTAAGACCACCCCAATAGCCATTCCAGAAGCATCACATTCAATCACAAAAGATTTGGTGAAGTCGGGTAGTGCTAAGACTAGAGTGGAACACATGGCATGTTTGAGAGATGTAAAGGCCTGTTGTGCTTCATCATCCCAGAGGAATGAATTTTTCTTGAGGAGTTGAGTGAGGGGCCTAGCAATCCAACCATAATTGCGATAGTAGCCTGTGAGACCCAAAAATCCTCTCAAGCTCTTCAAGGTCTTTGGTTTAGCCCAATCCTGCATTGCCTGGATCTTTTTGGGGTCCACCCTGACACCTTCACGCCCCACAATGTGGCCCAAATAGTCAACTTATTCCATGCCAAAAGAGCACTTGGACATCTTGACAAATAATTAATGCTTGCAGAGCAATTACAAGAGCAAATCTAGATGCTGAAGATGTGTGGTCCAGGTGCAACTATAGATGAGGATGTCATCAAAGAAAAGAGGCACATGTTTTCTGAGATATGGTTTGAGCAGGTGGTTCATAAGGCTCTGAAAAGTGGATGGGGCATTATAAAGACCAATTGGAATGACCAAGAACTCATAATGGCCATCATGAGTTCGAAAAGCAGTCCTTGGAATGTCTACTTCTTTCATGCAAATTTGGTGATAGCCTAAGCGAAGGTCGAGCTTAGTAAAGAATTGAGCCCCATTTAGTTCATCCAACAAATCATCGACAACCAAGATAGGAAATTTATCTTTTATCATCAACTTATTGAGGGCCCTGAAGTCTGGACACATACACCATTCCCCATCCTTCTTGAGCACCATGACAACCAACGATGAATAAGGACTAATGCTGGGACAAATGATGTCTGCTTCCAAGAGTTCCTTGATTATTTTTTCAATTTAATTCTTTTAGGTGAACGGATATCTTAATGGGCACACATTTGGTGGTTTAGCCCTTGGGACCAATGTAATGCTATGATCATGTTCCCCTCTTGAGGGTGGAAGCTCATGAGGCTTGTCAAAGACTGGCAGATGGTTGTTTAAAATTTGTTGCATCTCAGGATGAATATGAAGAGAATTGGGTTCGGAGACCTAGATGGCATTAAATTGGGTTATAACTCCATGGCGGCCCTTTTCTAACAATTGTTCCATCCAATGTGAGTTGATGATAGAGGGAGCTCCCACCTAGAGTCCATGGATGGTATGTGTGTGGTTGTTCTGCTTAAAGCTCATATATAACTCCTGGAAATCCATTGTGATTGGGCCAAGTGTGTGAAGCCATTCAGCACCTAGGAGAATGTCACACCCTCCCATGTGTATGGAAAACATGTGCCTCCCATGTGTATGGAAAACATGTGGGTTAACTGATAATCCCCCATTTGAAGTTTGACATTTTTACAGCGGCCTTCACATTTCATTGTCCCCCCATCAACAATTTGGACCTGGAAGTTAGAAATTGCTCAGACAAAACAATGCACTACTTCCGTGACTCTTTGATGGATAAAATTATGTGTACTGTCACTATCAATCAAGACTACTACTGGGCGATGCTTAATAAAACCACTAATTTTGAGAGTTTGGGGAGAAGAAACCCCTGCCAAAGCATGCAATGAGATAATTAGTTCTTCAGGTACATTGTCCTGCTAGTTGTCCTCTTCTTCCTCCTCTAGTTCCTCATGTGGTGGGGCTTCCTCCAATGAACTATGTTTAGTAGCATCAATTTGAAAGAATTTTGGATCCTTGCATTTATGCCCAGGGGAGTATTTCTCATCACAGTAGTAACATAGTCCTTGCTTTCTTCTTTCTACCAATTTTGCTGGTGACAACTTTTAAACCTTAAGTGTTTGGGTAGTGGCTGAGCCTGTGTGGGGTGACCCTTGGCGATGAAATTTGGGTGATTGGACTAGGTCACTAACGCATGTTCTACTTCACGAGCTATCCTGCAAGCATGCAACCATGAGCTAGGGTGGTGCAGTCAGACGTGGGCTTGTATGGCTTCTTTGAGACCATTGACAAAACATTCCATGTAGAACTCATCGTGTAGACCTCTAGTATGGAAAGCTAAGGCTTCAAAGGCTATAATATATTTGTTCACTCTTCATGTCTATCGAAGCTTAGTGAGATGATCCAAAAAATTAGATTCCTGGTCAAAGCGATCTATAAGAGCTTTCTTGAATGTCTGCCAAGTCAAGGGCCTTCCATATCAACATTGATGCCATTGCCACCATTGCCATCTTTCATTGTCTAAGTACATGATACCCACACTAAGCTAAGTCGCGTAATCCAGGATGTAATTTAGTGTCAAATATTGCTCCATTTGTGCTATCCATGTGGCTAGGTGAGAGCCATCAAATTTATACATGTCCAACTTGGGTGGTCGCGAATGGGATTGTTGGTGGGTGCCAAAGAGGTGAAGAGACTGGCTAGACCCGCCCTCAATGTTTTCATTGTCAATATATACCTCCGCGCAATCTTCCATTTTTCCCTTTGAGAGTGTTTCATTTAAGTTCGTCATCTGTAATATGACATCTTTCAATTGTGATTCAAGGGTGCCAATCCTCTCATTGGCCATAGCTTAAGCTCTAGTTTGTACCATGCACCGATTCGATGTAGTTGAAATTTGGGACCACCTAAATTTTTTGGCACTAACAATTGAATGGTACCACCTTACTCAGCTCGTTGACCTAATTCTTATGGGCTAAGTCTCCAATAAGTGTCCCAAGGGGTCTCAGACTCCTTGCTTAGGAATACTACAGTAGCTGAATCCCAAAAATGTCAACGCTGCCCAAAGTCCTGCAAAAATCACGCACAGGTATATGAACCCACACAATTAGTCAGATCTGAATGGTGGATCTAATTGTTGCAACAGCTACAGAGAACAAACTGCTAGATCTGGATGGCGGATCTAATGGATATGATAGATCTAAATGGTTGATATGATAAATCTGAATGGAAGAACTGATTGTTGTTGTTGCGACAAAACTCCACCTGTGAAATATGATCTGGCAAAGATTTGCGTGATCTAGAGATAGAGAAGGGAACTATGATCTCCAGGAGTGTTAGGTTCTACACATCACAATATACATAAGGGTCTGACAATAGTACTCAGCCCAATTTTTCAGGGCACTAACCAAGGAGGATCAACTGTACCCTTAGTCGTACAACACGACTACCCTATCGCATGTGCGAGTAACCTCTTAGAGTGTTGTTCTTGGTGTACTATAGCAGCAAGAAGGCTGACGGTTTATCTATGGCGAGGTTTCAAGGGAGCTAGGGGGATTTAGATATAGCCAAAGGGTACTTGGAAGAGAGTCCATGCACGGTTCTGTCTAATGCACTACTACTCGAAGGGGTACCCACAAGGGTTACAAGGGAGTCCAACAAGCATGACCACCTCTTGTATTTCCTGCATGCATGCCTCTCCAAATCTATAGATTTATGTGCTCAACGATAGATCCCATGGTTTAAAGACACCAGAAAACGTCTCTAGCCAAAAAACAAAATATTTCTAAAAATTGGAGATCCCACCGGCCCCAGAAAGTGCTCTGATGCCACTTATTATGGTCTTAGCCTGCAAGACGATACCAAAATACTAAATATGCGAAGAAATATACCCAGAACATAGAACAATGAGAAATAACATCAAGTATTTTATTATTTAGAAAGCAATGTTCACTTGCCTCTTCGAGGGGGAAACCTCCAATAGAGCTGAGCTCAATTGCAAAATAAGACACAATGCTCCTTGAGGGGAGTCTCTATCCTTTATATAGGATTCATACAGGCAATACCATGTGGAAGTACCATGGTTCTTATTAATACCAGCTATATAATACCATGGCCCATTTGTAACTACTTGTGGTCCCTTCATTAAATGCGGGTTAACCACTTATAATTATTAATATGGGCTTTATTGACTCTTTACTTAACTATAAATATGAGTCGATCCTATTACATAAATAAGGGGGGTTAGGGTTGGACCCTAACACGATATGGATGCAAGCATCACATTCCTTAAGTTTCCTAGGAATTGTAAGCAAATTAGTAACACCATTTTTCTTCAACAAGCAGAGGCTGTCATAGTTCAAGTGTCCAAATCTAGCATGCCATAATAAACTTTATAGAAATGTACCTTCTTCATAATGAGAATTGTATGAGAAATTTTTTGCATGAGCAGAGGTGCCTACAGCTTGAGAAGCCTTTCTTCTTCTATCCCCATGATGACAACTAAGTGATCTAATTCTTTTCTCACCTCAAGATTTCCATCAAACATATGAATGGAGTGTCCTTACTAGCATATGCGGACCAAGGAAAACAAGTTTCTCCTCAGTTGTGGGAGATATAAATCATGATGCAGAAGAAAGTTTGGATGACCAGGTAATTTAAGCCTAATTGTACCAAGCCCTGATCTATTGAGTTTTGATTTGTCTGCAAAGTATATTGCTCCATCAACATTGTCAGTAAATTCTTCAAAAAATTATCTTCTAAAAGTCTTGTGGTAAGTTGCTCCTGAATCAAGCCAACAATCATTTTTCCAAGAAGCAAGTGAAGCATTAAATAAGTCTTCATTTACTCCAATATTACAGTGCACCACAAGATAGTGAGCGGATTCAGGTGCTTTACATTTCTCTTTGTCATTAATTTTACGATTGGGTTGGTTTCTTTCATGCTCAATTCTATCCCAAGGAAACTCGCATGTGGATGTATCATGTGATCCATCTCTTTTGCAGTGTATGTAGTGCAAATATGACTTTTCTCCTTGAGAGTGTCTTCTCCCCCTGCCTTTGAAATTTCTTCCTCTTCCTCTTAGACCACCTCTTCCTCTCAAAGAATCTTGAGCAAGATTCTTCTCCCTATGTGAAAGGCACACAACCTCTTCAGAATACTAAGGATATGCCTTCGTCCCAAAGGCTTTCTCTCTTTCAGCAACTTTTTTCACAAGGAAGTCAAAGATAATATCTTTGAGGTTTCCATTTACTTGAAATGACATAAGATAATTTGAGTAAGTGGGATAAAGTGCCTTGAGAAAATCTATCAGAGGAATTTCCAGTTCAACATTAGTGACTTTGATATCATGCATAATAGATTTTACTTCTGATGCAAGAACAAGAGGATCATCATTTTGTAATTCAAGGGTGAACAATTTAATAATGAGTTGAACAACTTCAAGTGTAGAGTGTGAGTCATATAGTTCCCTCAGTTTTTGTAAGGCTTCGAAAGCATTTGAAAATGGTGAAATATGGTGACTCACTTCTTCATTCACTGATGCTACAATCAATGCACAAGCCTTATTGTTCTTATTTTCCCAAATGGAAAATTCCTTGTCTAAGGTAGGTTGTTTTGGCTCTTTGTCTCTGTCTCCAACACACACTCCTTTCCGCAGCTCATTATAAATGAGAATGTGTTTGATTTTCTACGACCATTCAGGATAGTTTTCCTTCTCGGTGAGAACCACTCCCATAATAGATATCAGTGAGTTCATTTTAGAAACGATGCAGGAGGTTGACGAAAATGAGGTGGTAGTCTGTAATTGACTACTAGTTAAATTTGTAACCAATCAGCTATGTTTAAATCTAGTTTTGTACATGGATTTTCCCTTGAGGGTCCCACTTATTAGACCAATCATTATCAGTCCCTTGTTTCTCCTTTTATCAAGCGCTTCAATCCGCGTTGTTGATCTCACTTCTCTAGATGCAACAATGCTCAACAACTAATCTAGACGATCTCCACCATCGATGTGACCCTTGCAATCGAACATCTATCACGTAATCTCATAACGAAACCAAAAGGAATTAAAACCCCAGCTCATAACCTTATTGTGTCTATTTCTAACATTAACCTACGGGCACTTTCAGAAGCGATATGTGTTTGATCACCCATTAAACGGACGGTCCGATCACTCTGAACCTTAAACTCCTTTTAATAACCACATCACATCCAAAAATTAAATTAAATCACATACATTTTCTGACGTGATCAGCGTCATATATGACCCGTTTAATCGAACGGCTATCGTGTCACCCACTCACTAACTAGCTTCACCAAAATCCACCATTGATCAATCCTTCTTGATCTAACGACTATTGCATAATCTTGCATGAAATCTTGCACGATGCATAGCAAATAGAGAGCGTGTGATAAAAGTGATTTTCTTGTTCTATGTGTTTCCTGCTAAGGTTAATCAGGTGAAATTTAGGAATACCACTTCCAGCCTTTAGGGCATGCAAGATACCGCTTACCACTTGTCGAATACTACCCACGTGGTTAATTCATATTTTAATAAAGATGCTTAAGAAAAGGTTTAGCACTTCAAATCAACATTAATGCTTAACACTAATTCATTGTGATTTATAAATAAAATGTATGAATAGAGAAAAATACCTGATAGAATGTCGATACATAGTCATAAGATAATTTTATTCATCGCACTCGTGTTTAACATTATGAAACCAAGAGAGTGAAACCTCAATTGTTCTTGTGGACCAGTTGTCTCACATAGCCGTCTGAACATCTACAACAATTCCCAGAGAGGGGCAACAGTTAACAGAGAGGGGCAGCAGTGGTGAGAGAGGAGTTACAAAGTAGAGAGGGAAAACAAAAATGGCACTAGCTCTAATACCATGTCAGACCAGGAGGTAACTCTCAAATGTAATCGTATTATTCTTTCAAGTTGTTCATTATTATATAAAAGATGGAGTGACTATTTAGTTCATCTACTGATGACTCTTCATTTTCTATATTATTTATTTACACTAATTACAATTTTTCACCCAATCCCTATGATTAGGTGTCTACAGGAACAACCACTATCCACATACCATTTGTTCTCTTTATTATGAGCCGATAAGGCGAGTCAACATGGCATGCTATTTTTGGTCTTTGGTTTCTAGCTTCCCTTATCCTTTTGGATATGCTTGTGTCCATCATTTTGATACTTAGACAGGTATTCAAACTTGCTTCTACACTCAATGGGCTTGTGCCTAAAATTATTACACTTGAAGCATTCGACTTCGCTTAGTAGGGGAGAGAAGACATTATGATTCCTAAGTGAAGAATCATGAGACTTAGGAGTCTATGTGTATTATATTTGAGATTTTCATCTCTTTCAACTTTGACTCTTCTATAATCAATAGATTTGTGTCCAAAGATATGGCACTTATAGCAGTGACAATAACTCCAATAGGGATTCCTGTTGTTAAAAGAATTATGAGATTGAGTAGAAAAATACCTTGGTCAACTGAATAATTGGTTCATTTTCCATTTATGATCTCCTCTTTCTCTGGTTGATCTTTTGTCTTCATGAATCTTTCATGAGTCTTTTTCCTAAAACTTTATGCTTCTTCACCTGAATTTTATCTTCTTCTTCCCAATAGAAGATTCTTGTGTCTTAAAGTATCCCACTCTAGTTCTGATTCCTGAGGGCCTTTGACAATTAAGGATATGATTTAGTCTTCTTGTCCCTTCAACAAATTTCTCATTTAAACCATTTTCAGTCTACTCTTCCTGAAAATGAGTTCTTAGGGATATAACCTCTACTTCAAGACACTGACAATTTACTTCCCATTCTTGAATCATATCTTGAAGCACCTCTTCCTTTTTTTTGGCATCTTCTAGCTCAACTTTCAAAGACAAAAAAATCATCTTTGCATACTTTTGAGGTTGTTTCCCATTTTAACTTGAGTGACCCTTGTTTCAACTACTTTTTCTCATCTTCTAGTATCTCATGATTTCCTTGTTCTCCTTTCAGTAGAATGGCTAGACTATCCTCTCTCTTGATAGCTTGTTCAAGTTTTTCTTTCTGATAACAGTACTCCTCATTATCATAGTTATACATTCCTTCTTCTGCACACTATGAATGTTCCTTCAGCTTCTTATTTTTCTTCCTTTCTTTCTTCAAATCATGAAGGGAACTATTGAGTTCCCCTTCAACTTATAACACTCCTTCCTCTTCTTCCTCTCTAGAGTCCATAATTTCCTATTTCTTGGAGTTTGTTTCGAGCGCCATAAGAAGATACTTATATGTCTCATTTTCTAATGAGTCTTCATAGTCTAATTATGATGCTGAGTTATTCTCTTTGGAATAAAAGCCCTTATTCTTGTAGGGTTTCTTCTTATGATATGTTTGACACATATTTCTAAATTTCAAGTCTTCTTCTTTTTCAACCTTTTCTTTATAAGGGAATTTGGAAGATAAAGTCCAACTCTTCCATAGCCAAAACACTTAAATGGAAACTTCCCTTTATATTTTCCTAAGCCACGCTTCTATTTTTGGGGTGTTGAGCCACCTCCTGATCAGATTCATTGTTGGAGAAGTCTTGATGAACTTTGTGCTCCTTTCCATTACTAGATACTATGAATGTCTCTTCCTTCAATTTATATTTCTCCACTCCTACTCTCATCTCCTAGGTTGTGAGAGTACCATGTAGCTGATCCACCTTGAGATCTTAGAAATTTCCTCATTAACTGATATTTTGGCATTAAATATAATGGGTATAGATCTCAATACTTTCTGGATCATCTCTTCCTTGAATTCTTCCGTAGGTCCTCTAATCATATTAACCACTTCATCAACTTTGATGAAGTATTCTGCTATGCTTTCATTATTTATCTTCAAGCCCTCAAACCTCATTATGAAACTATGAAGTTTTTCTTGCTTGAATTTGTCGTCTCCTTCATGACACTGGTTAAGATTTTCCAACATTTCATAAGGAAACTTACAATGTATAACTTTCACAAGTTCTGATTGACTAAGACCAACAAGAATGGCATGCTAAGATTTACCATTTCTTAGTTACAATTTCTTCCCTTCTATATCAGTGGGGGTAATATCAAGGACATTGTAGCTTACTAGTACCGATGTACAAACATCTACCCCTAGGGACATAAGATATGCCTCCATTCTTACCTTCAAAAAATCATAGTTGGCCCCATCAAAGGCTGATGCCCTGCTTCAATAAACTTCTTGACTCTTTCCTATTCATAATTCCTTATGGATCTACCTTCCAGTGTTTAAATTGTTTCTGAAGGAATTTGGCTCTGATACCAATTGTTGGAATAAGGAATTGTTGAGAGCGAGGATGGGCCAATAATTCAAGAAAATGGTAATTTTCCTCTCTTACTATACTTATAGTTCCTTCTTATACACTTTCACATGTGAGAGAATTAATTCTTGAAATAGTGAATCAATGAAATTTTATACATACATAGTCAAGTAACAATATCATGAGAAACACACCTTTGACACAATGTTTTCATCTAGAAAGCTAGAGGGAAAAACCCACCAATTTGTTGTTTTTTTCATGATGTAAATTAAGCACCAACTTAATTACATTTGTTTTTTTTTTAAACCCACCCACTGGAGGCACTAATCCCCTTTGTTTAGAAAGCACCAACTTTCCAAGAGGAACCTACCTCTTAAGTATGCAGGAGCCAACCTAGCACTGCCATTGTTCTACCATTTCATACAATTTTCAAACTGAAAATAGAGGCATACAATTTTACAAGTAAAATACCAACTAATGGTTGTCTGCAAATTCAACTTCTGCACTCTGCTTTCTGTGACCACTTGTATTATACCTCCTTGCTTTTCTCATAGAAACACTTCCTTTCTGCTCTTCCTTCAATGTCTAGGGCTCTCCACTGACTGCTCCTCAGCACTACCCTTGCAATGCACTACTTAGATGCACACACTCACTGATTTTCACTCTCACACATATGCTCACAATTCCCTCTGAGATCAATGGAGGTTCTAAGTTTTGTTTCAGTGTTTCAGTTGACTCGATGTATCCAATGTCATCATAAGCACTGCCAAGCCATGTACACCTAGCATGGCACTCCATTCTTTTTTTGTTTCATACTTTCTCTAATTCTGTCGCTACATTAAATCATGAGGATGGGCGTTGATCACTTCTTTGTCTCACTGCATGACTCTCCATGTTGTGTATTTAATTTCAATCCCCTTACACATTTCACAAAGACTCCCCGTGCATATTTATGGCTCATAGAGATGTAGCTATACATGCTCATGGTGTCACTATTCTTATTTTACATTTACAATGTGTAAACCAGAGTTCTTCAACCATAAACTCTATTACTCTACATTCAAAATCACAACCTCTGATTCATACATATTTAATGGCTTGATGTACCATCATATCAAATCTTTTCCATCATAGTATTTTGTAGTGGTGTAAAACTAAGAAACAAATGATTTCCTACCTCCAACTATGTCTAGCACCTTTTGATTTATCACTCATAAAACTTCCACCATAGGACAGAGGGCAGTGACTGAGGGCTTACCCTTAAGGTGTTAAGACTTCTAGACCCCCGTCGAGGGATATATTTCCTTTATTATGCCCTACGCCTTTGGTTTTGTGTTTGTTCCACAACCAATTGCTAACACTATCAAAGCCCTTTTATCAAGGATTTTCACTTATTGCCCATATTCAAGCAACCACAAATCGTTGATCATCGATCACTGATAGGCCCCTCTGTTAAGCCCTAGCCCTTCGTTCTTTAACACTTCATGTATATGTGTTATCCGTCATATTAGAGCCCTATAATCGATGATTTCCAAGTGTGGCTAATGTGAAAACCATCGCAAACCTCTAATCATTAATTGCTGATGTGATGTCATCACTCACTATGTGGCACTCTATGATTGATTACATATGTGACTAGGATATGGCCCATTAGTTCATCCAAAACAACCAAAAACACCTTCCATGTGTCCTTCCATACTGCCACATCATGATGTCATCAAAAACCACTTGGCCTTATCGAAACCAATCATATCTTTTCATATGTCCACATCGGAGCTCATCCAAGACTACCATCTATTCTTATTGGATCCAAGCGGATTCCTCCATGTATCCTGCCTGGAGGAGAGAGAAAGACGCCTTGCCTTCCCTGGTTTTTCAAAGAATTCCTTTATAAATTCCCTTTTGGCCACCCTAGTGAATTTAATAGAGAAAACTCAATCCCAACCATTTAACTCAATCGATGTTCACAGCTTGCAACACCCCAACACTTGTTACTTTTGAAAATGTTGGACACCGATCACCAATAATCCATGTTGTTGATCCTCGAATAAGAAATTGTTGACATCACATAAGACTTCTAATCTTGTGATATCACTAATCACTAATCCGTGAATTTCTTCCACTGTGCACTGCACCTTGGAACCTTTGATTGTCGATATGTGATTTGTCGAGTCCTCTGATATTGTGATATCAGTAATCGCTAGTCGGTGAATTTATTCTGCTATGTATTGCACCTTGGAACCTTCGATCACCGATATGTAATATGCCAGGACCTCTGATTGTCAATTGGGCATGTGTCGAAAGGACACCAACTCAAACTTGGAATTTCATAAGTTTTTCCTTTGTTTTCTGGTTTGGAGAGGCAGAACTTCGACTGGCTCTAATGTTTTTTCCAGAAGTCCATTCTAGGATTTCGACATATGATTGGAAATATTATTTTGAGCACTATCCAATGGAGGGGTCTAATTAGTCCTTGATCCCATTTTCTATCATGGAGAGGGCTCCAATGTCTCTTCACAACTTGAATCAAAACCACCAAGACATGAAGCTTGTCGATACCATGAACTTCCTTTTGGACACCCAATGATCATGTTGAGCCTTGTTTGACATCAATGTCAACACTTACACAACTAACCACCTAAATACCATCAAATTTCCAATAGACAGTATTTTCATGTTGATTCTAATCATGGATTTGATTCCTTATTGAAGGATAAATATGATGAGCATGGTTTCATGAGAATTTGAGCACTTGCTATTTTTTTAAGTGGTTGCATGTCATGTCTAGTAATATATTTCAGTTCCCCATTTATTTTCTTAGTCTAGCTAGGGTGAATTTCATTATAATCTAAGATATTTCTACTTTTGGTAGCCTTTGCATGGAAGTGTTGATAACATATTTGGATTCCCATGTGATGATGGCTCTAATGAGTATAATATTGTGGACATGTCGATATTTCTCTATTTTTATCAGTGCCTATTTTTAGGTATGTTATATATGCTAGGATCCCTTTATCTATTTCAAGCATTTTTTATATTTTCCTTTTTTTAGGGGATTTTTTTCTCAACGTCCATTTTTATAGTACGATGACATGTGGAAACTTGGGGATGGCATGTTGCAGTTCATGGAATGGACAAGTGATGAGATTTAGATATGAGTCATTAGCGATTTGGCAAAGCACATGGGTAAATTATTTTAGAGGCGTGACATGGAAATAATCATAATTTACAATAACGTCAGCATATATTTCTTCCACGCTATTTTCTCTCTCCTAGTGTGCATTAGTGTCCTATTTTCTTTCATACTCTCTCGTATTTTCCCTACTTTTCTCACTTCACATTTTCCTCAACACAAAATAACCTACATATTTTTTTGGCCTAAGTTAAATTTTCCAATTTCTCTCAAGGATAGTTTTATCCAATTTGATCTATCCAAGATTTATTCAATATTGGTTTTATCCTATTTTGAAAATTCAAAATTTACCTAAGGATAATTTTATCTCAAGTTGAGTTAATTGAAAATACTCCTAGATGCTTTTACCCAAATCAAATTGCCTATAATTATGCTCAAGGATATTTTTATCACATAATAACTTAGGAATACTTTAGTTAAACTGAAGAATGTGCCACTTCACTCAATTTTTCTGTTCCAATTTAGTTCATTAGATGGCAAGCTAACTCTACATGTTTTTCTGAAGTGCCACTTTTGGGTAATTTGATCTCCTACCTTCCCTATGAAAATTAGACGAATTATGTTGGGGGGGGGGGGGGGGAAGAGACTCTTATAAATAGGTAGAAGAGTGCAAGTGATTGAAGATGTAAGGAAATGGAGTTGTTATACATGTTACAAGTCACCCTTAGCTTGCTCATTTTTATGACTGAAAACTATGCTAGAGTGCTAGAAGTGGCATACTTTAGCGTTGTCATGGAATTTAGGGTATGTTAATTTAAAAAAAAATTGGTTTATTGTACCAAATATTAACATAACAATAATAAGAATAAGATAGGATAATATCATTTCTAGGAGAACTTGACCTCATCCAAATATAGGATATATATTACATTCTAAATCCTCTAATAGAGGACATACAACTAAAAATATGCATGATAACTTAATCAAAATGGAATATGTTCACAAGAATTCACCCTCTAAGAATGAATGCATGTAAAATATAATAAAATAATGTCCAACCTTGAGAATATGCTTAAGGGTACACTTATAAGAGCTTGCAAAGTGGTGTCATTCATGGTGCATGAGAGAAATAATACTTTACATTCTTCCTAGTAAAATGCTCCATAAGAAACCTCCAAAAATAGCAAGCGCTCCTATTGGCCTAGAAATTTACCCCTTTAGCATTTGAAAATTTTGGTAGACCTGTAATAGTTAGTGCAACATCTAGAAGAATTTGGTTTGTTGTGTTAGATTCATACTTTCCTTTTGGTTTTAGGTGGTTATTTCCAACCACATGGGTGTGTCCCTAGCCTTGGATGCAATTTTGTCCCTGTAAATATACAAAACAAACACCCAAACCGAGCATGCAATGGCTTTCTTTGACCATCAATTTAGCAGCCAAAATGGTTATAACCAATTTATGGATAAAGTGGTGGAATTATCTCCAATCTTAGATTCAAATTGTGAAATAAATATAGAGAGACAACACCTCAAATGAGAGACCAAGAAAAATTCTTATAACTTATAAAGTATTGCACAAGAAATCATCTAAATGCTCACAAACTCAAAATCGATATTTATTTTAAAATTCAGGAGGTTGGTTGTGCTACAAAGAAAATTATAGAATTGATACAATGATGTTCCTACTTAAGAGAATATAATAAATAAACAAGAAAAATCAACAAAGAAAGAGAACAATTTGTTGTTGTTGAAGAATATTCTCTATAGTCCAAGAGCAACCTCTCCCTTTTAAAAATGAATGAGGTAAATTTACCCACACAAAACTCCCCCTAAACAAATTTAAATTGATGTGAGAAGAGACTTCAAATGCTCATGCACTTAGCTGGAGTACAAGTGATGAAACCTTGGCTAATTCGAGGGAAACATGGGGTAGATAATTCATATTCTCTGTTGACTAGAGGAAAGGTGGAGTGAAGTGGGGATAGGGTGCAAAGAGAAACTAATACACACTATTCAACAAAGGACAGAGGGGAGTGAAGTAGTAATGCGTGAGAAATAAGTTGGTAAAGAGATACTTTGAGTTGGAGATGGAATAAGCATATGCATGGGAAAAGAGGAGATGCTTCTAGTCCAATTTAAATTGAGAGAGAGAGAGTAGATAATGTGGAGCAAAGAGTGAATCCCATAATAATGCATTAGTCTATGTCCCACCACTTATCACCAAGCTACCATGTGTCACAACTACTCTAGAATTATTTTACCCTAAGAATTAATTGAAAATACTCTAAGATGATTTTACCCTAATCATTGTAGATATAGTTATGCTCAAGGATATTTTTATCTCATAATAACTTAGTAATACGTTACTTAAACTGAAGAATGTGCCACTCCACTCTTTTTTTCTTCTCCAATTTATTTTATTAGATGGCAAGCTAACTCTACATGCTTTTCTTAAGTGCCATTTTTTTTGGTAATTTGATATCCTACTTTGCTTATGCAAATTAGAGGAATTATACGGGGGGGGCACTCTTATAAGTAGGTAGAAGAGTGCAAGTGATTCAATATGTAAGGAAATGGATTTGTTGTACGTGCTACAAATCAACCTTAGCTTTCTCATTTTTACGGCATAAAATTACACGTGAATGCTAGAAGTGACATACTTTAGCATTGACATGGAATTCAGGTTATGTTAATTTAGAAAAAATTGTGTTGATTGTACTAGAGGTTAGCATAACAATAATAAGAATAAGACATGATAATATCCTCATATTTCTTTATTAAAATTGTTCATTAATTGTTTCTTTGATCCATGGTTGACCATGCCATAACATCTAGATAAAATCATTTCAAGGAGAACTTGACCTCATCCAAAAATAGGAAATATATTACATTCTAAAGTCTCTAATAGAGGATGTACAACTAAAAATAGGCATTCTAACTTAGTCAAAATGCAAGAATTCACCTGCTAAGAATGGATGGATGTAAAAGATAATAAAATAATGTTTAACATTGGAGAATATGCTTAAAGTTTCACTTATAAGAGCTTAAAAGTGGTGTCATTCAATATGCATGAGAGAAATAATACTTTGCATTCCTCCTACTAAATGGCTCCATAAGGAACCTTCAAAAATAGCAAGAAGTCCTATTGACATAGAAATTTACCCTTTTAGAATGTGCAAAACATGGTAGATTTGCAATAGTCAGTGCAACATCTAGAAGAAGTTGATCTAGTGTGTCACATTAATTTTTTTTTTGAGGTGGTTCTTCCCAGCCACAGGGGTGTGTCCCTAGCCCAGAATGTAATTTTTTTCCTTGTAAATCTACAAAATAAACACCCAAAACAAGCATGCAATGGTCTTCTTTGACCATCAATTTAGTTGCCAAGAGGTTATAACCAATTTATGGATAAAGTGGTGGAATTATCTCCAACCTTATACTGAAATGATGAAATAAATTGGTGAAGAGATAGGGTGATGTTGATAGGGTGAGAAATAAATTGGTGAAGAGATAGGGTGATGTTGATGGTGCTAGATCCACCAACATGTCAAGTGGATCTCCCTAGTAAGAAGTCCCAATTATACCTCAGACTGTTTGGTGTAGGAGTTCCAGCAATGGGTTGTAAGGTAGTGCCTTGACTGCGATGTTATACAGAGGAAAGTAAGATAACTTTGTTAGTAGCAAGGGTGTGATTGATGTAGTGATTCAAGGAATTAGTATGAGAGGTTCTGACACTTAAAAGGGGGAGGAAGGTGAAGGTGAGTTCCAATTTGAAAGGGATCAGTCCCAACTTAGCTAGGAACACACAACACAAAGGACATGCACAGTATCCGACAAGGTAAGATAACATGAACAACACTCACGGATTAGTCCAAGATGAGTGTGACTATTGATATAACAATGTTCAGAGAAATTTCTATGGTAGAGAAGTTATTAATTTTAGGTATATTCTATACTTAGAGCAATTCATTTCAATTTTCACAATTAGCTCAATATCTTTTCCAGATTAGCAATCACATCAGCATTATAGTAAATTGCAGATAGGACATAAACATAAACCACAAAAGACAAGCAAAGACAAGAGGACACAAGATGTGGTGCTAGCTAGGGACAAACCCCAATGTGGGGAACCCTTGATCAATTCTTTTTATATGTTCTTCAATAGTTTAGGAGAGAGAGAGAGAGAGAGAGAGAGAGAGAGAGAGAGAGAGAGAGAGAGAGAGAGAGAGAGAGATAGTATGTTTACAGCAGAAGTCAACACTTTGGCTTATCTAGATAAGAGCATAGATCATCTCTAAGAAGATGATACATGAGATCAGTTGAATACATGTAACTTCAATTGATTCTCCAAGGTGGCTCCTTCACCTATCATTGTGCTATATTTTGTCATCATGTTGCACCTCACCACACTACGCCATGTTGCACCCATCATCACTATGGTGCATCTCATCACACTTCATTAATCATGACTGTACCCATCAATGTACTGCATTATGTGCCATTTTTTCACCATGTTTCCATATTGACCTATGTGTAGGCTACACCTTGCTTGCTTATTCTCCCTTTCTTGCTTGTTGTCCCTAGCATGCTTGTTGTCCTTAGCATGCTTATTGTTTCATGCTAGTTGTCCGTTAAATGCTAGCTGTAACATTGCATGCTTGGTGTATTTTTTGCTAAGTACCATACAACTATCCCAATGTTAGTTAGTTTTCCCTTGCATGTTGCTCTCCTTCGGAGGCATATGCTTTGGCTATTCCAACAATTCCCAGTAGTTCCAACAGTTCTGGCTATTCCCAGTTGTTTTGGCAGTTCTCAAAAGTTCCTGTAATTCTGGTACTTTTTGCAATTCCGGCTGTGACTAGTAGTTCCAGCTTCTACCTTCTACATCAACTTTCCCAGCTGTTCAAGTAGTTCCAAGTAGTTTCAATTGTTATGGCTTCTGCCCTATGCGTCAACTTTCCCAGCTGTTCCAGAAGTTCCCGGCACTTTTGGTTATCCCCGTTAGTTTCGGCTTCTGCCCTCTATGTTAGCTTTCCTGACAGTTCTGATAGTTCCCACAATTCCGATTGTTCCCAGTAGTTTCGGCTTCCGCCCTCCACATCAACTTTCCTGGCAGTTCTGACTATTCTCGGAAATTTCAATTGTTCCTAGTAGTTCTGATAGTTCCTGGAAATTTTGGTTGTTCCCGGCAGTTCCCGGAAATTCCAACTTTCGCCCTCTGTCTCAGATTTCCTGGCAATTCCTGGGAGTTCTAGCTTGTTGACAGTTTCGGTAGTTCCGGTTATTTCCGACATTTCCTGGCAGTTTTGGCTTCCGTCCTCTAGATTAGGGCAGCATTATCCCTTAGGATCTCTCCTCGTACTAAAACCCAAATACAAGTAGAGACGAAGGGATCCCAAGTGCGTTAAAATGGCTTAAATCCCACCTCTATTTATACTAAAATGTTGAGCACAACTGGGGTTTATTTGGTTGCTAGCCAACCTTGACGAATTGTCCCATCACACAAATAAGTTCATATCTCCATGAATACTTATCAGAATCAGATGATCTTTAGATCAATCCTACACCTCTCAATGAGAGGGATCCAAGAAAAAGATCAGCTTCCATTAATAAGAACAACCATATGGAGTTTGGCACTAGTTTCCAATTTTAACATTACCTCCCAACTAGGGAGAACTCCATCCGCATATCCATATGTCCGACTGTACTATCTCTATCATCAATGACCTGCATTTCTCTACTTTGTTGAGATTTTCTTTGCTCTGCTATGCTCTTCCTTTCTTTTCTTTGCTCTACTTTGTTGAACCATGAATTAGAATAATTGATCGAAAATGCTTCATACCATTCTCTACTAGCCCGAAGTCAGTTTCATCTGAGGAGAGTGTGTCAAATCACTCTTACTGGCCTGAAGTAAGTTTTATTGATCCCAGATTAATGGAGGTCACCCTAGCATAGGGAGTGCGGTAGATACATTTTTATGTTCATCGATAATACTACTATGGTCCCTAACGCCATTTCCTTGCTCATTGATCAGATGAGAGGTACTTCCCATGATTCCCAGATTTCATGCGTAGGATGCCTCAATAGGAGAACTAATCATCCTGTTGCACAGTCCCCATTGGATAACTAATCATCCCAGCCCACAGGAGAACTAATCATCCTGTTTCATAGTTTCCATGAGAGAAGTAATCATCTGAGCCCACAGGAGAACTAATCACTCTGGCCCACAAGATAACTAATCATCATGTTCCACTGTCACCATGGGGTATCACAAGGGAAGGTTGAACCTATCATCCTCTACATAGTGCACGACCATGGGAAGGGGAGTCGCCCTCTGGTTGTATGTTACTCCAATAAGTGCCCCAAGCCCCCCAGATCTCCGAAAGCTCAATGTATGAAACATGCAGGACCCTTATAAGAAGGTCTCTCAATGACTACAAGTCATTCTGGAAAGTCACATATTTTACCTTTCCCTAGGGCTTTGACAAAATGTATGTGACCTGTACATCAGGCTCAATGAGATGGAGCCTCCTCGCTCATCGACATACCATATCCCAGATAAGGAAATATCTAATGTCTATTTGCTGGAGCAATCATCGAATATAAGATTCCTTAATAATTGAATCCCCCCTCTAGTTGTCATAGAGAATCACAGTGGTATTCATCATGTGTACAAACATCTCACTTAAGAGCTTCTGCAGCCATGCAGCTTCACACAAGATCATACTCGTAGCTATGTATTTAGTCTCAGCAGTGCTTATAGAAACCGACTTCTGCTTCTTACTCATCCATGATATCGAAGTAGAATCCAAAGAGAACCAATATTCAGAAGTGTTGTAGTGATCCTCCATACTGCCTACCCAGGTAGCATTTGAATAATCATGAAGTTTCATATTTCCATCAGTGTATCTCAATGCATGAGATATTTTGCCCCGAATATATCTTAGAAGATTCTTGGCACTAATCCAGTCAGGCTCAACAAAATATGAGCTCAACATGCTAACTGAAAAACATATGTTAGGATGAAAGTTCACCAAGAACATCAGTTTATGAAACTCAGAGGCATTTCCCAAATCTGGTCTGACATCACTACCATATAACTTCTGAAATTTAAGATCCTCAAGGTTGTCACAGGTTTGCAGTTTATCATTCCACATTTGGAATCCAACTCCCTCTTACTTCTACAAATGAGAGGGTCTGCACTTGTCAAAAATAGGTCATCCTCATAAGGTGCTGGTATGAGAGGTCTATCATCCACAACCTTTTGGGAATCATTTGGGTCAGTTTCACTCCCAATGAACCTCAGCTTCATCAAAGAGTTGTCAATCCTCTCATACTATACCCAGGGTGTTTTGTGTCAAGCCATAGAGGGATTTCTTCCACTTGTATACATGAGATTCCCAATCATGAATCTCAAACGACTTATGTTGTTCCAAATGCTGCATGAGGGGAATGGTCCCCTTATAAGATTTTCCTTCGGTACATCTCAGACATGTACCTTCATGCTCTTCTCGAATTGAGGCATCCCTATCACGATCTGGCTGACATCGGGTAGGGCACCATAGGTAGACCACTAGTGTTATAGATGTGATATGTCAATTGACATTATCTTCAATGGACCATCCTACAACCTGATACAAATTGCCAACCCTGAACCCATGAGAAAAAAATCATTAAAAATTCTATTTTTTAACACGTGCCTTTCCATCAATGAATGCCACCCTAAAACCTTTGACTTCCATTTCCGATATGGACACCAAGTTATTCTTGAGATTAGTTACATAAAACAAATTCCTGTAAATGAATAGAGTTACCCTCATTTAATTGAAGGGTAACATTACCTACACCCTTTCTGGGATAGGTGGCATCGACTCCAGTACAATCCCACAGTTGTTTCCATTTCTACCAAATTTGAGAAAACACCCTTCTATTTGAAGGAGAGGGCCAATACAGGATAAAAATTCTTTATCTGATCAAAAACATCATTTGATTCTTCATACCTGGGGTTCCTTGCTTTCTCTGAAGATTTGGTCACTTCTTTGATGACCTAAATTACCTGTCATTCGTCTGATCATTGAAGATGTCCCTGAGATGGTCATTATCATCATCAAGTCATGTGTCCCTACCTCAGACACTCCTTCGCATAATGGCTGAACTTATTACAGCCAAGGCCTATGCCTTTCCTTCCACCCTTAAATCCAGACTTCCCGTTGAAGTGATATTTAGGTAGGCCATCAGAAACTTCTGTTGCACCATTCTAATAATATTCTTTGCTTTGACTTCACCCTTAGTGAATTTGAAGAGGGATGAGGAATCCATTGATCCTTTTTTCCTTCCCCAACTGTCTTCAGTGATTTCTCTTTCACTCTTGCTTGGGCATTTCCTTCACCCTAGCTCCGGTACCATGTTAATTTTAGGTATGTTCTATGCTTAGAGAAATTCATTTTAGTCAGGGAAAATTTTAAGAACCCCCCCTAAATTTACATGTATAATAAATGGGCAAATCTCCATGGTATATAGGAAAAATGGAAGGCGATTTTATGAATAATATGATATGTATATATAATTTTTTGATGAATCTCTCACCAGGCATGGCGAATATTTTACTCAATTATAAAATCTTGTGTTTATTGAATACACAAATGAAATCATTGCATTTCTTTAAAATATCTTTTGAAATTAAAATTACCAAAATTACATATCGATAATCTAGTGGGTGTAAGATAAAATTCACCCGTTCCGTTCACAGAAAGCATGAGAAAAAACCTAATACTATATATAAAACCAAGAAAAATTCAAATTCATCACTTCTAGGAACCTCATAACCACCCTGCCAATACACAAGTATGTTCCCGTTTGCAATTAGAAAAATTACCCAAATTACAATCTATTTACTCCAACATATCTTGGAAAGTTATAGAAGGATGACTAGTGCAATCAATCCATTCCTTTTAGCCCTGGATTTGTTTCAGTTTAAAACAGAAGTATACAAATATACTTGTCCAATGTCTATGCTTTAACCATTCACCTTAAGATGTTTTTACAATATAATTTCCTAAGTCTATTTAATATCTTCATTATCATAAAAACCAACCTATATCCATCTTAACTCCACATCTACCACTCTTAGGGGATGAAATCTATTTATCCCTCTGAGCACTTGGTAGAACCAGAATTAAGATGGATCTAAGATAGAATTTCCCCTTTAAATAGTCTATGCTCACATGAATACCATGGTTATCATAAACCTGGAGTTTAAAAATTACTATTAGTAATTTATAAAAATTAATAAAATTAATAGTTGATTTTTATTTTATTTTTATTTTAACGAAGCTAAAATGTTTAGCATACTTTAAATTACAACATCCATTTTTACTATTGATCCACCAAGCCCCGAGAGGGATCAATTAGTAGATCCAAAGTAAAGATGGATATATGTTGGTTTAATTCCCCCATTTAAATAGGCTACATTCCAGGTGAATACCATGGGTCAATAACAATCTAGTCCATGGTATTTGTCCCATACTATTGATCCACCAAGCCCCGAGAGGGATCAAATATTTTTTCACTCTATGCTAGTTAGTAGATTCAAAGTAAAGATGGATATATGTTGGTTAAATTCCCCCATTTAAATAGGCTACATTCCAAGTGAATACCATGGGTCAATACCATGTGCCATTTTGGTGAATACCATGGGTCAATACCATGTGCCATTTTTATTTTTATTAATACTATTATTAGGGTT